>JANFAB010000048.1:0-538700 GCA_024613165.1 Pisolithus albus
CTTTTACTCCAGTCAATGACAGGTTGTGCTTGCTGGAGCCAAGGCATTCCGAGGAGGACTCGTTCGGTTCGAATGTTCATGATGTAGCAGGAGAAGTTGAAAACTCTCCCATGAAGGCGGCCTTTGAAGAAGGCCATCGAGTCGATGAGTTGTGTCGTTGCTCCTTCGAAGGACCTTGGTCTCCAGGGGTCTGATATTTTTCTTGTCTTTAGCCCGAATTTCTTGACGATTTCAGGGCTAATGGCATTGCATTCAGCACCACTGTCGACTGTTGTGGAGATTGCTGCGTCTTCCTGGTCAACCAAGAACAGCGAGCCATGTATAGCAGCAACAGCTGGGAATTCTGTGCTACATACAAGCTTAGCTAGTTCCGGTGATGCAAGGGAATCAAACTGGACTGTCCTCTCTCCCTGCGCAGCAGGACGGGGAGAGGATTCTAAAAATCCTCGTCACTGAGGGCTTTCTTCAACTCTCGGAGTTCCTCTCTCGAAAGTTGGGACTTCATTTCGTCAATCCTTCTTCAGCTTTCCGGTGCCTGACCAGAAGAGGACTTTGAAGAGGTGGACTCCTGACAATCCGACTTGAAATGTCCGTATTTTCCGCAATTGAAGCATTGCACGGTTTCGAGTGCGCGGATGCGTGAGCCATTGCCAAACTTGGAAGGTGCTTTAGATCTCCTTTGGAACTGAGATCTTGGCGGCTTTTGGCGATCAACATCCATTGTGTCAGGGTCACGTCTTCGGTTGTCCCTGGTACCGTCTTGATACATGTGGAGCATTCGTCGACCCTCCGCTGTTAGGCGGTTATTGTAAACTTCTAACGTAGCGTTTGAAGTTTGCGCGGATACGGCAGCGTCGATCCATTCTTGGACAGATTTGGGCGGGGCTTGAGAGCGGAGGATCCACTCTGTAGTTTTAGGGGCCAGCCCCTGTCCGAAGAAGATCGCGGCCTCCTCGCTATCGCGAGTAAGCTCTGCCTTGGTAAGGAGGTCGAGGAACTTTCCAATGAACACGTCCAGTGCGTCGGAGCCTTGTTTGAGTTGGGCCATCTTTAGGAGGGCCATGGCTTTGGTATCTCCAACTTGGAAAGTGGCTTTCAGCTTTTTCACGAACGTCTGCCATGTGTCCACAATGAACACGTCTCCATATGCGGTGGTGCATGAGGCCATGTAGTTCTCGACGAAATGCTGAGCGGCTCCTTCCTTCATGTAGGAGAGGGCGAAGCCTATCTTCAGCTCATCGGAGTCGTAGACGTGTTGATTGATGAAGAGATAGTTCGTGATGCTGGTGAACCATGACTGGAACTTGGCGTGGGTACCGTCATAGTTTAGTGGTCGTCCAAGGTTTAGCTCTTTTCTGGCGTCGCGGGATGAAGAGCCGGTATCGGTATCCTTTCCCTTCGAGGATGTTTGGGGTATGGTATGGGCCGGGAATTGGATTCCAGTATGCCCAGTAAGGGTTTCATACCATGATACCAGTGCTCGGACATCTCCGATAGATTTGCCTTTGAACGGATCGCTGACTTGTGTGAAGGATTGGAACTGGGCGGCTAGGCTAGCCACGTTGGCTTGTTCCTGTTCCGATGCCATCCCTAGGTCTGTGCTGATAGATACGGCCTTCTGGGATGCGGCTGATTCGGAATCTTCCTGGGCTGCCTTTCCTGCCAGGGGCTCTGGTTCTCTTGGGATAGAGAAACTGGGCGGGATTTCGGGTGCAGTCACAGCTGCTATTGACGGGGTTGAAAGTCTAGGTCCTGGCTCAACTACTCCTGTAGGAGCTGCTCCAAGGCTTTCACTTCTGAAGAGACGAGGTGGTCGTTCTCCAGGGAACGGGTATGGGTGAAAGGAGCTGGTCGGGGACGTCCGAGGGCTTCCTTTCTTCTTTTCGATTGTCTTCGACTTCCTTTCTGGTACTGGTGGTTTAAAGGACGGAGCTCGGGGCTGAGGTCGATCCTTAGGAACGTCGGAAGACACTTTGGACGAGATAGGTGATGGATTTCGAAAAGGGGGAGGGCACTACTATCACCTCGACTGCGACCTCACTAAGGTTCTACTCGTCACGGAGTTCTACCTTGTGATCTGGTCCAGGAGCTCTGTGATATAGTCCACTCAGGGGCCTTTCCGAAAGGTTGGGATGTTTGTGTTTGTCGACTAGAGGCTGTGGGTGCTGGCCCACGGTATGTGTAGTCGGAGTAAAGGTATAGGGGCCTTTACTTTGTGTTGTTGATGGTTGCGGCAAGAGCGATACCTCTTGGTGAGAGATATGCCGCGTGAGGGTCTTTACGATTTTGTTGTGCGCCGCACGGACACTGTTGCTTGTTCAAGGCAACGTCCGTGTGTGCAAGCAACTCCTTGCGAAGTTACTGACCCAACAAGGCGGAGGTTAGGCCGACTTGCTTGGCTTGTCGAACCTTGAGTCTTGAAGTCGAAGTCAGAGGTAGAACCGGCTCAGAAGTGCCGATTAGACTTGTAGACGGAATCGCCTAGAAGTCTTGACTAGGGCTTTTAGACAGAAGGAGATTGACAAGTGTATTGCACTTGTATGTACGACAGCTTGGGTATCGTAAAGACGAGGTATCTACAGTGCTACCGGCGGGTTTATATACCTTGGGGGCCAAGGCTTACAAAGAACCCGCTAGACGAGATACCGAGTCATAAAACACATACAGTATCAGGGAAATTTTCATGGTTTGACATAGCCATATAATACTTTATCAAGTTCACCAACACTGATCTTTAAAATCATTATGACTGTCCAATAGATCAATGTATCTATTGACTGGGAGCGTTGGTATTGTGTGCAATTGAGTAGCTTTGTCACTATCACTGATAAGTTATACTATTATGACACCAATGATACTATATGTCAGGAAGGATGGTATTTGATAATACTGATCATTATTCTATTTTATGACAAACTTGCTTATCCTGGTCCCACTGACAATCAGTACCAATGTTGCATACACTGAAAATTGTCATTCACACTGATTTCACTGACAACCACTACCATGATTGTACAAGCTTACATTCACTATTCTCCCTGATCTCACTGACAATCAGTACCCCCATTGTATGTACTTGCAACTGTTATCTACACTGATCTCACTGACAATCAGTACCCCCACTGTATGTACTTGCAACTGTTATCCACACTGATCTCACTGACAATCAGTACCCCCATTGTATGTACTTGCAACTGTTATCCACACTGATCTCACTGACAATCAGTACCCCCATTGTATGTACTTGCAACTGTTATCCACACTGATCTCACTGACAATCAGTACCCCCATTGTATGTACTTGCAACTGTTATCCCCACTGATCTCACTGACAATCAGTACCCCCATTGTATGTACTTGCAACTGTTATCCACACTGATCTCACTGACAATCAGTACCCCCATTGTATGTACTTGCAACTGTTATCCACACTGATCTCACTGACAATCAGTACCCCCATTGTATGTACTTGCAACTGTTATCCCCACTGATCTCACTGACAATCAGTACCCCCATTGTATGTACTTACCATCATCATTCACCCTGGTCTAATTGACAGCCAGTACCACAAGAAACTATCCATACCAATAGGAAATCTCATAGCAAAAACTGGTATCGAGGTTAAAGACAGAGACAGTCTAGATATGTTTATGCTAATGATGCGAAGGTAATGGAGATCACGACACTGGACAAACTCGCATGCAACAGTTATTCATCTTCAGCGACAGCTGCATTAGCCTTAAGCTCGGCCCGTTTCTGGCGGATTCTAGCCAATGCACTGTTCTTCGAAGGTAAGCGCTCGCTTTCAGTAGACAACGGAAAAATCTGTCTATGGACTCTTCAATGTTATACCAAAAATATCCACGAACACATACCGGTTCCACCATCCTATCAGTAACTCTACCTCATCTATTTCATCGGGATCCTCGAGAAGTTCCATGATACTATTATAAAACCGCTCCGAGTCCGTCACTAGGTCAGTGCAAGAGAAGACTTGAGTAGACGTCAGTGCAAAACGAGCCTGTGTAAACATTCAGCTCTTTGTTTGTATATTTCGAACGTGTAACACTCACCTGCGTGGCACTATATGCGATTGATGCTTTAGTGACAGTCTGCATACCATGAATGCGGGCGTTGCTGGATCGCGTTGCTCTCGGCTCTTGATCGACAGAGCTCGGAGATGTGAATATATGTTTGTATGCCTGCATACAGTCCAGGTATGAGCCGCCAAACGAAAGAAGAGAAGCTTATAACTCGCCGAAACTAGAAGGGTACTTCGCAACAGGCCGTTCCATGGGTCTTCCGCATCGTAAGAATAGCCCGCATACAAAAAAAGCGGCCACTGGTCACCAGCAACCTGCAATTGACCGCTGCGCAACTTCGCCTTTATCCTACAATGCGTTATGCCTTTCCCGAGTATAGCAGACGAAAAACATACTCAATATTTTCCCATTCATAGCCCGCAGGACAAAGTAATGCACCGGTGCGTTCGTGATGGAATCCTCGCCCCGTCTTGACATTCCTGGGAATGTGTGGACTGAGAGTTTGGCCCTTGGGAGTAATCCAATCTATTATCGCGGCCTTCATACTCTTCGTGTCGTCAGCCCTAGCACCACTAGCGCCCTTTTGAATCTACTAAAGCGGTCAGATGACCACGAAGTAGGCAAATACGCATGTGCTTACCAACTCTGCTATGGTCATCACGTCTTCCTCGGAAGAGGACATCAGGTGGTCTTCAAGCTTCGGTACAATCTTCAACAATTCCCGAAAGGCGGAATACTCCCTCCTTTCGCTGGTTGCGTCGTCAACATGCATGCCCTGAAACGACTATTAAGGAAAGTACTTACTCTTGCGTTAGAGTCTCCAGTCCCCTCTCCTCTACTTCACTCATGAGGACTATTGCATTGGTTAGCAACGTTTGGACATTGCAAAAGGCATGCACGGCACGACCGAAGTGGCGGCCATGGTGCACCAGCGGGTCTTGTACACTTCTGTATGGCAATCAGTATGGTAAGACCGAGGTTATTGGCAACATACGGGCGTTTTCTAGGCCCCAATTGCAGCGCGTTCGATCGTGAACGTTTCGTTCCACGGGACGTGGCATCTTGGTCCGAATCGAAGTGCCCATCGTAACGAGGCATGACGAAATGCGAGAGCTGCACAAGGAAGGAAGAGGACCAGAGAGAGCACAAGTAGGCTGAGTGGTGAAGCGGTTGGACTGCCCTTTTGTACCCTTACCGCAGCGTGACAGGAATTACAAGATTGTTGCATGTCACAGTTTGCCGTAACGTCGGCTCAGATGGGAATCCCTCATAACGCTCACAGCGCGTGACATAGATCAGAATAGCGAGAAATGCTACATGTCCGCCTCAGATCACCCAAATCACAAGATGCATGAAGGTATCGAAACTTACATCTTTTTTTGGCTAACAGGTTTATCTTGCTGCCCAGCCGCCGGCCAATCAAATAAAACCATCAATATCTATATCAACACGCTGGAAGAAACCCATAGCAACATCTCCATTGTCCTAGAAAGCAGTGAGTTCACAGTGACCGTAATCGCAACATACTTCAGCCAAAAGCAGACGGAAAAAGGACATCGCATATCTCTGCAAAACGACCAAGAAGTCTGAGTTGTGAACGACTTGAAGACGACGTGGGTGCCCCGTCACCATCAACGCGGGCCCAGGGTGTTCCACGAACAACGGCCAACGCAGAAGTTCAAACGGATGCGGCATGGGATATAACTCCACATCTGCATAAACTACTGTGTATTCAGGTACATGAAGCCCTCGAGAAGCTGAAAAAGCTGACAAGTAACATTCGAGAAGCCACGGGGCCGAAGGACCTGGGGAAGCAGACAGTAGACGAGGGAAAATGCCAGAGATGTGAAGAATGGGAAAGGCTGTGGACGGATATGAATGTTGACGATGCGTAGCGTAGGTTAGATGGTAGAAAACATAGCCTTGCAAAGGACACATTATTGCTCGTCCCGAATTCATCGATGTTCTTGTCGTCGGTGGCATCGGCTGCGACTATCTGGGGCGAACCTCGAGTGGAAGTGGTAGACTAGGAGGTGGAGCTGAGACGAAGATCGTGAACCCGCCGCCAAAACCGGATCGCGGTGTACTGGGACGAGAGCCTGAGCTGGCATCGCTCGAAGTATGTGGTGTCGTGCTTCCCGGCGCATGTTGTTGGCGGAAGGGGCAATCGGAGTTTCTTCCGCTGGTGCTTATCATCCACGTCGAATCCAAAAGAATTTCGGGAGAGGGGAACGGTAGCAGAAGTTCCAGGTAATCTATGATTGGCCATGACATCCTCCATCCATTCCTGCAGCACTGGAGAATGTGATTCAAAACTGACCCACGAAGGACTACAACCTCAGATCTGACCCAAGGAACCAGTATCGCAGACGCTCACCCACAGGCTGTTCCTCTGGCATTACAAGATCGGGGACTGTTTGGGCTTGAACTAAAGGGTCCTACGTGGACATCGCCTAGACACAGATTCGAGTGAGTACAAGCTGCTGTAACTTCTCGAGTCATTTCTTACCCGCAACATCCCTTCTCGCGAGGTAGGTTCGTCGTATCACTTGAGTTCACTAACCGGCTATTTGGCGGTATAGAATTGCTTTTAACGGACTCTATGGTCAGGCTGAGAGTGTCGACCATAAAATGCATTGATATGAAGCTTGACACAGCAGTTGGTCCGTGGTTAACTGGTTGCTCAGTCGGGTATCGGTCGATATCATCGATAGCCGGAAACGGCCGACAGTCCAGCAAACAGTTAGCATTACATAATAACTCATTCGAGCCCACTGAGCTCAGTGGAAACGAGTAATCATGGCCAGTGATCGGATTGTAGAACACTCGTTACCATTATGAGTTATATTCACAAGATGACTCGCTCGTTGCTACACTGATACAACAAAGACGCAAGGACACGCTGATAAAAGTAAAAGGAACGCGCTATCTGCAAATCAACCAGATTTCAAGTCGAATCCCGTCAAGGTGGTGAAAAGAAAAGATGCTGGCAAGCAAGTGAACGCCTGCAAAGAACTCGTATTGCCTTCTCAGTAGTCACTGGGAGACTTGCAGCTTTTTCAGAAAACAACAATCAGCATCACGATAATATGCTAGAGCTCGAGGGGGAACTTACTAGTGGTTCACGAGATAGACAAAAATCGCGCAAGGACAAACTAGCCATCGCTGCCATGTACTTCCCTTTCACGGTTTTCGGCTTCTCGATGACAAAGTGCGCCTTCATGAGTCGTTCTACCTCTGCATCACCAAGATATCGACGCAGAGCAGTTTCACAGTCCTCGCAAGTGACCTCGATGTCTGCTAATGCTGCAAGGAAAACTTGCTTCTTCTGTAGCACCTCTATAAACTTCTTAACCGTGCCCCCTACATCAGGTGTGGGAATAAGATACGGCAACACCTAGGCGAGTTAAGCAATTCAGAATCTCGACATTATCATAAAACCTACCATGTATTTGCCTGCCTCTCTCACCGCTTTCTGGTATTCAGAAAACTCGTTCGTGTCTTCAAGCCCAGATTTCTCTTGATTCTCAGAGATAGTGAATTTCTCTTTCTCTTCCCCTCCATGGGGTCGGGGAACAACGTTTACTTGAGGCAATCCATAGACCCCATTCCAGTGGTGAGAATGCATGCGCACTCGAGGTTGGGCATTAGGAATGGGTGACTCTGATTCCTTCAGCGCTAGATGAGTTCCTTTGAACATGGTGTTTGATGAAGAATTCAAGGGGGTCAATTGACAAAGTTGTGACTGTCACAGTTTCTCACAAGTGAAACCAATAACTTTTAATTACATAACCCGCTAATTATGGACTTTCCAACACTGCCCACTGAGTGAGACGTGAGACGTGAAGTTTGAAGCTTGAAGCCTTGAGCGCGCAGTCTGAGAGATAAGAAATAACATACAGTAGTGGCAATTTCCGAGTGCCGTGCAATTCACCTTGCCCCGCTTAGCATCAAGAAGAAGGCAATTGCCAAGCACACCTGAAGCAGAGTTGACTCTGCGAGCTTAAGGAGAATCGACACAATGGTCGTGGGTTACGCATTCCTACAGAAAGTCCAAACGTGAACTCTAGTAATCCGATACGTCCTCACCGCGCCAATTAGAACCATACATCTCGTACATCGCAGCGAGTTCATCATCTGATGCGGCGTCTACTTCCGAATCACTACTTTGAGCCTCTGCACCAATTCCCCATTCAAGTGCATCCCGGTCAGTCAGCGAGAATTCAGCAGATAGATCAGATGCGTCCAAGTCAATCTGAGTTCTTGAAGTACTTGCACCAGAAGGAGTTTTGTCGAATCCATTTTTATCCACTGGGCGTTCTTGGTGCAAATCGCGCTCTGATTTCGAGTCACGTTGTGCAGGTGAACGAACATGTGAATACGTATGACCAACACCGAGGCCCCAGTGGTATCGAAGCAGCATATCACGATCTGCAAACCTTTGAATGATGGTGAGTGAAGAACTTTACTCGGACTACTTTAAATTTCACTCAACCTATTGATATAGTAATAGTTCCAGTCGTCAGAGTCTTTGGCGACGGGTGATAAGGAAGTGTGGTCGGAGTGGGACCTCCCTTTCGTGAAGGCTGGTATGAGATGACAACCCCGTAAGATACTTGCCGGGTCGATAAAATCAAATGCGCCGCGATCATTCATGGGAGGGAATCGCAGAACGTCAAGCCTGCAAGAGCCATCTCCAGGATTAGGTGCGACTTGCTCGAACCATCGGACATGTAAGAAGTCGAGTCGGCGAGGGAGGTAATTGCTAAATCCCGGCCCAATATACTGGACATTTGCATGATAAATGCCGATGATGCGAGCATAACAGAAGCGATGGCGACGTTCGTATGCGTCCTCCGATTTGTCCGCATTTTCCGGGGTCGCCAGCATCATAACGTCACGATGGTCAGTAGTCGGGTTGAAAATATCCTGCCCACGTTTGACATCATAGGTCGTGTAATTCACCCGGAGAACGCAATGCTGGTATATACGATTACCTTTAAATAGTAGATGGTCAGCAGCTGCCTCCGACGTGCTATAGCTAGCTTCAAGGCCCCATAGTGGCTGCGACGAAGTTGGCTCGGAGGCCAGCGCATGCATTTCTCTGACGCGAGGAAGGAGGTGGTTCTTCAATTTCGGAACGAAGTCCTAATAGCTCTGCTCCATCATTGCTGATGCGGAAAATCAGAATAAGTACCTACCTGCAGAGCAGGGTCGCCAGAGTGTTTCCTAATGAAGTCGGCGATGTCTATGGGTCTGTGTTGAGATTTTCCAACATTGTAGCGTTCCTCCGGCTTATCGGGCACAGGTTCGAATGGACCCCTGGTTGCTTTAAATGAATCACGGATCTTCCGGATTCTTGCCTGCCGACGCTCAATACGAGCCAGTTGCCGAACGAAGTCTTTTCGATTCGTGCGAACGAACCTTCCCTTCCCGACTCGGTGCTCTCGCTCACCCTAATACCGAGTTAGAATTCGCTAAGTATAAGTGAAAGCTGTAAGACCTACGGACTGCGTTGAGTAAGAATCTGATGTTCCAAACATCCTGATGGTAGTCGTGTAATCACCGAGTGCATGAAGCTTGTAAGTACGAAGGTTAAGAGTATTTGATCGCAAGTCCGTCGTCGTAGATTTGGAAGGTGCTCTACCCGATGCAGCAGATGAGCGACGTAAGGGCTCACGACGCTGGAGCGATTGAACTTCACGTTTGAGTGGCTTCGTGGAGAATGCTGGGCACGTCTCAGCCTGGAACACGCGAATGAGATTTCCAACCAATTGCGTGAGGTCGTCCATCACGCTAAGCGTTTCATCAGTATGCATCCGGAGCTTTGCGAACCCATGCCAATGGCAGAGTGTGTAGAGAAGTTCGAGGACAGTCGAATTGTGGGGTTCGGGCAGTAAACCTTCAAATACAGGAAGTGCACACTGCAAATTGGTTAGATGAATGTGACCTAGCACAAGGAACCAAACGCCACGGACCTGAAGAAGGTCTTCGAAGTGGTGAGCGGTCATCCTCCTCATTTCCGAGGAATTTTTTGAAAAGCGCCGGATAGTATCCCGCCCAAATGTTGGAACCTGCCGATATCTATAAATCAAGTGTCAGCCGCCACAGCTGGGAAGTATTTCTGGTAATACTTCACCTCCGATCAAGCTCATGCAGCTGACTTTCCTTCAGACTATCCAGAATGCGTAAGAGGTGGGTAAAAATGGCTTTCCATACACCAAGTTCAAATTCATGCAGTAAGTCAACTACGAGCATGAGAAAGAAATTGAAGCCCAAAGCACAGAGCCGATCTGAAAAGGCATTCTTCAAACTTGGGAATGAGTATGCTGCATTGCATCAAATGAGGCGTTCGATGCACTCACTGACGCGGGGACGAGAGACTCGTCTCGAAGAAGGGCTTCAACTTGCGGGGTGTTGACAGCATAGTTGCCCTCGTAGATAAGCTCCCTTGCCTCATTGACCCTTTTCTGCCTGGCAAAATCGTCTGCCTGATGAATGCCTTATTTGGCTTGATCAGTGAAATTAATGATGTTAATAGATTTATCATTACCCTGCCACTATGAGATGATGTAGGTAAACTCATGCAAATCTGATATGCATTGATCACTGATGATCACCACATGGCAATTGATTATCTATGCCTACCCACTTGGGAGAGACAGATAGGAAAGTACAATTACAACACAAGAAAAAAATACAAATGACAGTTCACAATCACACATCTTTAATTCTGGCCATGCTATACATTCTCAGGCAGACTTTATTTATTCTTGTCCAGCTAGTATCCCAATGGTATGTACTTTTCTATCTGGTATCTGCCTTGCTAGGCTTACCTAGCCTGGTAGAAGCTGCAAGGCCAAGCAGCACCTAGCAAGGATGTACTCCACCTAGCCAAGGCACTGCTAGCCTCACAGCTTGTACTAGGCCAAGCAAGCCTTCATGCTAGGCACTTTACTGCTTGCTAGCTCTCACTACTACTGCTACCACCTTCAATACTAGGCCTTGCTTGGACTGATTTTGGTCACCAAACCACATTTATTAGCATGTACTATACATGAAGGCAGACACTGTAAAAGGATGCAAGGGAAATGCAACTAATAGCAAACCACCTGGTATCAATGCGAGGTGGATGTGAAGCCACTAGCATCCCGGATTCTTGCCTGCCGACGCTCAATACGAGCCAGTTGCCGAACAAAGTCTTTTCGATTCGTGCGAACGAACCTTCCCTTCCCGACTCGGTGCAGAGGTTATCTTTGAGCCAACCAACCGCCCAGTGTACTTACCACTTGAAAATATGCCGCGTGAGAACATGAATGATTCGATGGCTGGCACCTTCGATACTTAGACTCGTTCCCAAAAAATACGTAGAGCGGCCACAGTTTAGCAGAGCCAAACTGTGTCAGCTGGGTCGAGTCCAACCAGAACATGAGCGCTGCAACGACACGAGGAAGACTGCACCCAAGTGTTGGGGGAGAGTCTTGCAGCTCTTGATGCGCTTCAAGAAACGCAGTGGACGTAAATAATTCGCCATAAACCTTCATGTCACGATCCTTGTGAGTTGGCTGCCACCGCAGTTCATACGGTACAAAGTGGAAGTGTGACGCATGTGCCGGATTTGTGACCTTTTCTCGGATGATCGAAGTAAGCGAACGATGGTAAAATCCACCGACAGCATAGTTCTTCGGGCCAGGGTCCTTCGCACGACTGTGAAATGGAACTGATATTGTGACCGATGAACACGTCCATCCGTGATCCTCCTCGAGCCACTCCGGCCGATCACCATCGAATTGGTTGTGACCGAGTTGGTCATCGATGGCATCCCACGAGGTGTGAGTCACAGCAGCCGGTGAAAATGAAGCGTCCCCGACGATGTCAATCAACTGCTTGAAGGACTCCCGAGACTTGTGAGCACCTTGATTCCAATACCAGTCGCCGAGGCGCATCGCACTCTCGTTTGGGTAAGGCAGGTACGCGTTCGCAGATGGTTCGTCTGAAACCCCAGGACTGAGGCTAACCACGTTCCGTGAGCACGTATTAACGACTGAGTAAGGATCGTCTGGATCGTGACTCGGGAGTGCGTCAGTGTTGTAAACACGGAATAAGCCAAATTTGTTGATCTGCGACTTGAATGTCTTGCACGACGAGGAGCAGAGAGGGGAAGCAGATTTCTCTGCATGACCTAGTGGTGTATCACAGGACGAGGTCACGTCCGCTTGTGGTGCTGATGATATTGAAGAATTGGGCAGGAAGCTGGTAGGGGGAAGTGGCAATGGCGGCTCTGGAAGCATGTCCCGAAAGCGCAAAGGCAGCCGGCGATTGGCACGCCGAGTCCTTCTCTGAGCTAAGGGTAAATCGTCGTCCTGCGACGGCTCATTCTGTAAATCTGAATCCATCTAGCATTGGCTCTGTCAATTACTTGACTAGAGTACTAGAGTTCCGAACACATGCCTGCTGCAAAGCGGACTCGGTAGGCTGCACCTCACGGGTTTCATGCGCGCGACCTGCATTAGAAGTGCTGGAAAGCCCTATGCCAGTATCATTCGCTTCGGAAATTGCATGAGCACTTGGAACTCTAGCTTTTTTGCTTCGATAGGCTTGTTTCACTTTCTCGAGGGCACTGGCAAGTCGCTTTCTGCCTTTGCAGCATCCTTTCTCGTGACGCGTGAAGGCGCCTAGGTCGCTGAAGACTCGACCGCAAACACAATTTTGTGAGAAGGTAGCTTCCACCATGGCTGTGCAGTAGCAAACTAGATCAGGTAAGATACGGCGATGATGTGAACGGCTCATACCTAGGTGGTGAGGAGTTGGTAGTTCGAGCAGCTGTTTTGAGCTCGCCCATGTGTCACATGATCTGGTCACAGTCAAAATCGTGACATGACCCGGCAAAGAATAAACTACTCACTGCGTTGCTAACCACACCACGAAGACACTGAGACACTGAGAAGACTCATAAGTTTGGTACGAGTTGCTGTTACCGTTACCAGGTCCTGTTCTACTCATGTCAGATGTGATCCCAGACGACAAAATACCGAGAGAAGAAACCTCTGTGAGCCCATAGTTCCACTTGGCACAGCCCACAGCTTGAAGCAGCACGAGTCGAAGAGCAGGGGGTCAAGAAAGACAGCATCAAGTACTAGTGAGAGGGGGAGAACGAGTACACATATAGGGTGCAGAAATGTTCGTGAGTTGGTCCAAGGTTTTGTGTGGCGAGGGGACGAACCTGTGTCTACGACACACAGCTAGGACTGCAATGACTTGTGTATGCGCCGCTACAAGTCCGAATACAAGAGTGAGTCCATGACAGCGGTGTGCCTTGCGGTTGCTATTCCGGAACTCCATCGAGGTGATGCGAAGAGATAGCTGGTGGGTAGTTGGAAGGCGAGGAGGATGGCATACTGTAGTAGGCAGGCAGATCTGTTAGAATTGTTCGATATGCATATACAACGTACCTTATGCTTGTCACGGTGTGCATGGTGAACGGGAGAGCCTAGAAACGAAGGGAAAAAATTGCTAAGTCCATCAATTTTTCCGACGGGTAGCAGAGGCACTTTTCAGATAGTAGTAGGGTTGGACTACGAAGGATGTGTCCGTGCATAGTCGGGGTGGGGTAAGGTGCGATGTGCAGGCCCACTTCGGGTCGGATTACGGTGCGCCGTGTATAATTCACGTCAGCTTACAGCTGTGTGCGAAAGCATTGGCAATCACAAAATATTTCCATGGCGTGGGTAAACAACTCCCGAAAAGGAAATGTAGGAAAGTGAGTAGTAGAGTATGCTAATAGCACTACCGTTCGACCCTCGCCTCGTCATTCCAGTACAGCACTCCTCCATGCCAACAAGGTAATTCGATGGTCATTTTTTAACACGATCGGATTATGCTACGAATATTGATTATTCACTTTGACGGGTCGGGTTTTGCTACAAATGTTGCCTATTAGACCTCCGAGCCTCGAGGTCGGATTATTTCAGTCTAGACCGTTGGATTATTCCTCCTCCAAAAATCTCGTTTCTGCAATTAATGATTCTCGATGAATACATGAATGACTGCGAGGGCAAAAGCATTGTCTGTAAGTATAAGGAAAAAAAAAAAGACGCTCAGTACAGCGCCGCTCTGTACAGACATACTGTAGCGCCAGGCGGGGAGTAAACACTGTCTAAAACCGCGATCAACGTGAGCTGTTTTGTAAATGTAATATCGAAGAATCTGTGACGGTCAAGCTGATCCAGTTTAGAAGAGTAGTTCGGGCAGTTTCGCGTGTCGCTGGAGGAAGTTCGTTGTTCGTCGCGTTCAGGATGCTATAAAAATAGTCGTTGATTTGGTGTTGGAATTGAGAGACCCGTTGAACACGCCGAGAATCCAGGACTGTGTGACTGAACCAGTAGATGTCGAAAATGAGCTCCTGTAGTTCAACGATAACCTGGAAACTTGAGACACGAAGAACGACACGAATAATAAACTCACCCATGCAAGCACAAATGAAAACTTCTCCAGAACGAACCCAATAACCGGGCTAACTGTGGTGGCATTGCCGCGAGAAACGACCTCCATTACACCTACCCAGCCGATCGAATCCGGTCTTACCAAGGCATGGAATAATAGATTGTGGATGGATTCATTGGAGAACCACCTCATCCTCTGCTCACCAGGAACCATGTGGTGGAACAACGGATAGCCGATGGTTGGTTGAAACGTCGTCAGATACTCGAGGTAATGCCTATCGTCTGGATGGAGGTCAAGACCGGAGACGAGAGGGAACGTAGGAAACGTAGAGGGCGTGGTCTGGAGCGGCGGTTGTAGATATAGAAGGCGGTCGATCGCGTGCCAAACATGCACCAGGTATGGCTCAGCAACGTTTTCAAGCTTGATAGCTCAAATATTCAGTATATACAAAACATCCGTGTCGACATTAAATATACCTCCTCGAAAAAAAGTTGACGGAACGTTGAGTCCATCATGGAAGATCGAAACGCCAACGTATGGGCAGCAACAAAGAGACCGTCAACTGCACTAACCGAGTCAGTACGATCCAGATGAATTTGGAAACCCGGATGTACTTTCCTTCTATTGGCTGCCAAGCTGGATCGTTGCGTCCCCGGCGATGATAGTAAAGTACGTGGTGGACGACTTCCACGATTGTACGAGTATCGACTTTGAAGTTGGCGTCCACCAGTGACTGTAACCTGATTCTGCCGATGAGAATACGGTGATGTATGGTCAGTATGCAGTCCATCGCGAAGAGCCACCAGTCGGGTGCTCTTTCGCGTAATAATTGGAAGAACCGCGCTATGTAGAGGGGGAAGATCAAACCGTGGTATCAGATTATAGTCGAGGCTTACCTTGCATGATGAAGTGCCGAAGTGCAGCAGCAACTTGACAGTCGTTTCCCGCCGCGGCAGGAAATATATCGGGTCCGTGGTACTCTGGATCGTATACGGTCTCACTCGCTGCAACGGAACTGGTACCATCGTCATCGTATAAATGGACAGCGGTGGGAGTGGCATCATCAAGCTGCGAACGAGACGGCGACGATTCCGATACAATAGGACTTGGTAGCGTGGAAATAATCTTGTCGAGGTTGAGATCTACAGTATATGGACTCAGGACTAGTCATAAATGCGTTGTGAACTCCGTTACTTCCCTGGTGGATCCGAGAAGTCGCCAACCGATCGAAAGATCACGCCCAGAAGGGCCTGCGATAGCCTACTAGGTGGTCTCGCGGGGGAGGATGGAAGGGATCGCTCATCGTTCATCTCTAAGACCAGCGCGCGAACGGGAAGCAGTTTGCAAGGACACGGTGACAGTAAATGTGTGACGAGCAGCCAAATTAAGAAACGCGAGTTACCTTGTTGAAAAGCAAGGTTTCTCCGCACCATAACTGCGTGGGAACCGGTGCTTCGTTTCGTACATCGTAGGTTCGCCACTTTCGCATTTCGCGCCTGTGCATTTTGCATTCCGTACATTCAAATTTTTGTACTTGGTACTTATGTATCTTTGCCTTCAATCCCTAAGCATTTCGTTCAAGGCACGGGTGTGCCTACGGCCCACATCCAAACCTGCCTTGAACTTGACTCTGATGCAATCACGACAAATAATTCGCCGGTAAGAAACCTAAGAGTAAAGGAGACCATTACTCGGAAGTTGTCCCTCCTTCCGCACAATGCAGTTCAATCACCTCCTCTGAGTCGTGCATGTCAGCTCGTTTCTGGAACCTCGTCCGAAGGTCGTAAGCGGAACTGTGGAGAGAGACGTCACGATCTGGATGCCAGGGCAGACAGAGCTCTAGTGCTGCACGTATGAACGTCACGGCTTCTTCCAGGTCAGGACTGCTTCTACTTTGCCAAATCTCTCTCAGGCAGCGACCAAGGGATGAAACCGGCAGGGGTGCCCAAAGGGACGTAGTAAAGCTGCATGGTGGGGCCCATTCGCCTTCTCTAAGTCGCGTAAGTCAGCTTGTTTCTCAGACCACGGCCTAAGGTGGCAAGGGGGTCGTTGAGAGATGCGTCGCGATCTGGATGCCCGGGTGGACAGAGCTCTAGAAGTACCGAACGCGTGAGCGGCATGACTCCTCTCAAATTAGCAACTACCCCAAGAATGGTCACGCATGGTAGTTTCTCTCCAAAATCTCGTCCAAAAGTCGCAAGCGGGGTTGCAGAGAGATACATGACGATCCGGATGCCCGGGTGGGCAGAGCTCTAGTGTTGTGCGGCCAAGAGTCACGTGTATTGAAGAACCGGAGGTGCTCGTGACCAATGGTTGGTGAACGTACATGAGAGAGAGGATAGGCGCCTACGACGCATGAAAAGTGCCCTATTTGAAACAGGTTACCGCATGATCAGTATGCAAGACTCACCCACTCTCGATGATAAAACGGGGACTCTTTGCTGTCGACATCACCTTTTCCTTAAGCATCGTGGTCAGCAACACATTTCCTAATAGTCCCTTGCTCACTCTTTAAGCACCGCCGTATGAGCTCTATCTCGTGTGGTAACAGTGCACTGCCGATCTCCGGCACGAACGATCGGTAAAATGCGTCTGTAGACGCTCCGCTGGTGTTGGTGCCGTGTAACTCGGGAAAAGTCGTAAGCGGAATCGAAGATGCTGATACCACCTTTCATGGATGCACCAAGTACCCTGACCAGAGATGGCATTTGGTCATTGAAGATGCTATGTGCCATATTCGCATCACAGGACCGACTGCCGCCGAAAAGGTCTGACGACGCCAGACAGCCGCCACCATAGGATTTACTGTTCAACGCGGGGGATCCTAGGTCACTCATGAGTCATCCCAGAGAGATCGTAGCGATTGCCTCCGAAATAACACACTCACGAGAGAACAAGTCTTCGTTTATTGCACGTTAGCCTCCAACGAGTTAGTCACGATCAGACGGTTGATGACCTCGGTACTGATCATTTCGGACATGACATGCCACAAGATGTTCTGAACTCGCACGGGACTCGCACCAGGGGGTAGTGGTTCGTTGCTGCCTGTGGTATCCGAGATGGCAGCTGCGAATATGATATCCAGATTTGCAGGTGGGGACTACTCAAGTTCCTACCAAAGTGAATACATAGTAGTTACAGATGTTATAAATGAGCGACGGCCGTAAGATAGAGAGCGAGAGATGACGGAATGATCCGTGCCCAGTGGTCTCGGAACCTCGACGCTGGGGGACGTCTATTGCGTATCCAAAATCGTCTTCACTGTTGCGGATGTTACTCACCATTTTCTCCACCACCATTCACACCCGGTGTCCCTCTTCTAGGACCATTCCCAGGCGCCCCTGCAATGGTTCGTCCATTTCCCTGCATGCTCGGATTTCCCCCTGGGTGTGTCCTACCACGTGATGGGAGGACCCTAACGTAGTAATCCATGATGATGGCCATACTGTTCGCACTGAGGCGATACGTCTTGAGCATCGTACCCTTTCCGAAACGGTACTTGAGGTAGTTGGAGCACAGCAGTCCAGCGAGAGTAATCAACATATGGAGGGGAACGAGTGAGAAGATGATCAAATTTTGAGTATGCGTCTCTCGAAACGAAGGTAAGACGCCTCGCATTCGGGGCAAAATCTACCTAGCATAACACGTCTGCGAGACAGTAGCTAGAATGGTGAGTAACATCCGCAACAGTGAAGACGATTTTGGATATGCAATAGACATCCCCCAGCGTCGAGGTTCCGAGACCACTGGGCACGGATCTTCCTCTGAGCTGTGGGGTCATCGAGCACACCTAAATAATCAGATCGTACACATACGCGAAATTCGACGTGCGCCAAAGGGTTTGTTTCCAAATGCGGAGGCGCGTGTGCGCTGGTCCTGGTACAAGGGTGCGGGTGGGTATGATTGTGAGAGCGACCGTGATCGAACGACGTAGTGTGTTGCTTGGGTATGGTTAAGGGCTGACCGCGATAAGTGGGGCTCTCCGAATGAACAAAGCTCATCGGCACGGGCGACACCGCCGCATCACGCAGATGCAAGGACACACTCGGCCGCAATCGGGCGAATCTCCCGAAGACATTCGCATATCCCTCCTGGTCGTCCGAAGACATCTTGATGGGCCGTACGGCACCACGTATGCGGGTCTTGAGCTCTTCCAGCTGCTGCGGATGATACTGGCTATACCCCATCGGCCAACAGAGCGTCTTGATCCACTCTTCCATTAATGACGGTGTCCACTGTACTCCATTTAGCTTCGTCCCGTGTTTCAACATCGCAACGATATCTTTTGGGTCTTCCTTCCTGTATCGTACTAGCTTGAGAGCGACGCCCAAGAACATGGTAACGCTGATGAGACGTAGACCAGGTGCTTCGTATATAGTGTTCATGTCTATGTTGTTTTGTTGTTTGGAGTCGTGGTATATGGGGTCGTAGATGTGACCTCTTGGACTGTGGGGTAATTTGGGTTCGATGATGACGACGAAGAGAGTAAGCAGTAGTTTACTCACTCCAGAGCGAAGGGAAGTGCGATGTCCGGATCGGCATTCATCCAATCAGTGCTGCCGGACGTGTTCGTTCATTTCATTGGAGGGCGATGAGTCTGAGAAGCGTACTCGACCTGGAATCGGGGCAGCATTCTGAGTGTTGAATCGTGCCAGACGTCAATATAACAATCACAAGAGGCCCGTGATGAGCGATGCTATGCGTGTGCCTTCGAGAAACACACGCACCTTGATCGAAAAGTCATCCACCGATGTTCCTCCTTGTTTCGTGAGCGCATCCTGCGACTCCGCGGTACCCTCCAAGAGCGCTATACACGCATGAAGGAGTCTGATCTGTCATTCCTGTTCTTCGAGTTGGCGTCGTTCTTCGACATTTTTGTGGACTATACGCTGTCGGGGGTGTCAGCCCATGATCCTGTATAGGAAGCTGCGGCGCATCGTGTAACGGTATGGTAGTAAGATGGATACCCACGGGGTTCGTGAGCGCATAGCGGTACTGCGCACCGCTGACGAGGTCTTGCGGGACATGGTCCTTCCCTACGAATCTGCGAACATTACGAGGGACAATGACAGGCGCAGGAGTTTGGGCTGATGCCTACAACCCCGATTGTCACACGCAAGGGGTTCTTCCGCCTGCAACTGTGAACGAAGACAACGGAGAATGATGGTCTCTTCGGTATGGTACGGTTGTTTTGTAAGAAGGTACCCTCCCCGACAGCACACCACTTCCTTGAGCACGAGTTGGTCGTAAATGCACATATAATAGTGTATCATCGCATTTTCTAAATCACGCGTAAGTTTTTGCTCACACTTATCCTCGCACCTATCTGCTATGGACGTCTTCGCAAGGGAGTGCACGGGATCGACGTCCAAGAATGTGCGCGGTGCGCCCCGGTCTTCCCCATCTTTCCACCCGAGAAACTACTCTTCATGTTATCGAACTTCTCAGTGCACAAGATTTGCTCCTTTCATTGTTGTCCATAGACGTCTTGGGAGAAAGGCTGCGCCTGGTATGTTACATTCTTCATACTCTCCTCTTTCCATGTTTTGTTTCTACGTCGGACAGTGTGTGGTGCACGTATATGTTAATGGACCTGCAAGTGTCGAATATACCATTCCAAGACAAAATTCTGCCCCCTTCAAGGCGCGCCTGGCCATCCTGCGACATCTTTTTGCATACACCAGCTCGGTAGCAGAGGTGCTACACATTGCATAACGTCCTCAAATGTCCCAGTAGTTTTCAGGTTTACTCGCTCTACCGAGAAAAGTGAGACATGCGTTGGTTCGTCGATCAAATCCCATCACTGAACCTCAACCAACGAATCTCATCGCATCGGCGTCGATGTAGTACTTGGCCACCTCTCTGGCTTTGACCACTGGCGCGACAGCATCCGGAATCAAAACAAATGTTTGGAAGAACACCCGAGGTTGGTCATCGACGGGGCGAGTTGAAGGTGCGTGCGTATGAACTAAACAGACACATATTTAATACGCTGACAGAGAGCACGGATTTTCTTCCCCAAAATTGGAGTCTCAGCCGTGAGGAAACCCACGAAGAACTTTATTTGCGGGAAACTATGCACAAAATCAAACCTCTTCGCGCTTATGACGTCGATGAGCATCTCATCTGGCCCCAAGCGTACCAACGTTCCCTCGAGAACGCCGTCGTTGAGCTTGACTTTAACCTCTCACACTGGCCCATCACTTCCAAAGCAGGTGCTGCGGCTTACGATTCCTACACTGCCGACATTGTCTTACTTCACGTTCTCGTTCCCCCTCCACCTCCCCTCACTAACAACGTCAACAAAAAAAGAAAGATTCCCTTGTTCCTCGACCCAGATGCATCCGTCACGCCGTACAAAAAGAAGCAGAAGATGATGAAATGAAACAATTCCTATGGACGCCCTCAGAAATCATACAGAAAGTAAGTCCGCCATCGCAACCACAGTAGCCTACCAACCTCATCAAACGATCCCAGGAAATCAAATGTAGTGACTGTACATGTACAATAGCGTAGCGTCCAAAACTTCCCTCCAAGAAAATGTATATTAGGCTTGTCGTATCTGTTGAAATCTCACAGTGAGCAATTTTTGCAATGTCTGCAGTGGACATGTCCATTAGTATAACACATGGCTAAGTTCGCCCTCACGATCATCCTCCAACCATCATCCATAAAAATTGAGAACAAACAATCACTGCAAGCAAGGTTGAAAGCCGCCCTCAGGCGGCATTTCCCGAGTTGGTCAATATTCGTGAGAACGTAGTACCGGCCTTTGCCGTTCGCACGAAGCAGACTGTCGACTTCGAGTCAGTATTCCTGAGAACGCACGAAGCAGAATCTACTTCAAGTTCCCGTCTTTGCCGTGTGCACGAAGCACACCGTCGACCTCAAAAGTCGCGTTCGTCACAGCCCAGTGCCGACCTTTGTCCCACGCACGTCGCACACATGACTCCGGCCAAGCTCTTACCTTCCATAACCGATAAACAAGGAAGATCGTACACAAAAAGACACCATCATTGACTCCAATGATCTAATGATGATGGCTGAGGTGAGCGAAGATATCTAACTGGGGAGTTACGAAGGAAGTTGTACTGACAACATATTGGATCACACCGCTCGGCCAACCTCCGAGAAAGTCTACGCTATCACATGCTCCACTAATGATATCGTTATAAGTCGTCTCCGCAGCTCGTTCATTATAGAGGCGGAAAATAGACCACGCCGTATTGGCACCACGGCTGGCCGGGACGACGACGCTGCAAAAAGAGAATCTCTGAGAATTCACGTCATCTTATTCCGATTCATGTGTGCGTACAGGTGTGGGATCGACTCGATGATCAACTGATACGAAAATTCCTAAGCAACGACCGGAACAGTACGAAGATGCATTCGTATGTCCGCGCGGATCCATTCCGAGATTTCCGCTGACATCATGTACCTTTTCCGGTGGCGTACAATGTGTGCGATATGGGCCTCTGCAAGATGATTGCAGAGATTTTGTTGCTGCCACCGCCGGAAGTAAGCGATAAGCGCAATCTATCTATACAGAGCCTACGGTACGCCGTTCACCTTTCGATGGCCTCATAGCAAGTTTCCGAGTCTTTGTCGTTTGCAGGCAGTTTGCCAATCTATGCCGACAGTACCTTGAGACAGTTCTGGCGTTAGACAGCGGGGCCGCCATCAAAGACCCGCAGCTTTTCTTTGTGGATGCTGCAGACGTCTCGAGACAAGTGAAGCAGTTTATTCTTTGCCGGGTCATGTCATGATTTTGACTGTGACCAGATCTACGTGACACATGGGCGAGCTCAAAACAGCTGCTCGAACTACCAACTCCTCACCACCTAGGTATGAGCCGTTCACATCATCGCCGTATCTTACCTGATCTAGTTTGCTACTGCACAGCCATGGTGGAAGCTACCTTCTCACAAAATTGTGTTTGCGGTCGAGTCTTCAGCGACCTAGGCGCCTTCACGCGTCACGAGAAAGGATGCTGCAAAGGCAGAAAGCGACTTGCCAGTGCCCTCGAGAAAGTGAAACAAGCCTATCGAAGCAAAAAAGCTAGAGTTCCAAGTGCTCATGCAATTTCCGAAGCGAATGATACTGGCATAGGGCTTTCCAGCACTTCTAATGCAGGTCGCGCGCATGAAACCCGTGAGGTGCAGCCTACCGAGTCCGCTTTGCAGCAGGCATGTGTTCGGAACTCTAGTACTCTAGTCA
Organism: Pisolithus albus; assembly: GCA_024613165.1. Classification (NCBI taxonomy): domain Eukaryota; kingdom Fungi; phylum Basidiomycota; class Agaricomycetes; order Boletales; family Pisolithaceae; genus Pisolithus; species Pisolithus albus. The sequence continues at coordinate 22,703 of JANFAB010000048.1, forward strand.
AGTAATTGACAGAGCCAATGCTAGATGGATTCAGATTTACAGAATGAGCCGTCGCAGGACGACGATTTACCCTTAGCTCAGAGAAGGACTCGGCGTGCCAATCGCCGGCTGCCTTTGCGCTTTCGGGACATGCTTCCAGAGCCGCCATTGCCACTTCCCCCTACCAGCTTCCTGCCCAATTCTTCAATATCATCAGCACCACAAGCGGACGTGACCTCGTCCTGTGATACACCACTAGGTCATGCAGAGAAATCTGCTTCCCCTCTCTGCTCCTCGTCGCGCAAGACATTCAAGTCGCAGATCAACAAATTTGGCTTATTCCGTGTTTACAACACTGACGCACTCCCGAGTCACGATCCAGACGATCCTTACTCAGTCGTTAATACGTGCTCACGGAACGTGGTTAGCCTCAGTCCTGGGGTTTCAGACGAACCATCTGCGAACGCGTACCTGCCTTACCCAAACGAGAGTGCGATGCGCCTCGGCGACTGGTATTGGAATCAAGGTGCTCACAAGTCTCGGGAGTCCTTCAAGCAGTTGATTGACATCGTCGGGGACGCTTCATTTTCACCGGCTGCTGTGACTCACACCTCGTGGGATGCCATCGATGACCAACTCGGTCACAACCAATTCGATGGTGATCGGCCGGAGTGGCTCGAGGAGGATCACGGATGGACGTGTTCATCGGTCACAATATCAGTTCCATTTCACAGTCGTGCGAAGGACCCTGGCCCGAAGAACTATGCTGTCGGTGGATTTTACCATCGTTCGCTTACTTCGATCATCCGAGAAAAGGTCACAAATCCGGCACATGCGTCACACTTCCACTTTGTACCGTATGAACTGCGGTGGCAGCCAACTCACAAGGATCGTGACATGAAGGTTTATGGCGAATTATTTACGTCCACTGCGTTTCTTGAAGCGCATCAAGAGCTGCAAGACTCTCCCCCAACACTTGGGTGCAGTCTTCCTCGTGTCGTTGCAGCGCTCATGTTCTGGTTGGACTCGACCCAGCTGACACAGTTTGGCTCTGCTAAACTGTGGCCGCTCTACGTATTTTTTGGGAACGAGTCTAAGTATCGAAGGTGCCAGCCATCGAATCATTCATGTTCTCACGCGGCATATTTTCAAGTGGTAAGTACACTGGGCGGTTGGTTGGCTCAAAGATAACCTCTGCACCGAGTCGGGAAGGGAAGGTTCGTTCGCACGAATCGAAAAGACTTTGTTTGGCAACTGGCTCGTATTGAGCGTCGGCAGGCAAGAATCCGGGATGCTAGTGGCTTCACATCCACCTCGCATTGATACCAGGTGGTTTGCTATTAGTTGCATTTCCCTTGCATCCTTTTACAGTGTCTGCCTTCATGTATAGTACATGCTAATAAATGTGGTTTGGTGACCAAAATCAGTCCAAGCAAGGCCTAGTATTGAAGGTGGTAGCAGTAGTAGTGAGAGCTAGCAAGCAGTAAAGTGCCTAGCATGAAGGCTTGCTTGGCCTAGTACAAGCTGTGAGGCTAGCAGTGCCTTGGCTAGGTGGAGTACATCCTTGCTAGGTGCTGCTTGGCCTTGCAGCTTCTACCAGGCTAGGTAAGCCTAGCAAGGCAGATACCAGATAGAAAAGTACATACCATTGGGATACTAGCTGGACAAGAATAAATAAAGTCTGCCTGAGAATGTATAGCATGGCCAGAATTAAAGATGTGTGATTGTGAACTGTCATTTGTATTTTTTTCTTGTGTTGTAATTGTACTTTCCTATCTGTCTCTCCCAAGTGGGTAGGCATAGATAATCAATTGCCATGTGGTGATCATCAGTGATCAATGCATATCAGATTTGCATGAGTTTACCTACATCATCTCATAGTGGCAGGGTAATGATAAATCTATTAACATCATTAATTTCACTGATCAAGCCAAATAAGGCATTCATCAGGCAGATACCAGATTGAAAAGTACATACCATTGGGATATTAGCTGGACAAGAATAAATAAAGTCTGCCTGAGAATGTATAGCATGGCCAGAATTAAAGATGTGTGATTGTGAACTGTCATTTGGATTTCTTTCTTGTGTTGTAATTGTACTTTCTTATCTTTCTCTCCCAAGTGGGTAGGTGTAGAAAACTCATGACCAGGTAGTGGTCATGGATGATCAGTACATATCAGGCTTGCACTGTTTTATCAACATCATCTGGACATACCTGTGCTTCAAAGGTCCCCTGATATTGTACAAGGCAAGAGAACTCGTCAGACGAGAAGGGACAGCCACTATCCGTTAGACGGGATAGGAGTCACGACAACTCGTTAGACGAGTTCCCAAAAAGGAAAGTCGGACAAGGAGTTGGCGGCGTGCCACAGCCACTCCAAGATCCGATCGGGAAACAGGAACGAGGGCCCCGAGGCGGCCAGGCAGATGATGTAAGACTAACGTAACCAGACATACGGAGAAAACAGAGGCTAGTCCTCAGCCCCTAGGGGCTGGCTTGAGACAGACGCGAGCTGGTGCTCTAGCGTCGGTTTGTTGTACAGTGCAAGCGTGTCTTGCACATCGGTAGAAGCCGCTATGTACGCAGTACATGGGCAGGGAACGTGGGAAACGAGGATAGGCTCTTGCGAAGAAACGAAGTTGGCATGACACTTCCCAGATGAAGGACCGCGATAGAGATCTTGCTCAGACGAAGACATCTTGGGCTAAGAGAATAGAGCCTAGACCTTGGCCAGTCTACGCTCCTACAGATAGGGGCGAGTTGCTATAGGGCTAGACGGAGGTGAAACTTGTCCGGTAGCAAGTACAGATACTTATCGGCTGAACAGAGGTTTGGGATGGCGACAACCGCAAGCCGCACAGATGCGAGGTTACGAGTTGGAGCCGGATAGGGTGAATGGGATGGAGCGAGTCTTGAACTGCACAGATGCGAGTTGTCGGACGAGCTCCGGGATCGAGCTTTTAGCTTTTGTTAGGCAGCGACGAGCGAGTAGCCTTTAAGAGGTAGTCGCGAGTGTCGATGCCGAAGAGAAAACCCTCAAAGGCGAGAGTTAAGGGCGACCTCTCTTGCGATGATACTTTGAGCAAGACTTGGCTAACCCTCACTCGAGACGATGATCAAGAGTGGCTCAGACGCGGAGGAATGAGATGAAGGAGGCCAGTTGCAAGGTAGCTAAAAGCTGGGGACCACAGACGGTCCACAGCCGGTCTAAATACCTCTACTGTACTCTAAGGCCGGGCAACGAAAGACATACTGAAGTAAGTAAATGACTCGACGATGAGTCATTGCCAAGACGCGCAGCACAGTCTGTACAGTAGCAACGATCACTGACCTATAGCAAGGACCTCCGATGGCGAACCGAGACACAGATGCCTCCCTGCGACACAAGCGCAGCAACACAGGCCATCGGCCGGTATCCCTGTATAGTCAGGACCGCAGTAAGGTAGAGGGGGACGAGAGGAAGACATAACGAGAAGACACTGCTCATAACACAGCAGTGGATCAACAGGAACAGGCCGGCGACGAGAAGTTGAAAGGGCATCGTCGGCCATACAGGGGTAAGATAGGGGAAGACGCGAGACGCGACTACTTACATGTGACTAGGCACGTGACCGCTGCGGGTACTATGGTACACAGCGAAAGGAATACTAAAGAGGAGAACAAAAGCGAGTAAGAACCATAGGTAGAACATGAAAGACGACACCGGTGAAGCATAGACAGGGGCTACTGCCCAGGAGGGCAGGAAACGGGAGCGGCGGCGTAACAGGTTGAAGTGAATCATTTCGTCATGATGGTGCAGAATAGCAACCATCACCCTCTTGTAGCAGTTGTGGACAGTCCCAACAGAGACACCAGCCCACTCAGCCATGTCCTGGGAAGTAGCGGCATTGCCATAATGCCTAGCAGCATTCAGAAAAATGGCCAGCTGGATTGGGACAGGGAGCTGGGGGTTATTAGAATTGTTGTGGAAAATAGGATGTGCCTCAATCTTGTCCACTATGGAAGAAAAGACATCTGGGGAAACCCTCAGTTTGCGCTGAAAGAGATGGGGGTGATCCATTTTCCACTCATCAAGGAGGTGGAGTTGGGGGGAGCGGCTTGGTCTTGGTCGGTTATTGAGGACACGGGTCTTCTCAACTTCATCTTGGAGTGCAGCAATAGCATCACTGAAGCCAGAGAAAGCAATAGTACTGCATAAGACATGCTCCATCAGTTCAGATGAGGTGTTTGAGGATGAGACTCCAGAAGATGGGGAGGAAGGGGTACCAGTGCTGCCATCTGAGCCATCCCTTGAACCTTCAGAGTCAGAAGATTCAGCCTCCTGCAATGCTACATGAAGGATATCTAGGTATTGCAGCAAGCCAAAGTGCTCTCTAGCTTGCTGAAGGATGTCCAACAGCTCCTGACGCTCAGATACCTTAGGCATGATGGGGGTATGTGGTTATCAGTTGCTGTGTTGCATGGGTGGCCTTATATCTCTCATTTGATAAGCAGATAACAAAATGTGGCTACATCTTGACTTAGTGCGAGAAATTTGCAGGTGGCGGTGCGGCCACCTGCCAAAACGGGAAGGCCGGTCGCGCCCCACCTCGCACACGGGCAAGCGACCGTCGAGGGCCCGGTGACGTCAGCTGTCACACCCCGTCGGCACGTCGGCTCCCTCGGCAGGGGTGGGCAAGGCACGTCATCGCCCTGCCTCGTCGCCCGATATGGACAACGAGACATTTTCACCAAAAAATGATATCGAGTCTCAGAGAGTCTCAACGCGATCGGATTGATGCCATGGAGGCACAAAAAAAACGCGATCGACGATGACATCGATATGATCGTTCCTCAAACGTGAAAAAAAAAAAAATGGGGGACCAAAAGATGGGGGATTCATTCGCAGTGTACTGACCCGTCGTAGTATGCTACTACTAGTAGGTAACCATACCAGTGACTTTTGGTACACGAAAAACACGAATCCAAGCTGCCGACGCATCGACGAAAGAAAGAAAAGAAGAAGAAAAAAAAGAAAAAGATGAAGATGAAGAAGAGAAAGTGCGAGAGACGACGAAGTAGAGAAGATGACGAAGTGGTTGAGCGATTGTAAGACGAGAAAAGAAGATGACGACGTGCGCGTGATGGCTGGAGTTCACTGTGGGCCTGGCTCGTTCGCGAGGCGGTGTAAAGTAGGTGGATGGAGGCCTGGGGGTTTACCTGAGGTCTCCTGGGGTGACGAGAGAGGTCAGTTCGACCTGAGGGGGCTAGGAGTTGCCTGGTACAGAGTCAGGGAGGGGAGAGAAAGATAGAAAACGCGCCCTAGAGGTTCCAATAGGTCAAGATAACGTCTAGAGAGAGTGTCTGATAAGGGAGAATGATATTCCGAGGCCTCCGGCCTTCGAATTCCGTCTTCTTTCGTCTCTGGTAAGGTGGCTATTATTTTTCTGCTAAGTACAAGGTATCCTAAGTGTGAGTCTGGCTTATGTAAGCCAAAACTCGTCCAAATAGTAAGTAAAAGGTAAAATAAAACATAAGAATCAATCAGTAGGTAAAAACAGTGAAATAAAATAATTCCCCTAGTAGGGAGGCTTCCCTCCCTACATCTGAGGGTGGCTTTAGATAGTGACTGTCCCCAGTCAACACATACCAAGCTGTATCATAAGACGAGGCCAGGGTATCATCCTCAAAACAAAATCCTAAGTAGAATCTCAAAAATGCGAACTTGAAATGAAAGAGACCATGAAAAAGAAACAAAAACCACTACTCAGCTGGGAGGGGACATAGTTCGAAGGTAAATCGAAGGTCCTCGAGGGGAAGAGGTGGCTCGGGGGTGGCTCGAAGCGGGCCTCAAAGCGGTCTCGAGGGGGCTCGCAGGTGTATCGAGAGTTGTTCGAGGGCGAAAGGTAGTTCGGGGGTGGCTCGAAGGGGCTCTCGAGCTCGAAGGGTGCCTGGGGGCAGTCTCATGGTCGACTCGAGGGGAGGAGGGGGGCTGGATCGACTCGGAACTCGAGAGAGGGGGTGGTACCTGGTCAACAAAGCTTCCTGGGCCTCGAGCGAGGACCCAGAAATCCAAACGACGCTGTAGAGTGCGTCCGAGAGCCTCTCGAGGGATCTCCTCACCTGTGGGCAGCACGACTCGACCCCGAACGATCCTACACCTGCCAGCTGCTAGATATGAAGCACAGACCTTACACTGCGCTCGAACGTGCCCTTTACGACCACAAAAGAAGCAATAACGAAAGCTTCGAGGGGGAACTCGGTGCCTCGAAGACTCTCGAAAGGGAGGGGATGGCTCGCTCGAAGCCACAGGCTCTCGAAGAGGCGACAAACCTCTTGACGCTCTTGAACGCGACTCGAAACTGGTGGGGGCAGGCTTTGCTTTCGAAGTCGGGGCCTCTCGAAGGAGGAACGAGGTGGTGTGGGGTGGCTCGCAGTCCGAGGGTGGCTTCGAAGGAATCCTCGGAGGGGACTCAAGACGAGGGTGAGCCTTACCGAAGGCTGTCGAAGATACTTCGAAGCATGAGTACCACTTCACGGGGGTACTCGAGGGCTCGTGAGGTCGAAGGGTGCGAGTCGAAGTCGAGCCAAGGTCTCGAGGCTTGCTTGAAACAGTTTCGAGGCGAGGAGAATGAACCTTCGAGGGCTGTAAACCACCTACTGTGTACGAGTGCGACAGTTGATCCTCTCTCGAGCTGCAAAGTGAGTTTGAATGCGAGTCACTGGCCTGCTCACATGAGGCACTCCAACCTGGAGGAGCAGGGTGCCTCGAGCCTGCATTAGTGGCTCGAAGGGGAGACGAGCTGCTTGAAGCAAGCTCCGAGGTTTGGGGGGTGTTCTTCGAAGTTCGAGGGTCTGCCTCGAAGGGGGGATGCGAGGGGGACTTCGAGCTCGAGCTTCCCTTGGAGCATCTTCTAGAACGAGACCGAGAATACTCCAAAGGGGCATCTGGCCTGTAACTGATCGAGGGTGAGTGCGAATGGCGAGGGGTTTCCTTGTGTGGCTCGAGACTGGACGAGGGCTTCGTCAAAGCTAGATGAGGGGGTAAGTGGCCTACCCGGTCCTCGATAACCTCCTTCGTAATGTGAACGATGACCTCGATAGGCCATAGGTGGCCTGACATAAGGAGAGGGTACCTCGAAGCGAGCCTCCTTGAGACTTCGAGCTCGATGTGGGGTGGGAGGCCTCGAAGGAAGAGTTGGGCTCGATGGCTCAACTCGAGGGTGTTCCGAGTCACCATGGCCAAGAACAGTACCTGGAAATGACGAAGATAGTCCCCTAGGGCTGGGACTGAGCTTAGCTCGCTGCGACGACTCTCTTCGAGGAAGGCATAGAACTCGTCGAAGTAGTCACGAATGTCCTCAATTGGCTCGAGCTCGGGGTACTGAAGGGTTATGAGGGTCTTGAAGTAGCCCCAATTAAATCCCTCGAGGATCGAGGCACTCGCCACAAGGTAGGTCCAGAGCCTCCCAACACGAGGAGGGGCTCCATCAACTGCCATCTGGCCGAGGGACAGGGCATCCGTTATCCCCTGGGCCTTACCATGCTCTACTACCTCCTCGAGGTAACCTGGCAGGTCCTGCACCTTCCCCGAGAACTTCAGGTGGGGCTCGAGTGGGGCTCGAGACTGTCTGTGAGCTTCTTCCATCACGAGCAGTATTTATGAAACTTGAATGAATATATTTCACAGTTAGATGATTACTGGTAGTATTATTGAGGGCGAGCACGAGCTTCGAATGTCCACAGTCGATCTCGAAGGTAAACGAAGGGGGGGTAGGGTCGCCTCGATGCAACCTCGAACGTCTATGGGGGTGGATCCTGTACACGAAATGAGCAGGGAGGGTTGTAGTGAAGTGGTTACGACCACTAAAATGAAGAGAAAATGAAATTAGTCGCCGTGTGCGACTCGAAGCCTCGACTTAGTGACTTTGCAGCCTCGCTCGACTGCAGAATGCCCAAGAAAAACGAATGATATTGATCTCGAAACGTCTAAGAACGTCTGTGGGTGTGTCTAAGGGGATGTTTACGTCTCGAAAGGGGTCTCGAAAGGGTCTCGAACGTCTGGGGATCTCGAGGGGACTTGGGAGGTCTCGAAGGCACTGTCAACTGACTCTAATGGGTGGGGATAGGATTCCTACAGCTCAAAATAGCACGAAAACGCGAGGGGCAGGGCCAGGGAGCAAGGCTGTGGCAGGAGGGGAAGGACGGCAGCTCGTTGGGGAAGAACCGCTGGACAGAATGATACGAAACTTCAGGGCCTGGTAGCAGGGACCTATAGAAAGTGGGAGAACGAGGAATTACCAAGATCCGTGGACCCAATCCCGAGGTATGCGTGAAACGGTCCGATACCACCTTTTGGCACGAAATGCGTTATATCTCGAGAGGTAGCGGCGCGGGCGCGACGGAAAAGGTATCTTCTTGGAGGTCTCGACGAGCTCAACTATACCTGAAGTTTGCGAGAGGAGTGGCGCGTCGGTTCTCGAGAAGACGCGAGTGCAGCTGGCAGGGGGGGAGAACAGTAGCGCGTTGCTGGATAACCGCTAGGCCGAGCACCACGAAACTCAGGGACGTCGTAGAGGGGATCTAGGGGTGCTGGGAGATCGAAGAAACGAGAGGATTGGCGCACCCGATCCAAAGATATGCCAAAATTCGTCCTACTGCACCTTTCTCCACAAAAAGCGGGATATGTCCAGAACCGCTGGAGCGAACGCGTCGAAAAAGGTATCGCCCGAAAGCTCTCGTCGAGTAGAATCAGGACCTCGAAAGGCGAGAGGTAAGGCGCGTCGGTTGTTGAGATATCGCGTGCTCGAGCACAAAGGTAGGAGGAGGAGGGGGTTACCAAGCAAAACAGCCCCCTCGCGGTGGGCTCCAGATGTAAAGTAGGTGGATGGAGGCCTGGGGGTTTACCTGAGGTCTCCTGGGGTGACGAGAGAGGTCAGTTCGACCTGAGGGGGCTAGGAGTTGCCTGGTACAGAGTCAGGGAGGGGAGAGAAAGATAGAAAACGCGCCCTAGAGGTTCCAATAGGTCAAGATAACGTCTAGAGAGAGTGTCTGATAAGGGAGAATGATATTCCGAGGCCTCCGGCCTTCGAATTCCGTCTTCTTTCGTCTCTGGTAAGGTGGCTATTATTTTTCTGCTAAGTACAAGGTATCCTAAGTGTGAGTCTGGCTTATGTAAGCCAAAACTCGTCCAAATAGTAAGTAAAAGGTAAAATAAAACATAAGAATCAATCAGTAGGTAAAAACAGTGAAATAAAATAATTCCCCTAGTAGGGAGGCTTCCCTCCCTACACCGTTCATGCCCAAAGCTGCTACATATGATCGGAGGGGCCCCAGGGAGGAACTGCTCATTGGTAGAGGTAGTGCTGCAAGTGTCATGTGTCACCTGGACTTCGTGGGGCGCGCCGGTGTGCGTGAGGCCAGAGGTACCGCTGCCGTCACCTGCAGCGCCCGTCGAGTCATCTGCATACGTGATACCTACCAAGTTTCTACCTGAATCGAATGTCGTAGAGAACTGCAGGTCCTTTACAAAGTCCACCATTAGTCGGTTTATATTCACTCCTACACAAAGGTCATAGAATCTGTCCTGCGGAAAGCTGCAGCTGGACGCCAGCCATGGCAGTGTGAATTAGTAAGGCGTCCATGCACGGAAACGGCACACGGAGGCTTCATGGAGCTTGACATTTGACAGCTTGACCCCTGGGCATGCCGTAAATTCCTAGCGCATGCAAACTCGTCGACTGCCAGCTGGGTCTCATCTGGTCTGCAAATTTCTCTGGTTCGATTCTGCAATCTGGCTGGCCCACTTGCTGAGGTGACTGCAAATTTTCCGGAATAAGGGACTTTACACGACTTTACAATTGCCATCCTGACTTTACAGCTCGAACTGGTCTGCACCCTCAAGGTGATCAGGGCCTCATGTCATTGTACATAATTGGGTAGCCGTTGGCCATCCCCCGGGTGCGTGTCATCTGATAGGTCGGAGACCTGCCCCTCCCTGTCCCGTCGTCCCATCCTTCAGTGAGTTCGTTGCTGCTACATTGTGGCAGCATCATCGGTAAGTACCTGCCAGCCATCTTTGAAGCCTTTCAACCAGCTGACACTTTGCCGGTGTAGGGAGGGCATCCTCCCTACCATGGTAAATACTATATTTCTTTGTTTTCATCTTAGTATCTGTTTCTATTCTTTTACTTTACCTTTTTTTTTTACTTAGTGTTTGGACGAGTTTGGCTTATGTAAGCCAGACTCGTACTTAGCATGTACTGTACTTACTTAGAATAATATCAGCCGCTTTAACAAAGACAGAGTAAGACGGAATTCGAAGGCCGGAGCCTCGGATCATCATTCCTCCCTTATCAGAGTCCCTCTAGACGTTATCTCGACTATCCCTGGGTTCTAGGGCACGTTTCCAAGTCTCTTTTCCCTGCTCATTGACTCCCTACCAAGCAACTCCAGTCCCCTTGGGTCGAACTGACCCCTTCTTTCACCACAGGAGACCTCAGGTAAATCCCCTAGGTCCCTATCAGTCAACCCTTCATCTGGAGCCCACCGTGAGGGGGCTGTTTTGCTTGGTAACCCTCTTCTCCTCCTACCCTCGTGCTCGGACACACGATTTCTCAAGAGCCGACGCGCCTACCCTCTCGCTTTTCGAGGTACTGAATCTACTCGACGAGGGCTTTCAGACGATTCCATTTTCGACGCGTTCGCCCCAGCGGTTCTGGAGATATCTCACTTTTCCTGGAGAAAGGCTTAGTAGGACGAAAATTGGCATAACTCGGGATTGGGTGCGCGTATTCTCTCATTTCTTCGATCGCCCAGCGCCCCTAGACGTCTTCTACCACGTCCCGAAGTTTGGTAAAGTTCTGCCCAGCGGTTCTTCGTCGACGCGCCACTGTTTCCCCCCTCCTGCCACAGCTGAGCTCCCTGGCACCTCCCTTCGCATTTTTTACCCGTGTCGAGTTGTAGGAACCCTCTCCCCACCTCTGAGAGTCATTTTAGAGCACCCTTCGAGACCACCAGTCCCTTCGAGATCCCCAGACGCTTCGAGACCCCAGACGAGCATCGAGCCCCCCCCTTCGAGACGCCTTCGAGACATAGCCAATTGTTTAGACGCATCCGCTTTCGTTCGTAGACATATCCAGACGTACCCCGACGTATCCAGACGAATATTATTCGTTTTCTGTGCACTCTTGCAGTCGAGCGAGGCTGCATTCTGAGAGTTGAGTCTTCGAGTCACACACAGTGACTATATTTCGTTTCCTCGTCGTTTTCAGTGGCCGAGTCCACTTCGTAACCATATACAAGGCATCCACCAACCCCCCCATAGACGTTCGAGGTCGCTTTGAGGCGACCCCACTCCCCTTCGTTATACCCTTCGAGACCGACTGCGAACGCTCGAGGCTCGTTGCTGCCCTCGATACTACTGTCAATAATCGGCTACAACGTGAAATACAGTTCGTTTAAGCTTCGTATATACTGCTCATCATGGAAGACACTTGCAGACTGTCTCGAGTCCCACTCGAGTCACATCCGGAGTTCTCAGGGGAGGGACGTGACCTCCCAGCTTACTTCGAAGAGGTCGTGGAGTATGGTAAAGCCCAGGGAAGGTCAGGGGACTCGGCCTGGATGAACATCGCAATCGCAGGCGCCCCATCCCTCCACAAGTTGCTTTGGTGCCTCATCATTGCTAATGCCCCAGCTATTAGGCAGTGGGACGGTTTTAAGGCGCTCGTAACACTTCAGTACCCCGAGATCGAACCAGTCGAGGATATCCTCGAGGGTTTCAAGGAGTTCCAGTCAAACCTCGAAGAGACTCGTTGCAATGAGCTCAGCTCCGTCGAAGCCCTGGGTGACTACCTTCGTATATTCCAAATCTGGTTCTTGGGAATGGTAAGAGGGAATGCAGTTGAGGCGAGCCACCAGTCCCAGCTCTTCCTTCGAGGCCTCCCACCTCATGTCGAGCTCGAGGTCTCGAGGAGGCTCGAGTCCAGGTTCCCCCTGTTTAGGTCAGGGCAGCTATGGCCTATCGAGGTCGTCATTCGCGTTACAAAGGAGGTTATCGAGGATGGGGTAAGTTGTGCATCCCCTCATCTAGCTTCGAAGAAGCTCTCGTCAGCCCTCGAGTCGCCCCCTCAGCACTCACACTCGCACTCGCCCTTGGCCAAGTATCAGTCAAGTGCCCCTGCGAAGGAGTTGTCTCGGTCTTGTTCTAGAAGACACTCCCAGGGAAGCTCGAGCATGAAGCCCCCCTCTCGTTTCCCCTTCGAGGCATCCCCTCGAACTTCGAAGTATCCTCCTCACTCATCTGAGCTTGCTTCGAGCAGCTCATCTCCCCTCCAAGTCACTGATGCAGGCTCGAGGCACCCTGTGGCACATACAGCTAGGTGTGTCTCGCTTTGGCAGGCCAGTGACTCGGCTTCAAACCGGCTTCGTAGCTCGAGAGAAGGTCAACACTCATGCTCAAAGCCTTCGCGAGGCTTCAGTTTGACCTTGAATCAGTACCCTCGACCTAGTGAGCCTTCGTTACCCCCCTCGAACCTTGCATCTCGCCTCGAAAGACCTTCGAAGGCCTCCTCGAAGCCTTCCTCCCCCCTCGTGACTCGATCGAAGCCACCCTCGCCCCTCGAGCCACCCCAAGGTACCTCGTTCCTACTTCGAGAAGCCTCCACTTCGACGTCGAAGACTCCCCCTGCCTCTTTCGAGTCGCGTTCAAGAGCGTCAAGTGGGTTGTTGCCCCTCCGAGAGTATGTGGGCTCAAGTGAGCCATCCCCTCGCATTCGAGAGGCATCGAGGCATCGAGTACAGCCTCGAAGGTATTCCTTTTGCTTCTTTTGTGGTCGAGATGGGCATATCCGAGCTCGCTGTGAGGTCTGCAGTTCGTATCTAGCTGCAGGGAAATGTAGGATCGTTCGAGGACGGGTTACACTGCCTACAGGCGAGGAGATCCCTCGAGAAGCACTTGGGCGCACCCTCCGAGCTCGACTGGATTCTTGGGCCCTTGCTCGAGGGCCAGATAGACTATTGGAACAGGTACCCTCTCCCCCTTCGAGTCTTGAGCCTACCTGGCCTCTCACTTTGCCTCGAGTCGACTCCGAGACTACCCAGGAGCCCCTTTCGAGTTCGAGAGCCCCTCCCTCCCCTTCGAGAGCAAGTCGACCCCCTGCGAGCACCTCCCAAACCCTCGATGGGAGGCTTCGAAGCTTCGAACCAAGTCCGAGTCGAACCCTGAGGCTCGTTACAGCCCCTGGAAGGTCTGTTTCCCCATCTCGAGTCCCCCCTTCCCCTTCGAGTCGAGCTCCACCCTCGAGTCGCCCTCCAAGGCCTGCCGAGGCTCGAGACCTGTCTCGCCTTCGAGGCCAGAGCTTCGAACCACCTTCAACTCCCCTTCGAGACCCTCGATCCACCCTCGATCTACCTTCGATGCCCCTCGGAATACCTTCGGGCAACCTCGCAGTACATCCAGGTGATGTTGAGCACCTTCGAGCACCTTCAAGAGACCCTCGAACCCCTTCGAACCCCCTCGAGACCACTTCGAGCCACCCCCGAGCCACCTCTTCCCCTCGAAGACCTCGATTTACCTTCAAACTGCCTCCCCCATCAGCTGAGTAGTGGTTTTTGTTTCTTTTTCATGGTCGCTTTCATTTTTAGTTTGCATTTTTGAGTTTCTACATAGAGTTTTGTTTCGAGGATGATACCCCTCCCCTTGTCTTAGGATATATCTTGGTATGTGTTGACTGGGGACAGTCACTATCTAAAGCCACCCTCGGATGTAGGGAGGGCATCCTCCCTACCATGGTAAATACTATATTTCTTTGTTTTCATCTTAGTATCTGTTTCTATTCTTTTACTTTACCTTTTTTTTTTACTTAGTGTTTGGACGAGTTTGGCTTATGTAAGCCAGACTCGTACTTAGCATGTACTGTACTTACTTAGAATAATATCAGCCGCTTTAACAAAGACAGAGTAAGACGGAATTCGAAGGCCGGAGCCTCGGATCATCATTCCTCCCTTATCAGAGTCCCTCTAGACGTTATCTCGACTATCCCTGGGTTCTAGGGCACGTTTCCAAGTCTCTTTTCCCTGCTCATTGACTCCCTACCAAGCAACTCCAGTCCCCTTGGGTCGAACTGACCCCTTCTTTCACCACAGGAGACCTCAGGTAAATCCCCTAGGTCCCTATCAGTCAACCCTTCACCGGATGACTCGACAGGTGCCATTTGAATCGAAATCTATTCAGCGGCTCGACACTGGATGTGGCTGCTAATAGCAAATCCATCTGATCTGATCCCACATCGAGTACATCCATGCCCACGTCAAGTATGTCCATGCTCGCATCAAGTACGCTGCATCGAGTACATCCGTACTTGCGTCGAATCACTGGTCTATCCTCATACTGATGCGGTTTTGTCCACTCCGACACTAAACTGGCAAGTGATCGACGAAGGTCTTTGTCAGCTGGGCGTTGCCCAGCTCCAGCGGGTCCATATATCACCTGCCATTATATCCCTGTTCCCTCGGCCGTCGCTGACTTTCTCCCTACGACACTCAAGAGCTATGAGAGCAAGAGAACTATGGCCGGTCAGTGACTCATTCCCTCTTTTCTGTATTCTGTTGGAACCACCGCGCTGAGACCATTGCCAGATCCTTGCACCTGCAGCAAGGCGCGGCTCGCTTGGCGAGTTAGCTGTCGAGTCCTTCGACCCATCTGGCAAGGAAACGGGTTGTCAATTGCTCACGATTGGGTTTAATGCGAGGTAAGTGGGTCGTCCATGCACTGTCCGCACTGTCCATATCTGATCCCTCACATGTGTCCTACTAGTGCGTGGATGTATATGTTGGTAAATGTGTTCTCGTGGCGTCAAGCTGGTACGGGACAGTCGCACGAATTGAAAATTATATTCCGTCGGCTTTCGGCCATATCCCGGCTACCACTTCATGCCTACTTCGTCTTCGATGGACCACACCGCCCTCAGCTGAAGAGGGGGAAGGACGTCAATCCTCCATCTGCACCGCACCTCCTTGTACAACGCTTTCAAGAACTTCTGATAGGATTCGGGTTTAATTGGCATGTAGTAAGTGGTTTGTTGACTGTGAACTTCAGCAGAGTCTAACAAAGTTCGCCAGGCTCCAGGAGAGGCAGAGGTGGAGCTTGCCTATCTCCAGTCACTCGGGCTCGTTGACGCTGTGATGACGCCATATAATGATGCGCTGTTGTTTGGCGCGACTTGTATCATTCGCAGGTTCGTTTGAAATATTGCAGCCAGTGCTAATGCCATACTCACACACGAAATGGTAGCATCCCACATATTGGCAGGTACGAAGACGTCTACGTTTACACTCCAGACTCTATAGAAAAGAATGCGTCCCTCGAATGGGGCGACTTTCTGCTGGTCACGCTTATGTGCAGTACGGATAATGATGTAAGTATCCTACCCAGTACTCCGAGGGCATCACACTCATTTTCAACTGATTGATAGGCGGGCAACTGCTGGTGCAGTGTGGGGGTTGCCCAGCAGTTGGCATATTATGGCTTTGGAAGGTCCCTTTTGGATGCCGCTGTCTCGCTCCAGTTCGTAGAGTTCATGAGCTTTGTTGCTAAGTGGCGTGAAGACATCTGTGAGGTTCTCAGAACGGATCCTCGGAGTCTCCTTGGACGTAAGCATTATGAGCTCGCCCGCATCATCAAGGAGGAACGCACCGAGTTCCCGGACCCTGCCGTCCTGGCAATGTACCTGCTACCCCTCACCTCTTGGTCGGACGGAAATTTCCCTGTCCCCGTGACAACTTCTCGCCGGCCTGATCTCCAGTCCCTTGCAGCATTTTGCCTGCAGCACCTCTCCTGGTCTCCGGACATTGTCCGGTCCGAGTTGGGGGATGCCTGTGCTGGTACAGTTTTGCGCGCACTTCTGCAGGTGAGCTGCACAGCTGTGCTAAACATGTCCACCCGACCGCTGATCTCTCACCATGTACAGCTACCAGGCAATGCCGACAATGAGGGGTTGCGACATGGCCTTCGGGTCTTAAGCCATTCCGACAACAAGTCGTTATCCACTTACAAGATCTCTGTGCCAAGTTGGTCCCTCGCCATGCCACCGGATGTGGCACCGGGTGAGAACAGCAGTAACGAGACATTCTATGAAACGGAGATTCCAGCCATTGTATTGGAATACTCGCGGCCTGATTTGGTGCAAGGCAACACCCGTCTATCTGCCCAGCTGCTATGTGTGGAGTCGAGGGCTGAGAATCAGTCACCTGAAAGTCACGTCAACGCTGATGCGACACCGTCTCCGAAAGCTGGAGTTTACGAGCCCATGAGCGAAGACTAGGTCGAGACTGGCACATGCACACATCTCTGTCAGTGTAGTGTCGTATCAGTTGGTGAGTGACGTGTCATGTGCGCTGCCCGTGCTGTCTCCTTAAAACATCTTTAGCGGGCTGCGTAATGCCAATACTTGTACGAGAACACTCATTGGGGGATCCAGACAACGGTAGCTTGCAGAGATGGCCGACTGTCGGGCAATTGCACGACTTATTCAGGCCCCTTGCCCAGTCCATATTCAGTGCCTCCGGAAGCCTTGTATCTTACCATTGGGACTGCCATTCAAATCTTCCACTTTCGAGTGCGGTAGTGACCCTGACCCGATCACCTGGTGAGCTGGGTACTTGGGATGAAGTGGCCGTGCGCTGAAAATACCACGACTAGGTTGGACTCTCGATTCAGTCTGCTTCGGAAATGTGGCCTCCCAGGACATACCATATATCTTCCTCATGGCGGCCGCATGCTGAAAATATCACGACTGGCCTCCCAGGACATACCATATATCTTCCTCACGGTGGCCGCGTGCTGAAAATGCCACGACTAGGTTGGACCGTTGATTAGTCTGCGAAACGTGGCCTCCCAGGACATACCATATATCTTCCTCATGTCGTGTCACCCGGTCATCGCACCAAAATCATCTCTCTTATGCATTCAGTCACCCGCTGCCAGTCCAACCACGAAGCTTTTGAGCAGGTCCGAAACCGGCTACTCAGATGACCCTCAACACCTTCCATTACACCAAGTCCAGTATCGCATAGGACAGGACGGCAGCGAAGAATATGCAGCAAGAACTTTCATACCCATCGCTTCGGGCTGTTACTGCTGCGATCGAGACTTGGTATGACCCCGGTGTTCGTCGAATCCTTCTTTGCCATTCCCGATGAGGAAATCGAATCGAAGCTCCATCTTCAGTCACCATGGCCTCTTCGGCTGGTGCTTGATCGCACAACGACGTTCGATCGAAGTCTTACCATGGAATACGTCGGTGGCCGTATCGCTGAGAGCTTCAAGACGGACCCCTTTGCCACACGGACTGAAGGGGGGGGGAAGCTTGTTATTCATAGTCGGGTGTTGGCCGCCCCTGCTCCCCCCCCTCCCCAACACCTCCTCCCCGGGACAAGGATGACGATGGGTTGGGTACAGTCGAAGAAGAAGAAGTCCTTCATGCCAACTGGAGAATACGATGCTAAACTCGGTCAGCTTGCATGGCGTATGGCATCCATCAGGTATTCTTTTTGGAGGACGATAAGATGGTTGGGGATCGGAGTGGGGCAAGAAATGTACCAGCATCCCAGGGTCGATACCAGCTTCAAAGGGAAAGCGCCGGCGGCATGATCACCCTTTCTGCACCCGCGGCAGTGGAAGAAGTGCTGACTAGTCGCTCTCGTCGTTGGTGGTTGTTCATCGTGTGGACTCTCACGGGCTTGATACCATCCTTCGTACTTCGCCTTGTCGGTCGGATGAAGCGACCGGATGTCCGATTAGCATGGCGATGTAGGGAATGGTATTTCCCTACCAGGGGATTTTCATTTATTTTATTGTTTTTACTTTCTTTTCTTTTTTTTTTTCTTTCTGTTCATTTACTATAGTATTGATTTGGTGCTTTGAGGCTTCGAGTTAGACACGTGAGGTGGCTTAAGTAAGCCACTCGCGACTTACATTACATTGTACTTACTTAGAAAAAAAAAAATCGCATTCTGAGTGTTCAGAGAGTTTCGAAAGTTCCGAGTTTCGAGTTCGAGTTCGAGAAGGCCTCGAGTGCCTTCTGCTGTGCCCAGACAGCCCCTCAGACAGTCCTCAGACGCCCTCAGACAGTGGTTCCCTGCCAGGCTATAGGAGCCCCTCTGGAAGAACTTTCTCCCTCAGATCTCTGCTTATCCCTAGCCTCTATTTTCATTCTCTTCAGCGAGAGAAGTTGACTATTTTCATGCTCATCTTCTTGCTCAATGGGGTCGTCATCTTTTACATCATCGAGTTTGGCCGGTTGCTGTGCCCCAATTATGACAAGGTGTGGGATTCGAGCGAGGTTGCCCAACATACTGGCACCAACGATTGGTGGGTCTCAATCCAAGGATGGGTCTACGACATGTCGAACTTCATCCACGGAGACCACAGCGATATCTCTGGCGAAGCGAGCAATGCACAGAGTAATTTGGACCTGCTGGTTGGCCAGGACCTTACGGATTATTTCCCTCCCCCGTTAGCGCTGGTCTGCAGCGGTTTGGTCACCCAAGCATCGCTCGAGTTGACGTATAAGAATTTTACGCCTACGGTTCCGACTGCCATGCACAATTCGGGAGCCACACAGTCGGCTACGGGTACTGCGTTGGATAATGCGGATTGGTATACCGCCACGTTCCTACCCAAAATCAAGCAATACAGGAAAGGTGCTCTCGTATGGGACCCGAGTGATATTGCCTCTCAGGCAAGTGATCAGAACATCCAGCGGTGTGTTCCACACATTACATATTTATTCGTGATGATTTGACGTTCCACTGTTCTTGATACCGTAGGATATGGGCCATTTGGGAAGGCGGCGTTTACGACCTCACTGACTACGTCAATACTGTATCGATCAACCAGGGCGCCACGAATACGTATCAGTTCCTGAACACGGATATTACGAATGTCTTCAAGCAACAAGCTGGCCAGGACATTACTTCGAGCCTGAATGGGGTACTGGCGACACTGGACTCGTCTACTGCGACCACAAACATGGACTGTATCCGGAACGCATTTTACCTCGGCGAGACAGATTTCCGGAAGACAGCACGGTGTCAAGTGCAAAATTACATGCTCTTGGTCTTCACTAGTATCATTTGTGCATCCATCATGCTGAAATGTAAGTTGGGAGGCATCGTTTGACTCGTGGGACTGTATGCTTATGAACCTCGAGTCCTTTGCGCCCTTCAGCTCAGCCCGAAACGTTATCCGGAACTTCAAGATAGATTCGTGCTTTGTCAAATTCCGTGTTACACTGAAAGGCGAAGACTCCCTTCGGCACACCATCGATTCCCTTGCAGCTATGCGCTACGATGACAAACGGAAGCTTCTTTTCATTATCTGCGACGGAAATATCATTGGGAGCGGTAATGACAGGACTACCCCCCCCCCTGTATCGTCTTTGACATCCTTGGTGTCGACCCGAAAGTGGATCCGGAGCCTCTGAACTTAATTATGGCAAGGTATGAGTTCGAGGGTCACGTCGCCCCGTGAGTGCACTTTCGATATTCTTACATTAATGTAGTGGCTGCAACGCATCTTGCAGGTATATGGTTGTTGTCAAAGTCGGGAAACCTACAGTAGCGATCCAAGCCCGGAAACCGTGGCAAACTTGACAGCCAAATTCTCTTGATGCGCTACCTCAATCACGTTCATTTTGAAGGTATATGTTAACGACGAAGTGGGGGGGGGGGCATCAAAATGGAGAAGGAATGGCTCTTGGAGACTGACGGTGTCAACTTGAACGCGGGGATGTGTACCTTTTTGGAGGACGATAAGGTATATGTTAACGACGAGGAGGGGGGGGCCATCAAAATGGAGAAGGGATGGGTCTACGAGACTGACGGTGTCAACTTGAAGGCAGCGGTGAGTGCTCCAGGTCCAGGTGTCGACTTCACTCGCACGTACTCAGAACAGTTGTGTAGTAGACCTTCAATATACTCGGGATCGAAGCCGCACACACAACGTCGCAGCTATAGTGAAGTAGTCATCAAATCTGACAGCTCGTACATGAACTACCATCATTTGGCTTTGCTTCGCAAACTCATGACCCATCGCAGGCCACTCGTTCACCGTATCAACCCCATGACATTGGTACCCAGGCTTAGTCACAGTGGCTCGGTCTGCGCGGTAACTACACCGGCCTTGATTGTGGATGCTGAGGAGTTGGCAGAAATGGCCCAAGACTTCGCATCATTCACCTCGACGAAGGCATTGTCAGATGCGAGAGGCCACGTCAGTCGATCGGCGTCTCTGCATCCTGTGAAGTCAGTGGCGCATCCAGGAACGATGGGGGTCAGGTATCGATATCACCGCAGTACAGTTTTCAAGGGTGAGGAGGTATGGCATGGCTGACTTGGCGGGTGTGCTCCCGCTGCACGTCTTTACATTACTGTGTCAGTTCTTAGTCCGAGGCTCTGAAATGGCTTCACGCCTCAAACACGTCGCTACTGTACCCAAAAGAATACCAAAAAATCAAATGACTACGCTACATGACATGCCGGCTACTGTCGTGCTTGTGTGAAATAACTCTGACATCACCCACAACCACTCGCGAGGGGGAGCGCCTTGTCAGAGATGGAGGGAGAGGAGGCCGTGACCATGAAGCATGCCTCCAGGTCCCCAAAGAAGCCCAGAAAGAGCCGGATGAGCGTGCCGACTGCGAAGGAACAGGTCAGCCTGCAAGCCGTTCATCAAATCAAGGAAGCCGGAAAGCAGACTCACCTTCGAGCGACGAAGACGAGGGAGACATACTCGAGGCACATCCGCCAAGCCCGCTCCTGGTTGCAGAGTCACTTTCCAGTGGAAGGGACTCTGCAGATTCCGGCTCACACCGAGGACGAATCCGACGTCTATGGCAATCCGGGATTCAAGAGCGCATTTGAGAAGGTACCTAACCAATGCTCAGACAAGGCGCTGGCCCTATACCTTTCATGGAGAGGGTTCCAGGAGAACTGTAGCCAGAGTACGATTGACGGCATTCGAGCGGCATTCAAGACTTTGTGGGACGAAGCGTGCGTGCAGTTTCCGTATGCGGATCTGTCAACTGATACCCAGGCAGTGACGGCGCGATCTTCCGTGGGGACTGGCATCACAACGATGCTCGGAACCGCTGGGAGGGTAACCCGGTGCTGTCGGCAGAAGTCAGTGACATCGTAGCGTCTATCAGGCACAAGGTCAGCTCCCAGGGAGCTGAGAGGACGCACTCGGGTGCCATGAAGAAGGAATACATGGATCGGATACTCACCTGGTCAGAATCTCAGTGCTCATTGCAGATCCCGTTCCAGTATATCCGTCTCGCAATGATGGGCTTTCAAGTGCTGCCGCCCGGTGAATTCTTGGGCAAGAATGTCAAGCTGAGGATCACGCGGCACTTGCAGCACCTGGCCTGTGGCGCAACCGCATTCACCCTCTGGACAAGGTCAGTCCCACCAGCACGCACTTTACCAGCGATATCGGCCGTGGTTTTTAATGGCAGTCGACGTTCAGAAACTACGAACTTGTGAAGCTGAAGCGGGGGGACATCTACCTGGACAACATGGCTATAGACGGCGTGTTCATGAAGTACCTGCAAGGCGAGGAACAGTCACTCACCATAAACGACCTCAACGTCTACTTCGAGATCCACCTGAAAAATCGGAAGGGTTGGCAGAGGAAGCTCGATAAGGGCATGAAGGAAGCTGACTTGCGATGTGCGTCCGTCCATATAGTATATCCGTTGTGATGTGGCAAAGCGCGCTGTGCTTACCCCAAATCTCCCTGTTGGTGCGTGCCAGCCAACCGCTATAGGATTTACCCGCGACCAGATATGGGCGAGGCATGCGATACATTCCTACGACTCATTTTCTGGATGAAGTGGGTGGAGATCGTCCATCTCGGCCGACCGATGGCCAACGAAGACTTCTTGTTCCCCGCCTTGGGCACAAACGGGGTGTTGCAGCCAGGCGAGCCGCTCTCCCATGACATGGTCCAGAAGTGGATTGACGAGGCAGTGGCGGGTGCTGGGATTCGCGGGACGTTCTCGACGCACTGCTACCGTCGTGGTGGGGCCCAGTATCGGTTCATGTTCACCCCGGTGGGCCAGCGATGGACCCTCGCACGCGTTCGATGGTGGGGCGGGTGGGCGGAAGGCGAGCATGTGAGTGGTACAACTTCCTATCCGGGTGTGCAAGTACGTGAAAGCTGACACTGTTACCACTTACTCCACACCACCACGTACCACGTAGCGCGATACGCTGATGCGATACCTCCTCGATGAACTCTATTGCTACGAGAACGACCACAGCGACGCCCTGCGACCCGTCTCGCGCGAAGCCAATGACTCATTTGCGGGCGAGGCTGCCCTCACCCGGCCAGCGTCCACTGAGGCCGTCCAGATGGCCCATGCATCACTGGCAGCAGATGTGGCAGCGCTGCATGCCACCGTGCGGGAAGTCTCTTCGATGGTGTCGGCCGACATGAAGGAGATCCGTCAGCAACTGAGTGTCATGGGCGGTCTGGTTGCGAGGACCTTGGCCCCAGGCCCCACATGTTTAGCACCCAACCCCAATGGCGTGGTGTCGCCCGGTGAGCATGCTCACATTGAGTCGTAGCTCCAACCATCCCCACTGACCACTGTGTCAATCCTTACCAGCCTGCCAGCAGATTTCGGCCGTGCCGTCAACGATCCAGCCTGCTCGGGCAACCACCCGGTCTTACCCACCCCCCGTCGTCGGCCTGCAGCCCACGCGACTCACGGTGCCACGACCCGTCCAGCAATCCGACCCGTCTGCGCCTGTCTCCCTCCCTTCGCGCGTTGGACCCGAGAGGACTGCCACTGCGAGTGCCGGCACCAGCACCCGCCGTGCCTCCAACCTTCCCCCGGGACTGCTGATCCCAAACGTTCCCGTCTTGCGTGAGGATGGCACACGGACGCCCAAGTCGGACTCCTGGAGGGACATCGTACGGCACTGGACGGAGGGTGAACCCCGGCTCGGTCTGCACGTTCCTCTCAAGGACTGGCCTCATCACTACTACAATGGGCGGTACGGGCGGCAGTTCAACACGAAGCACTACCAGCGGAGTGTCGTGGCCACCAAATTCCTCAACGAGTAAGTCACCCCCCCCCAGCGCACGAACCAACACCTTTCATGTGTTGGGTCCGACCCTACTGACATCTCCTTCCCAGATTCCAAGGAGACGAGGACGCCTTCCTGAAGGCTTATGGAGATGCCGCCCGTGAGGGCCACACCCGACTGTTCAAGGTCATCGTAGGTGCTCGCAGCCGGTATCGTGGGGATGGAGAGCGCCGCACCCGCTGTAGGGAGAGAGTCCTCCCCACCATGGTAATTCCTATATTTCTTTGTTTTTACCTTAGTTTTTGTTTTCATACCTTTATTCTGTCTTTTTACTTAGTGTTTGGACGAGTTTTGGCTTAGGTAAGCTAGACTCGTACTCACCTTGTACTGTACATACTTGGAATAACAACAGCCGCATTACCAGAGACGAGAAGACGAGAATCCGAGCCCGAGGGACTCGGATCAATATTTCTCCTCTATCAGACTGTCATCAGACGTTATCTCGACTCTCTTTTGGATCTATTAGGGCGCGTTTTAAGTCTTTTCACCACTCTCTCACCCCTACCAGGCAAGCTCTAGCCCCCTGGGTCGAACTGACCCCACCATCCAAAGGGAGACCCTCTAGGTCACTCCCCCCACTTTTCCTTATCAAACTTTACAACGGTCGTCGGCCAGATACTGATCCCCGGCATGCAAAAGAGTCACAGGACATTTCTACATGCATTGAAGACACGTTCTAGGATCCGGACATAACCAGCAGTAACCGACGACACGTACGAGCTCTGAGCACTGGGCATTCCGAAAACCTTACGTTGATGGCAGTGTAATGCAATACAGTACTACCACGCTACGTAGTCACCTAGCGTACAACGTCCCTTACTCGCTCCTGCCCGCCCCTGCGCTCGCTGGTGCCCCTGCACGGGGACTGCATTTTGCTTCCGAGACGCGATCGACGGTGCCGTTGCGCCATCACCACCTGCCGCGCGGCCGTTCCCGCTGCCGTCGACCGGCCGCTGTGGCTGGTGGCCGACTCAAATATTTGCAGCGTGACAGCACCGCCACCTGCAAATTTCCCGGAATAAACTGACTTAGTTGTGTGCGAGCAATGATTAGCTAAGCAACTGCCTTTTTTGGAGTGGCAGTGCTGCACTGCTACTGCAAATTTTCCGAGTTGTGTGCGCGCGAGGATTAGTTAAGCGATTGCCTTTTTGGGTGGGGATCGGAGTTTTAACTTTCAATCGGCGCCTTAGCCATCCCGCGCCAAAATGCCAAACTCAACCTCAAACTTTCGCATTACGAATTCAACTTTGAGACTCGCTAATATTTAATTAATGCAAGAATAATCGTCATCGGTTCATTTTATTATTATGGCAATGGGAATGGGATAGATTCAGCTGACTACGCCACAAAAAGTGGTGGCACGCTAATATCTCGTCGATTACATAATCGTACGATGCCCCCACTGCAGATAAGCGGCGAAGCCTCTTGGCCAGAGACAAGCATCGAAACATGACGAAAAGAGTTTTGATAACAGGTGCTACTTACACCACATCGCTGGCTCGGTTCAGTCATCTGATCCGATTTACAGGAGCCTCAGGAGTTCTCGGTGGCGCCGTGTATGACGCTTTCCGCGCTGGTCCTCATGCTGTTCTTGGTCTTGCCCACTCCCGAGCCACGGGCGACCTGGTACAAGTCGATCTTACCCACGTAGACGATACCAGGCGGGTTTTCGAAGAGTTCAAGCCAGACTGTGCGTGAATTGCCCGTAACGGTTGAGACGAATTCATTCAATGTCTATGAAGTGGTCGTTCACTGCGCAGCTGAGAGGAGGCCAGACGTTGCTGAGAGGGTGAGTCCGAATCACTGATCTGATCCGTGTTCATGCGATACATCATTGCGCAGGATCCTGAAGGTGTTGCCAAAGTTCGTCTGTGATGGTGCTTGATGCGGCAAGCTGCACCTCTCAACACTAACCCGATTGTAGCTCAATGTGGACGTACCTCGACAACTTGCCATGCTAGCCAAGGACCTCTGCTTTACTTTGGTATACATATCTACCGGTGAGCGGTCATCTCCAAAAACTTGGATGCCATGTTATCTTCATGCGTGATGCGTAGATTACGTTTTCGATGGTAGTTCACCTCCATATCACCCGTGGTCAGAGCCAAACCCACTGCAGCTCTATGGAAAGAGCAAGCGAGATGGCGAAACTACCGTCCTCTCTATTGATTCTGCTACAGTCATTGTTCTCCGAGTTCCCGTACTGCAAGTCTCGCTGAAATCCTAAAAGAAATTCAGTCTTACATCTCCTCAGGTACGGACCAGCACCAAAAAACTCTGATTCTGCTGTCAATATTCTCGTCGATGTTGTCGAGGATCAATCTGGAAAGAAATACAAAATGGACCACTATGCTACCAGATACCCTACGAATGTCCTGGACATCGCGTCTTTCCTGGTTCGTTTGTCGGGTCAGTCCATGACTCTCGATATGCGACGGATTGCTCAACAAGTATTTCCCTCCAGACCTGAACAAGCCACTTCCTCGTATCATTCACTACTCTGCGCCGGAAGCATTCACTAAATACGAGATGTGCCTAATATTTGCCAAAATTTTGGGCCTACCTCATCAGCATATCGTGCCCGACGCCTCGCCTCCAAGTGATGCAACTCCACGCCCCCGGGACTGCCGTCTATCCACTAAAGAGACGGAAGAGTTGGGTGTGGAGGGTGGTTTGGGTTGTCGCAAGTTCGAGGAGTGGTGGATCAGTTATTTGAATGCAGCTCAATAGAACGATGGCGCGGCAGAAGGTCACTAAGTGTACAATGCACAACGTATCGGAGTCATTCAGCGGCAATGGTAGGTAGACAGATGTAAGTGTGCACTGTGCTGACAGCTCCCGTGTAGTAAACATGATCAAACAGTGCATATCCGCGCTGCAGTGTGTACTTCGATAAACTTGATTTCAGAATACTACGAGATGGCTCTCGATATCCCACCCGGCCGCTTTCAGCCCTGGCTTCACAGCTTGGTTGATCATTGCATCGGGTCCGCACACTAGGATTATGCCGTGGTCGGACTGACCGGGCATGTGTGCTCTCAGCATCTCCTCGTTGATTCTCCCTGTGCTCCATTTCCATGTGGGCGGTGCTCTACTAAGGACATAGTGCAGCTTAAAGCGATGTGGGCCGTGTCGCGCGAATAGCGAGTCAAGTTCGGCACGACAGAGTATGTCTTCCTCGGTCCTATTCGCGCTTATCAGCCACACCCTTGTCTCCGTGTCGCCCGCGTTATGGAAAATACTGCGTAAGACTTGGAGAATTGGTGTGATTCCTGTTCCATTTTCGGTGGTCAGCCGAAGGATTTTTTGTGGTTTCTGACACATACCGCTTCCGCCGCATATCATTCCCACTTCCTTTACTTTCCTCTCGGAACCTTTCCAATTTGCAACGCCGATTCCGTTCCAAATGAAGGATCCCAATGGGCCCTTCAATTGCACAGTATCACCTAGTTCGAGTTGATGGAATCCCGTCGTCATCTTGCCACCGGTCGGGAATTCTGCGGAGGGTAAGTACAACCTGCATCGTTTTCAGAACCATTTCTCATGACGAGCAGGAGTGAGCCCAACTTGATCAGGAACTCGATGAACCCGACAGCTCCTTCTAGTGACACCGGGGTGTACGCCCTTTGCACAAGTTCGCCGGTGTCTTTTCTCTTGAGACGAACGAATACGTGCTGCCCCACAGGAAGTCCAAGTGGCTGATCCGGCCGTGGTAGTTCGAATCGATAAAGGAACGAGTCATGGTTTACTTGCTCTATTCTTGTCAACTTGACATCTTTCCACTTCGTACGCTCGAGGAATTGGCCGTCTGGTTTCTCGTCACTGGCATCTGCGTTTTCTGCTCCCGACTTCACGAGTGTTCCAATGTGGAACTGGTGCGTGTTAGTTGGGTCCCCATTGCCACAAATCACATACCTGCGCCAGTTTTGCCTTTCCTTCCGCTGAATGGATGGCAAAGAAGTCCTCAGAGGCATCCTCCCCTGCCACAAGAGTGATCGAATCGCTGCCGCCGGGATGCTCGTTCAAGAAAGGCGTTCCGTCGTAAACCTCACCGTTGATGACAAACCAGGGCTGTGCCCGATCTTGTCTCTTCAATTCTTCAACAGTGATTTTCCGGGTGACCCCTGGCTTGGTCAAGGACACTTCCGCTTTTGGTTTGACTTCGTCGAGTGTCTCCCTGGGGCTTGTCTTTCCGAACACTGGTTTCGTGATGTCCTGACCCAACGCTTTCATTCGCTGAAGTAGTGTAAGCTGTGGTGCGATGTATTCCATTATACCATTGACATACTTCCATCCAGCCTCCACTTGCTGTCCCAGCGAGGGTCGGGTGCTCAAAATGCAGAACGATCTCGTTATCGTTCTCAGTCTTGTTTACGGCAACTCTGAACCACCTGCCCAGAAGGTCCGTCAATACCTAGTGGGGCAGTTTCCACTATTTGCGTGCACACCAATTGTTCATCATGCCTAATGAATGCCAATACCTGCCAGATTCAGAAACGCGAAGTTGTGGTGAGATAATGGTCTCCCTTACATATCCCGTGGCTGAAGTGTGCTGCTTTCATCTGATGCCCTGACAGCCAGCGCATTACACTGTGCCAAAGCATCGTATTTCACGTCGAAGGACCAGAAACACCAGCAGCTGATGTATGCGTCGGTAAGCGTATATTGTAACGATCGTCTTCACTTACAATGATGTATCTCTCTCAGAAAAGTCAAGGGTACCGTATGTCGGGTCTTCGTGGCAGAACTGACGGAAACGATCTTCAGGGTATTCGCTGTGCGGCTTGGTGAGAATTATTAAAGCAAAGTCAGGCCCCGACGCACACATCCGCTAACGCCCATGATGTTCCTTCGTCCAACGATACTTCCACCCGAGTCACACGCCGTCCGCCGCCAGCGTACGCGTATCCGCGGACAGAGTACGAAGGGACGTCATCGCCCGATGGTAAGTGCTTGACGACAACTAACGTCTCGTTGTGGTCGGGTTTAGCGATTGCGCTGTTCACGTTTAGTTCTCTGTCAAATAGTCAGCCTCCAGCTCATGAGGACTTGTATCCTCGGCATACGTAATGATATATCTGCCATCACATTTCATCATTTCATCTTCATCTGCGGAGGCAATCTCACAGAACGAACCTAGGATCATACCACCAATGCTTCTCGGCACGTGCTTGTTCAGGCATCAGTTGGCCCGGGAGCAATTTGTTATCCTACACGTCGTAAGCACACCACCTTCCATGATAGTCACCAGCCTTACCCAGTAATGTAGCTACGATCAGGATCAGCCAACATAACGGAAGGTATATATTTGCAGACTTACGTGGTGTCGACTTTCAAGGTCGCTGATCTCGACTCGCTTCAGCCACTTTCGGAAACAGTCAGACCAATAGCCCCCCATTTAGCGGTCACCGAGGACAGTACCTTAACGGACCGACCTCCGATTTGTCCGGGGACAACAAGCCTTAGTGGAAAACCGTGGTCAGGCTCGAGAGGCAAGCCGTTCATGGCCCATGCTAACGACTTCATTTAAGCTCCAAGTAGACAACACGACTGGCGGGAGTCGTCACCTAAGAGCATCCCCTTGTTCTTGTCCACTGCCCAAGATAAGAGTTGAGAAGTCCCGTAAGGGCCGTTGGGAAGGTTGTCTGCTCCTTCGAAGATTACATGCTTCGCCTCCCTACGAATCGGTTCAACATGTGCCAAGACATCTGCCAGATAGACGCCTGTCCACAGAGCGGTGGATACTGCATCGGGAACGTCAGTGTGATCCACAGGTTCTCACAAGCATACCGTACATCCTGCTGCTCCCCAGCTGAATCCAAGGGTTTTCCTGACGACGTTCTGCTCCTTCCTTCTGTTTCCAGCACACACGAACGTCACTGGTAGTGTCACTACAGGAAAAGACCTTCTCAATTGTTGCAGGGTGAACGTCGCCTCGCGCTGTACAAGGCCGTGAATGCGCAAAGTCCATTCGGTTGCCGTTTCCTCGCTGACTCGAGGCACTGCTCCATGATTCCGGACGTAGTGCAAATGGGCTGGTGTCAGGAATCCCTGTGCACCGGACATGTCACTCACTTCTTGGTCAGAGATATGGTACGTCCTTACCGCGTCAAAGAGCGACGAAAGCCGCGCTTCACAGTTGAATGGGTGTTTTCCAGTCAAACGGACAAGGTCTGGGTTCTGCAAGAGGTTTGAGAGTGAGTGACTGGATTTGGCCAACGAGCGAGTTGAAGGTACTCACTCTCTTGACCCAGTTGTCCGGAGTCTCGCGATCCTACCTCTGACATCGTAAGTGTCCTCGATAATCGGGTCGAAGATAGCATACCAGCTCGGCAACCTCCTCCGGTGTCACATTAAGTGGCAGTTGTGGAAGGGCTTCGGGCAAGGGGGGGCCATCTTTCGCAGCTCCATCGTGGAGAGACGCTGGTAAGAACTTTGCTGAAAAGGGTTTGGGCGAAGCAGGCGGGGATGTGTGGGGGGTGGAGAGCACGGTTGATTCTGGCGAGCTGCTGATACTGCTCGCCAAGGACTGTTCGGAGATTGGTGAGTCGATGTATTCATCAGCCATCCTTGAGATATCCTGCAGTAGGGAAATTGGGACTCGAGTACTCACTCCCGCCCCTTGCGCACTGAAACTAATAAGCCAGAGCCATCCAGGTCATACCCGTTATCTCCTTGAAAAGACAGCTGGGTTTCCGGGGTCTTGACCCGGAGATGTCGTCGTCGCACTTTTATATATATAGCAACCGATCTCGATCACAGATCTATAATCATCGTCGTTGGCAGGCTATGTATATAGTTGATTCCGTGTGCTTTACTTCTGCAGTGGTCGTGGTTGGACGATAAGTACAAAGTTGCAATGTTCACTGTAGCTCGGCCGATCTGCACAGCTCAAGATTCTACCCCTGCGCCGTTTGCGTTATCTACGATACACATTTGATGTCATTTATACCAGGAGTGCATGAAAAGTTTTTCACCACGACGTATGTAGTACGGACTTCTTACCACTTATCAGACACGTGGCACACGAACGACGGTGAGTAATAGGTTGATGCCCTAACACACAAAAAAAGAAAGATTAAAAAAGATTACCAGAGGAATTGGATGGCACACACCACGGCGATAGCCCCAGAAATCCAGAAGGCCTTGCCAAGTGGGACCGGTTGGAACCGGAAAATCATAGCGAATATGATGCCTCCAAAATTTCCCATACCCCCCACAATGCCACTCTGTAGGCGGTCAGCCGCACGTGTCACAAATTCGACCTCAGTACTCACCATGAGACCATTGGAGCCTGCAGGGAAGAAAAGGAGTGAGCATGTGTATTTATCTCGATGGAGCAGGTGCATTTACAAGGGTTACAGTGCGGAACCAGGGAGAAGTTGACACCGTTAGCAGCCTCGCAAGCGAAAGCGCCCAAGATGAGGAGAACGATTATGATTATCACTGCGTTTACGATCAGTTCACTCAAGGACCTCGAAGGAGCCAACACCTACGCGAAGGGTGTTGATTGTTGTCAATATACAGCCCAAGACCAACGGATAACAATCCTTGTGCGATGCCCAGGCTTATCAAAAGGTACTTCTTTCCAGGAACGCCGAATTTTTTGTATATCAAATCACCAAAATATCCACCTGCACTTCAAGTCAATGCCAGTGCGCTCAATCACAAAGTGAACTCGCCTAAGGGGCGGGTGAGGACATTCAAGAAACCGAAGATAGATGCGATCTACGAGGAGGGTTAAAAAAGAGCAACGTCCAGTTACTGCAACTGACATATCCAGCTTTAGTTTGTCCAAAAGTAGGCGATTTGTAGAGGGTAAACAACACATTTGCCAGGTTAGCGTCAATGGCTAGTTCGTAGCCAAAAGTCGTGAGGTACGCTAGGGCAGGCAACCAAGTCAGAGGTCTAGTGATGACATTCACTGCAAGTGCCCATGTAACCGGCTCGTTCACAGCGAAGTCCAGCTCAGATTCCAACGCTGTCAACCGCATGAGTATGGGTTATGTAGTGACGACGGACACAAACCTGGAGCTGCGGATACGGTAACTTGGATATCGCCGGAACCTTTTTTCGTGATCGCAACTTCTTTTTCCTTGGGAGAAGCGGGAAGCGTATCTTCATTCTCAACTCCATATGCAATGGCTCTGTGTCGGTCACTCCACCTGCCGGCAGGGTGATCCGTCCCTAACACTAGAGTCGCGATTGCAACAGTGAGGAGGAAAGGTACAGGTACAATTGCAAAAGCCGCGCGCCACGCAACGTGTGGCGTGAGCCCGTCCGAGAGCAAGGAGTTGTATAAAGCGATCATAGCGATGAACGTGAATCCGCCGCCTGCATTGCCCCACCCGCCTGCAAGAGCGTTCGCTGCCAAAATAACATGTCAGTCTAAATGTTGTCTGCATGATAGGGACTCCGGATACCAGTTCCAACTACATTCTTATCGAAGAAGGCTGTAGTCCAGGCTTGGCATGCCACGAAAGTGCCTCCTAGAATACCGATAAAGAAGCGCACAATGTAGAGCCCGGTGGCTGTGCGTGCAGTTCCAGCCAAGCCGGAAGGAATGGCGCCGCATATAAGCAATCCTGCCATGACCTTACGCGGGCCAAACCCTGTAGGTGGCGATGAGGAAGGTCCGAGTTCCACAATACCAGAGACTACGAACGGTCAACCAGTGGCCCAGCGACGAGCCGCACAAGAAGCGTGG
The DNA here is from genome assembly GCA_024613165.1 of Pisolithus albus. Taxonomy (NCBI): domain Eukaryota; kingdom Fungi; phylum Basidiomycota; class Agaricomycetes; order Boletales; family Pisolithaceae; genus Pisolithus; species Pisolithus albus. The sequence goes on from JANFAB010000048.1 coordinate 54,526, forward strand.
CGCATAAGGAGACCACGTTGGAGTTTCCTGGAGGATCAAGTCAGTGTCTAGGACATCGATGGCCCCAGTGCGAACTTACCGACTTGTGCAGAAGTCAGGTGAAGGTCTTGCTTAATTACGTCCGGAATGAGGGGGGAAAAGGCAAACCAAGAAAGGCTGCAAGCGAGTGATTTGTCATTCGAAAAGAATGATGGATGTTGATGGGACGTACAAGGCCACGAAAAATCCTAGCCAAGAGCTGTGATGTATGTTAGTGGTATTTCGTGTTAGATGAAGGTCATCGAGAACGTACAGATGGAAGTTGACGGAATACTGGTTTCGCAGTGAGAACAACGGTAAAGACGAACACTTTCGATTGGCGGGATTAACAACAACATCCTTGAAGTTGATTCTGATTCCGGTGGAAGTCGAGGTCGCCATCTCGGCCAAGGCTCTGTCACTTGGAGAAAGGTCGTCAGGCCTGCGCTATCCTGATTTCTATATGTCGAGACCTTATATCGAAGAACCAACACGGTATCATGTCGTGGCGTCGTGCCGGTGCACTTACGGCACGGCCTCAGAAATGTATGCCTTACGCAGGCACTGTCAGAACTCGAGGCCATGACAGCGATAAGAGGAGGACAATGACCGAAGATAAGGTCGTGAGACAAGAAAAAAAATTTCGACTGTGAGACTTGGTTCTGAACAGATCATGGTTAGCTTGGTCAAAATGGCAAAAATTGCGCTGTGCATAAAAGCGGAGACTCGGTGCATTGGTTCCTCCATGCCTGGGTTCAGAATAACCATGCGGAGAGGGGATGATATTCTTCCCGGGGATACTTTTTTTCTTCCCCCTGCGACGGGAGATACCGAAGTAACCAGGGTCGTGATAAATGAAACTTGAAGTAGCATGGCATGTCGCTGATAGGATCGTATCTGGACTTGCTCTGACGAGGTACTTGTCAACATTTTGATGCACGATATCATTTCTACCCTCGTATCGTGGGCTTAGCCGTATTTGGGTGGTCAAGCAGGGTCCGCGAAAGCGTTTGGTATAGCCGGTGAGGTGTCAGAGGTCCTCAAACCCAAATGCGGAAGGTGACCAAGAACAAAATTGTTGGTCGCCAGCCTCTTGTCTTCGTTATCTCTGCGTCGTGCCTGTGCGTGCAGTTACTAGGCGATACTCGGAGATAAAACATTTGACCCACCTCGGAATGGGCCAGGCACTGACAAGAAAATGGGAGGTCGGTTGCGCTGATATCTGTTCTCTCTGCGTGGACATGGGAGCAGGAGATACCGTCTCGTCATTCTTGCAACTCCGATGGGGCCCTATCATAGCCGAAACGTTATCAGTAAAGTCGAAAGGCTGCTCTCGATTACACTGACCTCAACCACCTTCTTTCCCTTGAACTCCCATCACACCGAGGACTGTGTGGATAGAAGTTGAACGCGTCATGACAAACAATACACAAGACCAGAGAGAATGCGTTGACATACCAGCAACCAATGTCCCAAAAGCATCTCGAACTCCCAAGACCATTCTCGTCGTTGGACTGGGCATGGTGGGCATCGGTGAGGAAGGAATACGTGAACTATATATACGTATCCTGATATCTCTCAATCCCAAGCCTTTATCGAGAAGATGCTCAACTTAGACGAGGCCAGACACTATCGGCTGGTAACTTGTGGCGAGGGTGGGCTATACGGTTATCTCCCTTATCTTTTGCATGTGTAGCTCACCTTGGGTATTTCCGCTCTCTCGCACGGCAGAAGCACACTTGGCATACAACCGCGTGGCTCTTACGGAATATTTTCAGCACCGCTCCGTCGAGAAACTTTACCTCAATCAAGGTAAGCCTCTTTGCGAGCGTGCGCCGCCCCTGCTGATCCCTCATTCCTTCTCTAAAAATAACGATAGTTGATTGGTACGCTCGACAGGACCCCGAGCATTTCGTATTCTACACCGGCGAACAAGTCACCTCTTTAAACACCGCCGCGCATTACGTGACGACAAGCAAAGGTCGTCTGATCAACTATGATTATTGCGTACTTGCCACTGGTTCTGAGAGCACGCTACCGCCATACATCCCTCCGGAAAGTGTTGCGCAGACGAAGGGTGTCTTTGTCTATCGGAACATTGCGGATCTCGATAGGATCTTGAGTTACTCTGAAGAAGGTCATGTCAGGGGCGGCCGGGTGGGTGAACTTCAATTTCTTTGAAAAAGCTATATCGAGCATCGTTATTCCAATTATCCAGGCCGTGGTAGTTGGCGGTGGTTTATTGGGTCTTGAGGCTGCCAAAGCTGTCTTCGATCTGTGCGTATTTTTTTCCTGTCGGATTTCGGACAAGCTGATTTACCAAGTATGCCAGGGAAACTATCGGGAAAGTCACTATAATCAATCGTCAAGCATATCCTTTGTCTCGCCAGCTTGATGACGAGGGTGGCGAGATCGTCCTGCGTTGCATCGAAGCAATGGGTGTTGAAGTTCTTACCAAGACATCTGTGACGGGTCTCGTTAGCACTCCCGAGGGTGTTTTGACCGGGCTTGTTTTGTCAAACGATGAACAACTGGACGCTGAGATGGTTATTTATGCAATCGGCATTACCCCTCGCGATGATTTAGCACGGAAAGCCGGGTTGAAATGCGCCGTGAGAGGCGGAATCACAGTAGACGATTATCTAAGGACAAGTGCTCCCGATATCTTCGCGATCGGAGAGTGTGCCAGCTGGCGAGAGAATACCTTCGGTCTTATTGGCCCAGGAGGTGCACTATTTCAAACTATTCCCTCCAATCTTATACTCATCTCTTATAGTTGAAATGGCCGATATACTGACCTTCAATCTCACTCAAGTGCAAGCTGACGTCGGAAGTTTTAAACATAGACAAATGGTGCGTCTTTACCGGTTCCGATAACCTATTAGCCTAATTGAGTTGGCTGACAGAATATGCCTGATTTGTCAACGAAACTGAAGCTCATGGGGGTTGATGTTCGTGCCAGATTAACGTCTGATGCAGGTAAAAACTGAGGCTAGTCTATAGGTTGCTTCTTTTGGCGACTACTTTCTAGACAAGCGAATTCCCCGAGGCACAGCTGTCCGGAGCCGGAAGGTCGAAGATACACAGGCTGTCAAGTCTTCACATGCCGGATCTGGTCAAGACGGAAAGCCAGCTTGGGAGGTTAAGATTGACTACTCCGATATCCCGACAGCTCTGGCGTCTAGCAAAGAGCATACCTTGAAATCAGACGGTGTCTTTCCGCAGAAGGTTTCCGCGATTACAACCACAACGTCGAAGAAACGCAGCCCCAGTTCCAATGAGTCTATAGAATGTCTTACCTATAGGGATCCTTTTTCTTCCGTTTATAAAAAGTACGTCCACTTTGGTTGACTGCTATGCGTGAACTCAGTGCGCTTCTAGGTACATCTTCACGGCGGATGGCAAGTACTTACTGGGTGGGATGATGGTTGGGGACACCTCCGATTATGTCAAACTTATTAGCTTGGTGAAAAAAAAGGTAACGTTCTATAAAATCCATTCGACGCTCCTTTTCTCAATCATATTAGAAAGCTATTGATGTGCCGCCATCACAATTCATTGTCGGAGTTGGAAGGAAAGGCGAAGACGATGGTGTAGACCTGGATGACGACACCCAAGTTTGCAGCTGTCATGTGAGTTAGCATATATCTGCCAGTATCCGTCCGTCGACGTTCCCCCTTTAGAACGTGACGAAGGGTGTCATTGTGGCATGTGTTAAAGAAGGCGTTAACGACATCGAAAACTTGAAGACCAAAACCAAAGCCGGCACTGGCTGCGGCGGTTGCATGCCGTTGGTCACCAATATTTTCAAGGTTGGCAGTTGTCATTCCCTCCAGGCTCCCGACCTTACTCATGTGCTCCAGGCTGAAATGAAGAAAGCTGGCCATTCTATGTCCAACAACCTTTGTACGCATTTTGCCATGTCCCGCCAGGAACTCTTCACCATCATCAAGTGAGTCGGGTATCTGGTCCCTGTCTATGTCTGACGTATTGTAATTCAGACTACGGAAGCTGAAAACGTTTCCTGAGGTCATGCTATCTGCGGGAGTTAAGCCAGATTCAATTGGCTGCGAGCTGTGCAGGCCTGCAGTTGGTACGTGTTCTATTACACTAAATCTGCTCCCTTGCTTAGGATATATACAGCATCTATCCTCTCGTCAATGTACAACGAGCTTGTCGTCTCCCCGTCACATCATTCCAACCAAGACACCAATGACAGGTGGGTCTTTTAGTTAATAAATCCTGCTCAGTGGATAGGGCTAAGCTGTGTAGATGCCTGGCGAATATGCAAAGAGATGGTAATTTTCCAGTAATCCTTCTTTTGTCTTCCTAACCTTATATCTTCAGGTACATTCTCCGTGGTGCCACGAGTTGCCGGGGGCGAGGTATTTCTGGGAGCCACTATTTCCCTCCTCCAATCTCAACCAAACTTTCTCTCAGATTACTCCGGACAAGTTGATTGTTCTCGGACAAGTCGCAAAGAAATGTATGTGGGCTTTCGTGATTATTACACCCAGTCATCTCTAACAACTGGCAGACAAATTATACACGAAGATAACGGGAGGGTAAGGCACATTGCGGAACGACGGCGAAGCTGTATCTGACTTCGAACTTCTGATAGGCAACGCATTGATTTGTTTGGTGCGGCCAAGCAAGACCTCCCGGACATATGGGAAGAGCTGGTCAATGCCGGTTTTGAGAGCGGTCACGCGTATGGTAGGTAGCCCAGACGAGTTTGGTTACCTTGATACTGAGTCAACTCGCAGGCAAAGCGTTGCGTACTGTTAAATCATGTGTGGGTACCACTTGGTGCAGGTATGGCGTCGGAGATTCGGTCGGAAGTAGGTCATCTTACATTCCTTTCCCTGCTGTGCATGCCTAATAGCTTTCAGTGGCAATCCATCTCGAAGAACGTTACAAGGGTATACGTTCTCCTCATAAACTTAAAGGCGGAGTGAGTGGTTGCATTAGAGAGTGCGCAGAAGCGCAGTCAAAGGATTTCGGCTTGATCGCCACCGACAAGGGGTGGAACAGTAAGATAATTCACGATACTTCCCCTTCGTCTCTCACCATCGTTGACAAGTATTCTTGGCTGGGAATGGTGGCACGAACCCGCGGCATGCTACACTGTTTGCGAAGGATGTACCACCTTCGAAGGTCATACGGATTCTGGACCGTTTTCTCATGTATTACATCCGGACAGCGGACAAACTAATGCGCACCGCGCGTTGGGTTGAACAATTCGAAGGAGGAATCGAGGTTTGCACATTGGCATTGCGGCGACAGATTATATCTGACATCATTAATCCTGGCTCCAGAGACTTCAAAAAATTCTGCTGGATGACGAACTCGGGATTTGCAACGAGCTTGAAGCAGAGATGGCTACATTGGTGGACACATACCATGACGAATGGAAGGCGGTAGTGAAAGATCCTGCCAGGCGGCGGCAGTTCCGTCAATTTGTAAACACAGTGAGCCTCGTCTTCCTTTTCTTCTCAACGTTTTCTTAGGTCGTCTAGGACGAGCGCCAGCAGCAGGCCGAAGTTATAAAGGAACGCGAACAACAACGTCCCGCTGATTGGCCAAAGCAATCTTCCCCAGCGAAGTTCCATCCTTCTGCTATCGGGACGCCCAAGTCCGAGTGGAAATGGCGCAAGTTAGCCACAGTCCAAGACTTGCAGCCTTCCGATATTACCTCGTGAGTTTCCTTTTCCTCAACCGTATTTCCATGTGCCGCATTGAATGGGCGAACAGTTCTGTAGCTGTCAAATACGGTGATTCTCAACTGGCCATTTTCCACGTACCCAAGAAGGGTTTCTTCGCTACTCAACAGGTAGAGCAACCCGTTTTGAGGTTGATGATATCTTTTGACATTGAACCGAGATGTGCCCTCACAAACGTGCGTTCGTGCTTGACCATGGTATTGTCGGTGATGATATGCAAGGCAACGCCTATGTTTCTTGTATGTTTCTTTCGTGGCCTGTTGGGTATCACTGAGAAACTATTTCTAACAGGCCCGCTACACAAGCGTAACTTCCGCCTCGACGACGGAACCTGTCTGAATGACGTACAATATTCAATTATTTCGTTCGATATCAAACAGGAAGGGGACGATCTGCAGATTCTACTCCCGGAACCTGAAGAACTAGATGCTGTCATTGGCACCAGCAAATGGATGGTCAAGCAGGCGACGGCCGAAGTTATATCTCGTGGTGGTGGCCAAGGTATTGAGATCACAGCGGACCACTTAGACGGGTCACCGACTGCCAACGCTGGTGCAGGATGTAATGGAAGTTCTTGTGGCGACTCCACCTTGGATTGGTGAACTAACCAGATGTCAAATGTATAATACCCCTTACTCCAATCGGTTTGTAAACGTATGTCTCATGTTCGAAGTATCTGTTTTGTACAACATTGCGTGCAGCGCGTAGTGACCGACTGCGAGTCGGTTTGTATGGTCTCTACTAAACGGACACTTGGCAAGGAGGTTTTCTGCAAGGTGTCTTCCCATTTTGGGACGAGTCTTCCGTGAAAACCTCAAGCCGAAATTAGGAATGGACAGTTGCGGCTTCAGAAGATGGAGCAGTCGGCGGCAATTCTCATCATCTGGGGAAAGACAGTTACTTGCCGTGAACGTCATCCAAGCCGTGCAAGCCCACCAAGCGACGATGAAGCCCACAAGTCTCGCATACTTAGGCCCAGCGCTCTCCGCAGCCCAGATATAGATGGAACCACTCAAAGGCAAGGCAGAGCAGATTTCCGCCAACACCGCGGCCGTAATGAACATGAAAACCATGGTGATAAGGTAGGATGACCTGAACAAAAGTTAATGTCCACACAGTGAATCATGAACGCACACCAACCATACTGCCGCAGGGCCACCAGCGAGCAAGCCAAGGAAAAGCGCAGTCCTGGGGAGCTCTGCTGTGCAGTGTGAATTGGGAACAAAAGACTCGACATAATCCATACCGGACACCACCGATAAAGTTGAGAGCAACAAAACTGGCCGCAAAACTCTCGACAAGGTGCCAGCTGCGGTGTAGTTGCTAAACCATCATCAGTCGACGGGTATGTCAATGTTAAGCTCGGATCCCACTCACTTGTTTATAGCCGAGTTGATTCTGCGCAGGAAAAAAATGGGACGTCAGTGATACATGGGTGGCTCCCGTAGGAGCGTAAGATAAATAACGACACTGGAGGGCTTCCCTACGCAGGTATGAGCACTGTTCAGGTTCCAGCGGTATGATCTCAATCCTTGGTGTTCCTCCAGAGAGGTTGACGTGGTGTCGGCGGGACATGCACAGTCATTAACCCTCCAGATCGACGACCAGGGATACCCGCAGCCCATTCCAGTTCGCCGTTTGTAAGTGGACGTTACCAGTGACCGTGGCAGTTTACAAACGCATCAAATCCCTGCGAGGCATCCCTCTTAGCGCCGTAACGCTAATCACCAGTTGCAAGACGTCTCTATCCATGACAGTGACGGTTTCACTGTCGTCGACTTTGTTAGTACCGCTGACACTCGCAGGAGCAGACATTGGGGAGATAAGAGGAGTCAGGATTTCGAGTCGCCGGCTGCTGACTTTTATCGGTAGTGGCAAATGCAATGATCCCACGAAATGTCACTCAGAACATGAGTCGAGTTCGGACAGAACCATATTCTGAGGGCTGCCAGCCCCGAGGCTACGCCAGTACATACAGCATGAATTATACGTAGTTCTACTGAATGTTCAAACGCTGCAACAGATCTCACATCAGTGAGAGTAAAGACGATGGACCGAGAGTACTCACTGGCTTCAGCGCTTTGATAAGAGCCCATTCTTCCATCGAGACATCGGCTTTGAAGGTTGCCTGGAACGAACGCCAATCTAAGCGACCAATGACTACAAATCGAAATCCGCTCACTTTCAAGACGTCAATGCTCTGACGTGTGATGTGGCTAATAAGTTCATCCTTCTCATCAAAATGTCGGCCGAACATCTTCGCACTCTGATAAACTGCATGCTCAATCTTCACAGCGACACCGCCACCTGCTTGAGACTTCTTGACTATCTAGTAGAACGATAAGACATTGCTACCTTGATATCGATTTAGTGCGGGTCATCCTTACCTCGAACGGTTTGTGGTTGATTTCCAACGAGGTGCTGTTAAACAGTCTATATGCTATTATAGGCAGCAAGAAAATAATGACGCACATCTTTCCCAAGTCAATGATATCCCTCTTCTGTGTCGTCGGGTCGACTTTCACAACACACACGGGAGTTCCGACACGCAGAGTTCCATCCAGAATATCGACGCCCAAGATGATCGGGTCACGCTTACAGAATGCGGCAATGGTTTTCAGTCGACACGGCCAGACAGCTTGAGGAGCCGCGTCCCGTCGTTTAGCCTCCAAGATCTCATTGTTATAGGCCGTGAACGCGTCAAATAGGTGGTAGATAATGTCGGCTACAAGGATACTGTCAACGCTGCATTGATGAATGCTTTGAGAAATGCACCTTTGAATATCCGAATGCCCATTTCCTCGGCCAATTTCTCCGCATCCTTGTCTACCGGAACGTCGAAGGCGAGTATAACCGCAAGCTCCTTCGCTCTTTCGAGCATAGTAGCGCAACGCATGACATCCTTCTTGTGAATAGGACCAATGTTGATGCCGCTTACGGGGATCTTGCTGACTTTAAGGAAGTCTAGCAGTGCCTCCAACGAACCCAGCGTACTGGCTTGTACGTAGACACCACTGCCTGATTTGTCGATGGAGTTCAAAAGCGAGGTGAGATCGGACATGACTTCGTCTCGGAGATCATCTTCATCGTCGTCTGGCCCAACTACAAGCAGTCTCGAACCAGCGATAGCCTTCTCCAAGTCGGGCGCCACAAGCTTCACACCAAGCGCCGCTTTGACTTCTTTGTGGTGAACATATTGTGACTAAAAAAGACATATCATCGGAAGAACCACCCTCCAGGACTATTCCCGTACTTTGACACGTAACTCACGCAGAGGTTGCGGCGTTAGAAGAGCGCGAACCTGAGTGACTATTGGTCCGTTAAGACCGCACACGACAATCTTGTCACCTTCACGTAGAATGCCGTTGGATAGTACGACATCAATTGTTGTTCCGAGACCCTCGACAACCTTGACTTCCAAAACGGTACACTCTAGTTCGGAGAGGTACATGAGGCGATCGCTCATGCGTTGTTGGGTGAGGTTCACAAGAAGCATGATCATATCTGGGACACCTTCACCCGTTATTGCGGACGTAGGTACAAGGGACACGTTGCGAGCAAAATTCGTGTTCTGATAGTAAAGAGCAGCGTTGAGACCCTGTTCTGCAAAAGCGAGGATCGTTTTCCGGACTCGATCTTCGAACTCGCGGCGAACAGAGGCCGGTTGTTTAGCAAGGGACTCTTGGAATGCACCGTCCGGAGTTGCCTTCCAACCATACATACGGTCAATCTGATAGGCTGTTAACAAGTTTACAGCCACCCCGAAACGAGGAGAACTCGCCTTGTTCAGAGCAACGATGAAGGGTGTTTACGGTCCCTCAGAAGGCGAAGAGACTCTAGAGTTTGAGGTTCAAGACCGTGCTAAGGCACACATCAAAATGCGGTAGCTAGGGCACGCGGATGACAGCTTACCATGATATCCACGACAAGAATGGCAATGTTACAAAGTGAACTTCCACGGCTCCGCAGGTTGGTGAATGATTCGTGGCCGGGTGTATCGATGATAAGCAAACCGGGTATCTTATATTCCTGCGTGTTATTCTATGAAGCATGTCAGCGCTGAATTCTGTCAAGTAATCTCGACAAAACCTTGTTCAACACGGCAGTCTTGGTCTTGATAGCGTCAACAGGGAAGTACGTTGCGCCAATTTGCTGTGTGATACCACCAGCTTCGCCTTCCTGGACGTTGGTTTGTCGAATCTACGGCAACGGATTTAGCTACACGCCGAGACATAAGCAATCATCAAACCTTGTCCAACAACTTAGTTTTACCCGTGTCGACGTGTCCTAAAATGCAGCAAATCGGACTGCGTAAATTGTCCTTGCTACGTGCAGCCAGAGCAGCTTCATGTGCCTTGGCTCTGCGCTCAGTCGCCTCGGCTTTTCTTTGGGCAGCTAACCGCTGAGCCTTCGTGAGGCCATCGTCGGATTCTTCAGAGCTCTCCTCTGAACTGTCGTCAGAACCTCCCTCTGACGATGATTCCTCGGAAGACGATTCCGTCGATGATTCTCCTGCATCGACGGGTTGAGGTTTCCGGACCACAGATGCTTTGGCTTCTGTAATCAGAATCAGTACGATAGTATTTTGACACCTAGATCTCTGAACTATACCAAAAGTCGTCTGTGCGGCGGGCGAAGGCTTCGGCATAGGGGCACTGGGTGCCTTGGGTAGCTCCTTCGTTGTTGGTGGGAGAGGACTTGCCTCCTCCTCACTGGCATCATCCCATGAGTCTTTGATACCAGGTTGCACAACACGCTTTGCCTCTCCCTCGTCACCGTCTGCATCCCAATCGTACTTGACGCCTTCGACCTTAATAGATGGTTCGGCCGGTTCAGGGACTGGTTCGGGAGTTAGCGAGGGGGACGAGGGGGCAGGGGACGAGGGCGAAGTTATGGGAGTCTCCCGTCCAGTAGCAACTGGCCGCTTTTTTCGGTTACCGTATACCACCTTTTTACCGGCGGTACTTGGGACGTCGGATGGTTGTTGTAGGCCCTCTACGACAACGCCTGATGCCAATAACGCTTGTCGTCGCAACTCAGCGGCGGCCCTCTCTTCCTTCTGTTTCTTGGTCAACAAACGACCCTCCTTCTTGGCCAATTCACGCTTTGCCTTGAAGAGAGAGAGAAATGAGGTATGTAACGGTCATCAGACGAAATAGAATACCTTTTCTTTCTCTTTCCTACGGAGTTTGTCCTCCTCCTTCCTCCTAGCCTCTTCCGCCGCCCTCTTTTCCTCCTCTTCGATTCGCCGTCGTTCCTCTTCTTCCTTTCGTTTAGCCTCCTCTTCTAACCGTTTCTTTTCTTCCATCAACGCCCGGAGCGCGCTTAAACCACCCTTCTTCTTCCCGGCAGCAGGTGTAGGGACAGTGGTGACTGCCGGTGCCGGCGCTGGCGCTGTACCTGCGTCCTCGTCTTTCTTCCCCTTCTTCTTTTTCTTCTTCTTAGTAGCAGCTCCTGCGGCCTCCTCTCCATCCTCCGCGATCTGCGCTGGATCAAGGGGATTCGTCGGGGCGGGGGTTCCAATCATATCCCTGGAGACGACGGAAACGTCAAATACGAGAAAATGGTCTTGAGGAGATCGTGTGCCAAAGATGAAGTGCTAGAACGTACCAGTAGTCGTCGTCGTCGTCGATACGCTTTCCCTTCTTCCCTTTGTTTTTTGGCGGCATATCTGCTTGTAATCGTCCAACACCTTTTTGATCTGATTTGACTTCGACTTCATCTGGGACATCGGCGCCCGTGCTCTGCGCCGGAGCAAGGGGATTCGTCGGTGCGGGGGTTCCAATATTATCCCTGGAGACGACGGAAACGTCAAATACGAGAAAATCGTCTGGAGGAGATCGTGTGCCAAAGATGAAGTACTGGAACGTACCAGTAGTCGTCGTCGTCGTCGATACGCTTTCCCTTCTTCCCTTTGTTTTTTGGCGGCATATCTGCTTGTAATCGTCCAACGCCTTTTTGATCCGATTTGGTTTTGCGATCTTGCGACGGTGACTTGACCACCGGTGAAGACTCGCAGCGAGGTGCTGTGAGGTATTAGGGTCACGGTCCCCTCGTTTTACTTACTTACTACTAGCTGGTAGGTTTAAGGAACGTCATGGGACTGCTCACGATCATCAGAAAAAGCCGTCGAAAGGAGAAGGAAATGAGAATCCTTTTTCTGTATGTCACGTCCAACTGAACCCCCCTCCCCTCTTTCGTAAGGAAAAAATCCTGGCTGAAACAAAGATCCAATTTCACCAGTGGGCTCGACAATGCGGGTAAAACCACCATTCTGAAGAGGATCAACGGAGAGGACATTTCCGGTATCAGTCCTACTCTTGGCTTCAACATCAAAACGTTTGTTCATCGAAGGTGAGCCAAGTCGAACAGTCTTCTCTCGGCGACATTTTCGAAAGCAGAATTATTCTGTAATGGATCGCCTTCGTCATCCAGTTACACCCTCAACATCTGTCAGTTCTAATTCATTATTGTCCATTGCAATTGTATCTCTGAAATCTTGGGATGCTATTGTCTGTAGGGGATGTTGGAGGGCAGCGAACTCTTCGCCCTTACTGGAGAAACTACTTCGAACAGACTGACGCCATAGTGTGGGTCGTCGACTCCAGCGATCGCGTGCGCATCCAGGATTGCAAGGAGGAACTCCATAACCTTTTGCAAGAAGACGTAAGTTTTTAGCTCACACACATACATACACACCACGGAGGCGAGGCGATCCGAATATTAAGCCGTCGTCTTTATATACCAGAGATTATCAGGCGCATCACTTCTTGTGTTCGCCAACAAGCAGGATATCCACGGATCGATGACGGACAAGGAGATACAGGACGTACGTATTTTCGTGGTTAAAATGAAACATCGATCTTGATCTGAACATGCTTCTCGTGCAGTTGCTTGGCCTGTCTGGCATCAAATCGCATCATTGGAAGATTTCCGCTTGCAGTGCCGTGACGGGCTATAACTTGATTGCTGGCCTTGACTGGGTGGTTGGGGATGTCGCACGCAGACTCTACTACAGCCCGGTGACCTCCAATGCGGGGGAGAATAGTTTGGATGCCGCGTCACCGCCGCAAGCTCGGAGTGTCATCTGATGTGGCGTACTCGATCGACGCTAACTCGGTGAGGCAACATTTGGAGGAGAGGACGTGTTGGCGCCCTAAGACGATAACCTGGTCCGTTTGTGGTCCGTCGATCTTACACAGATATCCGTTCTCGTGTATCCTCTTTCTAGGTCCAATATTTTCTAAATTGAGGAGCACGCCCTTCTCGAATTCTAGTTTGAGTCACGTCTGCGGTACTGTCCACGCGATATTGCAAGGATGGGTCAGTCCATTTCCACATCCCGAATCCTTCCTAGTTAGCCTCCACAGCTGCCTGCTGGGGTGTGCTCGGCCCTGCCAACTATGACCGCCTTCTCGCGAGTAACGCTGGCTGCATGCACAACAAGCCTCGACCGTCGACATGCGTGCCTTGCCTTCCTTCTTGGAGGATCAATCATCTCGCCGATTGCCGAAGGACTGCTTCTGAAATCGCTCCAAATATGCAAGACAGCGCAAGCTGAGGCGATTTTGTGCGTGCAGGTTTCTTCCGTGTACATATGTGGGGTCTGTTCATGCACAACTTTGAAATCCACACGTAATTTACGACAGCGGCCTTCTTTCTCAATGTCGACTTGAGGACCCAGGGTTTGTGAGTTGAATTTAAACGTGGAGGTATGTGAATGGATTCCAGAGCTAAACTTTAATTTGAGGCCATGCCAAACGTGCACATGAACTAACGGAGGAAGAGCCTTCGTGATGGAGCCCCGCTCGAAGGAGGTCGTATGCGATGCTCGCTCGACCGAACACATCACTCAAGTACCGAAACCTCAGTTTCGTGTCATTTCATTTTAATCGTGATTACAATGTCTTCAAACCGCTGCGGAGTATTCCCACAAGAGACAACGGAATCCCCGACTAGTCAAAGGCGAATTCGAGCTACCAATATGGGGCGTGCTCGCTTTCAGGGAGGGTGAAGAGGGAGGCATAGCGGGCGTAGAGGGAGAACGGTGCCCTATCCGCAGTGGGGGAAGGGTGAGGGATTGGGAAGGGAGAGAAATGATTCCCGGGGCTCAAAATTATCAACGAGACAGTCTTCGGCGTTCAGTCAGTTGTAAACTCTCATTGCCTGTACCAAGCTGCAATTCCTAAGCAAGATGGTTACTCAAACCAGAGCTTCTTGTATTTCGTCGTGTATCTCTCCTGATCTCTGTCTTCACGAAAAGCCTTTCCTATGGGGGCTAGTCGCGAAATACGGAGGATCTCGCGAAGGTCTCTTGGTGAGTGCTGTTTAATTTGTCGAGCGGCTTGTATGAGGGTTGGGTCGGGCTGAATGTCGAGGTTAGACGTGACGACCAATTTAAAAAATCAAATCTACTTACACGGTCCGGAAATACCATTCTGTGCCATTTACAGTACGTCTTTGGTGAGATGGTAAATGCTGCATCTGCCCCTTGGGAGTTCCCTCCTCCCCATTTCACGGTACACAGGAAGTAGACGGGGTGTGTAATATTCCACCAACTGGGCACTGACGCGTGTGTTTCTGAATCCTAACTCTAGTTTCGCCTGGACTTGTGTGCCACCGGAATAGAGCCTTCGCCTATACCGCTCTGCCAGCCGCCAGTACCGGGCTTCTTCGTGGGGTGTACGGTACGTGTCAGACTCTTGACGTCTCGCGTTTCCACATCGCCGTAGGTCAGGGAGTCGCACAGTGATCCGGATGCGCAGACACGCCGTAGTAAGTGCGTGCACGAGTGCCTGAAACAGAGTGGCCACTCGATCCGAAGTAAGGTCCAACTTTTCAAGTCTTCTCCACCACGACAGCGGTGAACCGCTGGCAAAGGTCGATGGGCCAGCGCATAGGAAAGGAACGCTTGTAAGGAGTACGAACGCGGTAAGGATCGGTGCAGGAGGACGAAGATGTACGAGACGCTGGAAAGTACATCATGGGCACAGAATCGACCGCGACCTCATTACAAACACACGTACCTGGAGCTGGAGGTGAAGCTTGTTACCGACAAGTGAATAAAGGGACATATCTAACTTCGTCCAACGGCAGGATCAGGCAGAGGAGGGAGTGGATACGGGATGTTTATCGGATTGCGAGATAAAAGCGGCACGGAAGGCCACAGCAGGTGGAACACGGAGTGCCGCAGGGCGACCACTTGCTCAGTGAAACCGACCGACTGCACGATAAGAATAAGTAACAGAAACTAAGACGTCACCGAGCATCCGCAATCCTGACGCATCTTGTACACAGTATAAAATGATGAAAACGCCTCCGCGTTGTGTTGGTCGTCGGGGTGTGGCCCAGGTTCGGTTCGGAGCCAGAAAACTTGTTACAATACGCGTGCGCTTGTGTCTCATATGAGCCTCAAGGAGAATGGTCTTGGCTGAAGGCGTACACGAGTTTCAATATGTAGGACCAACACGCTGAAACAACGTGGTGGAGCTTGCTCATATCAGGATAAAGACGCTCATGGCATCCATTACGCCATTGGAGGGTTACCTGCCTGACCGGGTGCTGAAGCGCAGGACGGAGTGCCGCAGAGCTCGACCTGTGTCTGGTAGCAGGCCAATATTGTAAGGATTGAGTCCGAAGATGGTCGAAAAGCAAATGGAAAGGCTCGAAGCGCGTGAAGTCGTCCATTTCTTGCTTTTGATCGTACGTATACCCCGTTCACCTATTCTGCCTACCCTTGCTGACCTTCCGTTTCGTCCATAGCTAGCCACTCAAATCACGATTGTTGGCGTTTCATGTTCACGCGTCATTGCACATTCAGCAAACCAAACCTTGTTGGATGCGAGGAACACCACTGGCATGCGCTGGCTGACGGTCACGAAACCACCGGCGCAGCGCTCTTTCACCTCCCGGCAAGTACATGTATTAGAGTCCTCCCTTTCACAGCTCCCCCGCGGATAGCAACTCTAACAGATCTGAACCCGGGGATCAGACAACCGTAACTCAAATAATTGAACCAAGGTGCCTCCCACCATTTATTTTTTCAACTCTGCATAGAAATTTCAAGCAGTACTTGCACGGTTCCACTGGCTATAGCGGTGGCGAATACTAGGAGGCCTTCTCAAGCTATGTATGCGGTATGGTTACCATTACTCACCGGCACAACGCTAATCGAAAGTGAAAAGTGATAGTGCACTTTAGAAACCGTATAAAGCTCATTCCGTGTCACCCTCCAGACACTCAGTGAGTATGGTCGGATGGTGGTGCAGTATAGGGGGTGTCCCTCTCTCCCCTCTGCAAAGGTAAATCCTACCGGAATCGGAGACCAAATGCACTCCAATGCTCGACCAGTGAACACAGTGTTCGACTGTAATTTCATGCGTTGCGGGAAGGCCCTCCCTGCATTTGATTGCTGGGTTAACGCTTTAGCACGGGCATGACTTCATCAGCCACATTCAGAGCGAACCCTCACGGAGCTACACGTAGGATGCATTCATCATTGGGAATTCTGTGCTGACGACGATGTATATTCTCCGAAACTAAACAGGTGCACCAATATATACGTGAGTACTCGTTGTCCTCGGTCTGTCCTCCGTTTGGGAGTCCCATCACTGCGTTCCTTGCAAAACTACTCTGCCGATACATCATTACCAGTCATTGGTCGCTGTCGCTCCGTTACCCCCGATCTCACCTGCAACTGCGAGCACAGCCAGCTGTTGAACCCACCACCGTCCTCATCTTGTGAGATCTCGCCAGTGTAGCTGTGTCCTGCCGATTCTTCGACCGCTTTCAGCTCTCCCGAGTGTACTAAACTTTTGGATCCATGAACTAACCGGGTGTTTTTATGCAGGAGTGAGGTGAACACTGACAAGTCTCCAAGGCCCGCATTCGTGTCTGGCTTGCAGGTTACAACACTCCTACATACAGTATCGGCGGAGGATTTTTGCGTCCGCGTCTGTGATGTCTTTCCTATAAGGAGATCTCCTAGTTTCCACTGACAAAGTTGTGACAGGTTGAATACAACATAGCTGTTGTGAGCGACTGGTGCAATGTCCCCCCCGAGTTGCCAGAACACGACCCATGCCATAATCGAGGTTAGGCCGACCTGCCTGTGTATGTATATGACAACAACAACATGTGTTAAGAAAGCCTCTTTGCTCTGTCGTTTTCTTCCCTGCATACGTATCATGTCTATACGTCCGGGGGCATCAGCCTGACGTTGTTGTACTCCAGGACTTCCTGAAGGTATGTGTTTGGTACCGATTCCGCTTTCTCGCACATTTGTGTTATTCCGCGGGGGTGCTTTGTGAGGTATTCCCCGAAGAGGTGAGAATCGTGAAAGTGGTCCGATTGATGCTGACTTCTACAGTATTCTAACCGGGGGTTGGAGCTATCGAATGGAAATTAATGTCACTGGCAATCCAGCGAACTGGATCCGCCCCCGACACACGTTCTTGAATATGATCTTTACCAAAAATCTGACCGGGATTATTCTAGGACCATATAGTCTCGGTAGGAGTCCGCGGCGATGTAGGGGAGATTTACCTTAACTGACTCCAAATGACCGGCATCTAGCTGAGCCCTCCTTCATGCCGATCTTCCTCAGTTGGAAGGTGCGTATGTTGCACTTTCGTTCTGACCACCCTGGGTACATACATCGCCTGTTGGACTATGTGTGTACCACCGGACTTCATCCCCTGGTGCAGATTGTTTCCCCGTTGACGTCGCACAACAGCTGGGAGCCCGCACTTGGGATTCTGTTTTATTCAGATACTGACACCGTGTCTGAGGTGTGGACGTGATCTTGCTGCGCAGGTCACCCATATCGAGTCTCCTCTCAGCTTGGCAATGCTCATGAGTAGCGATGTAAGACCGTCTGAGAAGATGACTTAAGGTGGAAGTGCAATTTGCAGCATACTGACTTTATGAAAGTGAGAACCCGGAGGGTTTCTTGATCAATTTACAGTGGCGGGGGCTGTACCATTAGTCTTGAGCCAACCAATACCCTCGCCGATATCAGGAAGCAATTGAAATCATACAATAGATGGATCGTTTACAAGTCGTTACATCATGATGGGCAGAATTACATGCGCCGGAAAGAAAGCACGGGGATCTATACAGCCTGGAATACGCGCACATAAATCTAGATAATGTAAGCCTAGCTGAACCGGGTCCATCGCAGAACCGAGCGCAACGAAAACTCGGAAAAGAAGGCAATCTAGAAGGGATCAAGCCCCAGGAACTTCGAACAGTAGGCATTTCTTGCTGTAATGCTTTGTGATTGCATTCCTCACTTCGTCCCGCAGAGCAGAGCGGACGATGAGTCCCCCACAAACGTAGGAGAGGTGAGTGTTGCATCCGGGCACGATGCACTGAACGGAATAATCAAATTATGTGCGATGCTCAGATATCGAAACATACCATCAAGTGATTGCACCCAGAAACCTTCTGAATCGGTGCTTTGCAACCTAGGATAGTGAGTTCCAGCGTATGAAAACTACAGTTAATGAAGCTAGGAGACATACTTGGGCAGTAGCGCCAGCCCTTACGCTTCACCAAAGAGTCTAGCTCAGCAGACCCATCGCACGAATGCTTCGGACCTCCGACGATGACCGTCTGTTGACAGTCTTTGCACCAGACGTGGTTGCAGTCACGGACGGGACAGACAATATTTTGCATAGCATCATAGTCCTGCCGATCCACGAAAGCTGACTGCTTGCACCTAAGACTCGGACGGTCAAGAACAGTCGTACGAGCCCGCGATTGGAGATACCGTACATCCTGCAATGCAGCAAAACGGAGAATTGGGCCATTTCCATCTCAACCCACATGCGATAATGCTCTTCTGTGACACCAATCTGCTCAACGAGCGAACGTGTTATCGCTGAAAGTGAAATAAAAGGTGCCACTTGTTAGCGCTAGCTCTTGGTATCACAAATAAACGTACGTGCAGGTTCTTGGCGTCCACCAGAGGCTGCACAGATGGGGCAGGAGATAGGAAAACGGTGTTCTTCTATCTTCGTACAAATGAAATCCCTCAAGCAATTTCTGCATATCATGTGCGCACAACATTCCACTTGAGCGACGTTATCCTTGGATACGTCATCCAGGCATATGCCACATCGGAAGATGTACTGGGCGTTATGGTATGGGGTCGGCGGGGGTCGACGAGGTTGCTTGTCTTCACCATCCAAGATGTTCTTCAGTCTGAGGGCGCGCTCTATTTCTTCGCTCAGATCTTCCGATGTTCGCAATCTCGGAGACGTTGGTCGCAATCGAGGACTTTGTGGAACCTCACTGACAACGTTACGCGATTCCTTCGGTTTCACACAGCGTTTGATGTATGGTAGTCGCGGTGAACCGATAGTGTTGGAGGCCTGTGAAGTGACCGAACTGAAGCGCCGCTCCTGTTCAGCCAATTCCCTAGCGCGTGCAGCAGCTTGCTCGGTTTTGAGCCTCTCCTTTCTTATAACTTCCACCTGTGCTTCCAAACGCTGGATTTCTGGAGTCAATGTCACTGTCTGTCGCTTGAGCTCAACTACCTCGGCTCGCAAGGCCTGAGGTGGCGCGGTAGACGCCCTCTGAGGTTCCAACCGATGCTTCTTGGGCACGAATATGTGTCCCGCAGCAAGAAGTTGGGGTTGAAGCCCGCAAGTCACTGAAGGCCACATACCCTTTGACGTAGTCAAAACGATGGGTCGCTGGTCAGGAGAATCGTTTACCCTCTACCTTCGCCATCACGCCCTAGTTCTCGCGCCCTTCCTCCAGTCCAACCCGGACATCATCAATTCCCTCAGGCACTACGTCCTGCCACCAGTCCGCTAGAACGTGAGTAGAGCTCCTTCACTGCCGGGCCTCGAGCTTCGCTGGATGCGTCACTCACTCCTTCACCTTTGGGATTCACAGCTCAGCTCGCCCACTCGTGCCTGGCTTCGGGCCGGAAAACCTACCGGTTTTCACCCAAACCCCCCCTACTCGCTCCTTACCTGTCATCCTAGCACCTCTTTCCCAGTATGGCCACTCTGTACTTCACCCATAGCTAACGAAGTAAACGCGTAGAGGGTTTTCTAGGAGGTGTCTTCCCATTTTGGGACGAGTTTTCCGTGCAAACCTCAAGCTGAAATCAGGATTGGACAGCTGCGACTTGAGAAGATGGAGCATTTGGACTTGGCAGCTATTTTCATCATCTGGGGGAGATTACTGCATCCGATTCGTATGTAACAAAACAGGTGGTTATCTATATCTTGATGCTTGGGTATAGATAGCATACGTAGCGACAGATGCATCGACGAGGGCGAGCGAAGAAACACAACCCAACGAACGATGTGTGTTTTTCGTGTTATGTTTAGTACGCGGAATGTGCGTGCCGTACGTCGTGCGTGACTGACGAACGGTGGAGACCAGAACAAAAACTTAAACCAAACCGAAGCCATGCCGCAGTGTCCAATATACTCACCGAGTTAGCATGATCGAACGCCTCACATGATCACGCACTCCTTCTCTTCGAGCCTCGCTCCCTGAATACCCATCTCCGCGAACGTTGAGGGTCCCTTCGCACCAGGACGTTGCTTGGATGGCGGTTGTACCCCACTACCCTCCGGCCCAGTTTGGGTAGGCATCCCACCCGGGGAGGGAGCACTTGTTGTACGTTGGGCGGGAGGGCGTCCCGCCGGACGCGCATAAGCTGGTGACTGCGCTCTCGGAGGTGACGTGGCACCTGGCACTGCCAAACCGGGATCCACGAGCGTATATCGGTGTTGGTTCGGAAACTGCTTGGAACCCTGCGACGGGGGAACATTCGTGTTCACATCTACGGGAGGAATATTCTGCAGAATTCCAGGGATCTCTTGGGTAGGGGCGGGGGGAGATTGTAGATCCTGTGCGGTAGGGCGAGCGATCGAGTCATTCCTAATCAAGTCGACGACACGTCGACTGTCTTCTACCGATGGCCGCGGGTTACTGGGACCACCATCCGCGCTTGCACGCTCAGAGCGCTGTTTAGCTTGCGTGCGCTTCCGAACGAGTTTGTCCTCGGTGATGTGATCATGCTCCTGCCGCGACAATACGTGTGGCGAGGGCTGTTGTAATGCCGCGAGACGTTCCGTAGCGTCCGCGTTGCCGTGCTCTGACGCCTTTCAGTGCAAACACCATTCGTCAGTTACAACCTAGAACATACTAGCTTGAGTTGGATGAAAAGCGCACCAATTGATACCAGCCGATAGCAGCATTGACATCCTTTGGACCTCCTACACCAACTTCCTTGTAATATCCCATCGCAAATTCAGCACTTGGCAAACCCTTGCGTGCCGCCTTCTCAGCGAAAGTGTATGCAAGGTTTTCGTCCTTCTCGAATGCACCTTCAGCACCACACAAGAACCATTTACTAAGAGCCATATCGGCCTCAACCTCGCCTTGTTGGCTTGCGAGCGAGTAATATTGCACGCTGAGGAGGGGATCGAAGGGGAAAGGTGGAATTGCAAACTCATACGCATGTCCAAGCTTGTACTGTGCAGGCGCAAAGTGCAAGAAGGCAGCGCGTTCTAAATGGAGCCGTGCTTCCTGTTGGATAGTTGACTGTGGTGGAATGAACGGTGCGAAGAAATGTTGGGGCACAGAGGTATGAGTGAACTCATTCAGAAGTAGTAGTCCATACACGTATGCGGGATTTGGCACTTGTATGGTTGCAAGAGTAGCCGCGCGATGGAGGAGAGGTACCCCCACCTCAGGCTGAGCAGGCAGTCCCAGCTGACCCATCAGATGGGCCATGCCCATTCGCTAGACAGCGTGAGAAATACAGATTGGATCACGTGGTGCACGGTGACCTACATAAAGACAGCTCTCGACGTTGCGTTTGGCACCTCGTTCAAAACATTCGCGAGCGTGCTGGAAATCATTGAAACTTTCATAATCGCGGCCGAGTCTGAACCACGCCTGAGCATATCCGAACCTTGCCGCTGCTTCGAAATCGCGGAAGGCAAGACGAGGATTGTGTTGGACGTGCTCAGGGAAAGCGCCAGACGCTGCAAATGATGCACGGAAGAAGAGGGCCTCTGCTACATACGGCGGTGGTGGTGCGTGTGTCTGCACGGATGCGATTTGGAGGATCATAGGTACAGCTACTTGTACGAGACGCTGTAGTTGGGGATCGCGGATCGTGGCAGGTCCGACGATGACGGTATCACCTGACGGGTTCTGCTGTGCGCGATCGACGAGCAACAGGACGTCCCTCGCCCAGTTCATTTTGTGAACAGGGTCGTGATTGGGCTGTTGGATGGTGGGTAAAGCATTAGTTAGAGATTGGATACTTGGAAGAGGAGCAGTGAGTGCAGGTGAACCATCTGCTTGTCGGGGTGGAGATGGAACTTTTGGAGGAGCATAGGAAGGAACAGACGAAGCCCTAGGGTGAACGTGGGGTTGTTGTGGAGGTTGGTGGTAAGCCATGGTCGCCATCGGAGGTGAATGGGAAGGTCGTTGGAGATTCGGTTGTGAGCAGGGGTATGACTGCCTGGAAGGAGGGGGAGGACCAGGTGGGGCGCCCCAAGACCAATCGTTCGGATTCGGCGGTGGTGGCTGGGCTGAAGTGCGGCGGCCTTGGAGTTGCTGCGGGTGAGCAAATCCACCTGGGTTGTACTCGACAGGGTATGGTAGAGGAGAAGGTAAAGGACCGGAAGGCGAAGAAACACGGTAAGGACTAGGGAACGGACCGACGTTGAGAGCGGCTGCCTGGTCGTCCAGGTTCCTGGCCATCTGTTTATATAATAAGACAGCATTAGCGGATAAATTTTAGCTACACGATCGCTAAGTGAACAACAAGTATACGTACATTAGCAGGTAGATTAGGATCCACGCGATGGGGCCGGGGTGCGACCAAGGGTGGTTCGAAGTGCGGCAGCGAAGGTGGTGGCTGAGGCGATGACGGCGATCTTGACTGAGCGAGAAGTTCGGGGGGAAGAGGCGGAATGGGCGGCGGTTGGTCTGCGCGCCTAGCGGTAGTGGTTTGTTGTTGATGAGTGGACGATGGGCGAGGAGGAGGCTGGTTCATCGTAACCCAAATCCCTGTTGGGTGTTATATAAACGATCTGTGACTCGCCCTGATGATGATGATGATGCCAATAGTGCGAACGTGCCTTGTATTATGGTATTACTTATGTATTCCAGCCAGGCGAGAATGAAGTCTGTGTAGGCAAAACCAAGCGACTGCGCTTTTCAAGACGTCGTTGGAAGCTGTACAAGCGTCGTCGCACCGCTGCTCCCCGTCAAAATTATTTGATGGCTAATGGCTTAGCCACCTCACTGAACCGCAGCCATACGTGAAGGATCGTAAACTACGGATAGGGTCATCATAATTGAGGTTTTCGAGTTCCTGGGGCCGTCTACATGAACTCTGGCCCCTTACTATGATCTTGTCTCTTCCCAAAGAACCGCGAAGATGGGCGATGAACTGAACGTCGCCAATGACAAGCGCGATGTACATCGCAGAGAATGTCGAAAAGGGGGCGATGCGTTGGTCGCATCATCCCGCCATTCGCAAGTGACTAGTGAGGCTGTGGAATTTGCACCCGGTTCCGTCTTGCATAGCAAATACATACATCAACAACTTCCCTGCGTCGGGACACTCAATTGACACAATGTCCGAATCGGACAATATAATGACCAGTACGAAATAGAAAAAAAAAAATCACTCCAATTCCGAGAAACCAGTTCGTCAATAAGTATATCGAGCGCACTTGCGCGTATACTTGTATGAGTACACCATCGCTACACAAAAGTATTGGTATAAAGGGGGTAAAACCCATCCGGAAACTCTGGCAATACCCAAAGAAACAGCCTAATCGCTTGGGGACCAAAACATGTACCACCACTTTTGTCCATTCAGGGGTGCCCAGCTCTTGTCTCGTGAATGCTACAGATATGTATTGACACAGTCAACCATCTCATCGTTCGTCCCCCCTCATCGACGGGTATGCACGTTGGGGTCGCGGAGAGGTAATCTCCTTAAATATAAGCACTGTTCCCAGAAATAAAAGGGATCAGTCTCTGAAAATCCTAGCACGTTACACTCATGATGTCCTTCGACGTAATCGTGCAAGAGCGGCGACGATGTGCCGCGCTCGACATAACCCAGTAGCAGACTGCATACATTAAACTTACCCTTGAGTTCTTCCTTCTCTAGTGGCTCGTCACCATTCTCGAAGTCGAAAAAAGACGGATCGATCGGGTCCGCTACGGGTTCGTCGTCCGGGTCGTGGTATGGCTGGAATTCGAAATGGGGGTTGGGTCGTGAATCGTTAGGTAGGCACCGGCCAAACACAACAACAAATAAGGCAGGGGAGTAAGTGGCACACTTGGTACACGTTGAACATCGGCGCCCTCACCTCGAAATAGGGATGCTGGAGGGCTTCTTCCACGGTAATACGTCGCCGCGGGCTGAACGTCAGGCACTTTTCTAAAAAGTCGATTGCCTAAGCCAATCGCAGCCCATAACACAGAGAAGAGAAGAGACGTGAACGGTAGCTCAGATAAGAACGGCAAAGGCGGGACCTACCAGCGGATTCGCACCGGCAAACATGGAACCAAAGTCCCTTCCCTTCCGGAACGGTAACGCACGGATGTATTCGCGAGATCTCGGCGACGAAATCGCATAGAAATCGTCAATGGATGGGGTCCCGAGAACGTCAAGAATGAGCGAAAGTTGATCGTGGTCTGGAACGCGTGTCAATCTGTGTCATGAAGACATGAATGGAAATCGTGTCTGAAGGATATTAAATCGTCCGCACTATCAAGAACATACGCCACGAATGAGATCCAACCTGAAGTCATGACTCACAGTCGCGGCCAGGAAACAATGGCTTCCCGCTCAGCATCTCCGCCAGCACACACCCGACGCTCCACATATCGATGGCGCGAGTGTACTCCTTGAAAGTCAGCATTACTTCAGGGGCCCTGTACCACCTACAAATCAAGAAATTCGTGGATTGGGAGATAGATCACGAGGCGGGAGAGTGTGAAGTACCTTGTTGCAACATACTCTGTCATGAACGTGCTGCTGTCGTTTGCTACGTTTGGTGGTGGCCGCGCCGATCGCGCGAGACCGAAGTCACAGAGCTGGGATGAAACAGGGGGCGAAACCCAAATGAGGGTCACAAAAGAACGTCGTACAAGTGGCTCACCTTGAGATCGCAGTTCGCATTGAGAAGAAGGTTGGAAGGCTTCAAGTCTCGGTGAAGCACGTCTGCCGAGTGCAGTGCTTTCAGAGCGCGGAGCGTCTTGTTGTTCACACCAATTCGAGTTCGCTAATTGTGCCATTCGACGGAATTCGCTCACCTGGTATATGAAGTACTGGCAATGATCATCGCTGAGCTTCTGGGTCCTGATGACGCGATGTAGATCTGTCTCCATCAGTTCCTGGACGAGGTATACCTCCTTGAACGTCTCGAAAGAAAGTGGTTGGAGTATATCAAGGATGGAGATGATGTTTTCGTGACAAAAGTGCCGTAGGAGCTTGATTTCGCGAAGGGTACGGAGGCAAAACATGGCATGATCGAAGGGAGTGATGCGTTTGATGGCTACTTTTCGTTGAGAGGGTATATGAATGGCTGAACTGTGCACGCAGAACAAGGAGTTAAGCAAGGCGGCACGAGACAGACGGAATCGCAAAACGGATCGAATGCTGACCAGACGATACCATATGCGCCTTCGCCAATGACGTCGAGCACTTGATACGTGCCATCTACGCAGAAACTGTCGAGCCTGAGGTCAGTGTAAGACATGGACAGGTGGACGGCACTTTCAAAGGGTATGTGTAGCTGGATAAATACGATGCCGGTTTCGGAAGTCCGGCTTGTAACTCGGCACCTAAGAATGCATCTTGACTTGACTATGGCCCGTATGTAACGTACATACTCTGCAAGTGAGAACTCTACAGGCGCCCTCGGTTTCAGTCGTGTATATGAACAAGTCTATCAACACGGTGGCACCACCTTCGTCGCGACATAAACAGAACTTCAACGATGTTTGCTTTCATGCCAATTACATGTGTCTGTCCATCGCGGATGTATCATCACCTCGCGACAAAGTACTGGGGCCTGCGACGATAATAGATCTCATGTATGGACGGGCGGGTGGACAGTAACGTGAGATACCGCTCTTCGGTCGTACGGTGGACGGCACTTCGGAGATTGTCATTCCCGTTGTTAGGCTCGAATATTCGGTGTATTCCCCCAAAAAAAATCATTATTCAAAGATGTTGCATAACCTGTGCATTACCATACAGATTATCATCGTTTCCGTCTTGTGCTGCTTCTGGTCGCAACAGTCGGTGCCGCGGCGGTGATCCTCGAGCTCTTCCGTCGACTACCTTTAGCCGGCCCCGGCGGCGACAAGTCAGGGCCCTCAGGGGACAAAGATGCTGTCGAAAGTCTCGACGACCGTCTAGGAGTCTTGGGCTGGGGTGCCAGCTTGGATGAATTTGGCTTGGAAGAGGTACGGGACTTGCGAGCTGGACGGGAAGATGGCAGAGGCGTTACGTTGTCTTCTTCTTCTTCTTTGACATTGGTCTCGTGCTCTTCATCTTCATCAATCAGAGACCCTGGAATGCTCTGCGATAGCATCCCATTTTTGGGTGTCTGCCTCCCATGAGTGGTTTGGTGTGGCAGACTCCGCGCTGGAGGTCGAATAGCAGGGAGATTCGATCGGGTGCGGGGAATATATTGTGGAGAGGGGGGTTCTCTGTCACTCTCCTCTTCCGCGTCGTGGAATGCGCCGGGAGGAACGCGACGCTTGTCTTCCTGAACCGATTGATGCGGGGGAGAGGGTAGCGAGGTATGATTGTCCTGGCCGCGTGACGAGCCCGTCCCGCTTCGCCTCTCTGCTTGCCTCTGAGTCGTGGTACCCCCAAACACGGAAAAACCGGGACTGGGGACGTCTTCAGTGTCGGCCGGGAGGATAGTCACATCGGCTTCTTTTGTATGGGTTAAGAACTCAGCCAGGTTGTCACTGCCTTTGTCACGTTCAGTCTCGTCTTCACTTGGGACACCCTCGGAACTCATGCCAACGTCTTCATCCACCAGTTTAGGTGTGGCCGAATCCAATTTGACCGGTTTCGGCGGTCGGGCTGGGATGGACGACATAGATGGCTTGGTTTGGAGAGGTGGCTTATAGAATGCATTCGGGATATGCTTCGCACTACCCATCTTTTCGAACAATGACCCCTGGGTAGGCGCGGCACGAGCTGATGAACCGATGTCATGAGCAGCGGAGAGGGCAAACCCTGAAGGATGAACACGAGGGGTCACGGATGCCGATTGGCGAGGCGGGAGAACTGCGAATGGCTGCGTGGTCTGCTGGGAAGACCTGCTCACGAGTGGGGCTGATATCAAAGGGCTCTGGATAGCTGACAGAGGGGTCCCAAAGTCGAAACGACCAGGGCCAAGGGACGCCGGAGTGGATGTATCTACAGTCCTGTGATCACTGGTGATCGAAGCAGAGAGAGTTGGTGAAGGACGATTGAGCTGTATTTCCTCCCAGGACATGCTCAAATCCTCCAGGGGCACTCGGGGCCTCCCAGAAAGCCTTCGTTCTCGTTGGGCAATTGCGGAACTGGGCGGAAGGGGTACGCGTACGCCAGTCGCAATCTGGCCTACCTCAGCTTCAAGTGACCAGCATTCGGCAGGAGAGAGCGTAGATATAATCTCATCCATGAGCTGTTTGCGCTCCTTGCTGGAAGATCCAGACACGGCGACAAACCGACGGTCAAGTTTGATTGCCTCAACATAATCGGCGGATTGGATTAGTCGGACACAAACAAGTTCTTGGAGTACAGTCACAGAGTGAGGAGGCAGGGAAGGTGGAGGACTTAGAGCATAGGAGGTGAGTTGCGATTGTTCGAAGGAATTTAGCGGGAAACCAATAAGTTGTGCAAGCGGGCCGGATCGTGGAATAGCTAGCATCCCGACAGTCAGGGGGTCACGTCGGGAAATGCAGGTGGTTAGACACTCACGAGATAGGCACCATTCGAGCAATTTATGGAGAAGGCGCGTCCTAGTAGACGAGGACTGGGGGAAAGTGCGTTGGTATTGCCAAGCCTCTAGGAAACTCAGATCTGCAAGAGAAAGCGTGTATAAATCGATGTCTTGTGGTTCCGTCAGGAGCGGTTTGGCGGTACGGACGTACTTCACGACCAGTGGTGAAGGATCATCGTCCAGAGCCAAAGCCTGTAAGATTTTAGAAACGTAATCTCTGTTGAGGCGAGCGTCGGAAAGAATGGACACGGCTTTCTGCTGGAAGTTCAATGAGTGCACCATGTAACAAAGCAAATTGCATACTGCGACGTGACAGCCGGTGTCGAGATGCCAGTATGCATCTGCAAGGGCTGCAAACTGCGGTGGTATGCATCTATCCTCTAGAAAACGCGCCACCCGGTTGTCTTGGTACCACTTGAGTAGAATATAAACGAGACAGTCTTTCTTCAAGGTATCGTAAGTGGAAGTGTCAATGACACGAAGCAAGCGACGCAGGGAAGACATGTCTACGGGGGGGTAATACATGTCTGGCTGACGAATGCCACCCCGGATGAGAAGGACGTCGAATAGCAGGAGGTCTGCCATGCGCGCCCTGCGAGATTCGATTTCTGAGACTTTGTGTTCGTTCCATGGGAACTCGCCTCCAGCAAAGAAGGCGAACCAGTAGACGACTGCATCGGAATCATCCTAACGAAGACCGCGTCAGATGTGGCAGGGCAGGCAACCTGCTGGCTTGAAGACTCACAACGTCCATGGCGGCGTCGGGGCACACGTTGCTCTCGCATTTCTCAAACATGGAAAACAAACGCTGACGTAATCAATCGTATTAATTAGGGAACATAGCCCCTGTTTAACAAGCTTGGAATCAGCGAGCTGTCGTCTGCTGCCCTCTCGCTCTCTGCAGCAGTCTCTCTACTAACGAGGCATCTGCAGCATTGGGGGCGGGTACTTCGATCCCCTTGGTACCTTCCTTTCTGGGCGATTGGCAGTCACCTTTGAACCCTATGAAGTAAATCCGCGACTGATCCCCACCAACAGAGTCTCCCTGCAAAGGAGATGGAGTCCACTCTACCGAAGGCAACTGCATGGATAAGAACTCACGACATATAAGCTCAAAGAATGCACGCTCCTAAAGGCCGCCACCCGTACGGGGTATTCTACTGCGCTAGTCTCTCCTTCTAGAAGACTGATATTGAAGTGGGGTTTCGTGTTTTCCGCGTCGGCGAAATCGATGATGTTCGGGTAATTGGCATATATTTTAAGATGACGCGGCGTGTATTCGCCCCTGCCTACATCACATAGGAATGCATCATTGCGGAGGCGGCAATTGTGTCAGTTGTATGACATCGAGCGGAGGTCGTGCAGAAGTAGGGATACTTTACCGAGCTTGAGAACTACGGATCTAATTCGAACCGTCTCTGAGAACGGGACGTGTATTATCATGTACACGCGGTTAGCGGACGGCAGCGTCGAGGGATGACGTGAGCCCCTGCCACACCTGGTCGTCGACGCCCGAATCAGCAAACAGCGTTGTATCCTCGCGGTCCGCCCAGGGTTTAATTATGTCCTTCGCACATTCCGGAACATCCAGATTCAGCCCATGCACGCTGATGTGGATGTGGGCGAGAGAACGACGGGGTTCAGTGCGGGTTGTCTAGGGGCAACTTGCGAGGCTAAGCAAGGGGTACTCACTTGTCCCTATCGATGTACTGGAACAGGTTTGACAGATCTGAGTCGCTCCGTTCTTCGATAGTCGAGTTGAAGTCCGTGCTCGCCATCGCACCTGTCTTGGTCGACGCCCCTCGAGAGGGGCTTCCGGGCGTAGGCATGCGACACAAACAGCCATAAACACGGTTTCTCGTCCCAAAAATTACAGCCAACAGCGTCGAGTGCAGCGATGCATGCGAGACTGTCCAGCGTCGGATTGTCGTCCACGCTTCGTTGTTGTCGTAGTAACATTTACAGGGGTTACGCTACGGCCCCTCCGCCCTACACAACTCTGTCCTCGTCACCGGTCTCGGTAGACTCTCAGCAACCCTCTTCCAGCAGAAAACAGGTACCACTGGAAAGAGCGGTAGGTCTCTCCGGCGACGCAAAGTATGGCAACCCCTTCCCAGACCTCATGAAACCCGACGCCCTCCTCGACACTGCCGACGTCAGAAATTGGAAACCTACCAAGCGCGGTTTTAGAAACCGCCTCGTTGCTCGGAATGATCCCTCTATCTTCGAGTGGGCAAAAATGATGGACGCTATAGAAGAGGTAGAGACAAACGGCGGAAACTTGGAGGTTGAGGGTGTTGCGGCAGGAGAGGAGGACAGACAACAGGACGAAGCACGTAACGTCATCGCGATGGCGTCTGCCGCACGTTTTTCCCCTCAGGAACTTCGTAATCTACACGTCTATCCCCTCATCGTGCGCCGTGTCACACAACAGACCGGAAAGGGGAAGATCCATTCCATGTACGTCCTCGTCGTCGTCGGCAATGGCGATGGACTCGTAGGGTATGGCGAAGCCAAGGACGACGAGATGCCTGTTGCTCGCGACAAAGCGTATGCGAAGGCACTCCGCAACCTCGATTACGTGGAGCGCTTCGAGAGTCGAACCCTGTGGACGGACGTCGAGGCCAAGTTTGGCGCAACACGTATCATCTTGCGCCCGCGTCCAGTCGGATTCGGGTTACATTGCAATCCGAACGTCCACCAGGTACTCAAGGCTGCCGGTATCAAGGATGCGAGTGCCAAAGTGTGGGGGAGCCGCAATCCGTTGAGTGTCATCAAGACGCTGTTCCGCATGCTTCATGCAGGAAATGCTCCCATCGCAATGGGTGACGGAGTTGGTGGCGGGGCTAGGCGACTGGATAAGGGTTCTGGGTTGCGCGGTAAAGATGCCGTCGAACGCGATCGCGGCAGGAAACTAGTGGATTTGAGGACATATTGACGAGGCTGTTCAGCAACACGACCATTAATCAATATTATCATCCATCCGTAACACGCAGCATCCGTCTTACTCACTTGCTAATTCGCTTTGTCTCACAGTTTCGGTCATTTCAGCTTGGCCACGTTTTCGTTTCGGATACCCGCTCGGAAGTACGGTAGCTACCGAGCGAATAAAAGTCACCCTCATTTGACATGCTGGTTAGCAAGAATCTGAAACAACAAGACGGACGTATGACTACTTATGGTGACAGTGGCAGTCTCACCTGCTATTTCGGCTTTGGCAACTGGCAGCTTCCATTGACGATGTTCTTGGGAAGCATGGCCTTGGAATTTTCTGGAAGCCAATACCCCTTAGCCGTCGTCACACGGTCTCGTCAGGACCAGGGCACCCGTGTCCATGGGTATTTCACTAGAAACAGGTTTCAATTCCCGTCGCACCTGTGGTCTAGCCCCGGCGGCGCCTCGACCACGTCAAAGTGACGCCAGCGCGCGAATGTCTGAACGACTGCGTAAATCGATACATATGAGGGAGTGTGTACACCTGGTACCCATACATAAGTGCTTGCACACAGTCACGGCTTTACAAGAAGGGGAAAGGTTTCTGAAGAATTCGAAGGTTGATGGGTGCGGAGTATACAATGAGGATTTTCGTGACGAGTTCGTGAAATGGTAGTATATGCCTAGTAACCATGCTAAAGTGGGGTCGTAGTCAAGAGGGGCAAGCAAGTCTCAATGCGACACGACGGGGCTCCTTACGATGCGCCCGCTGTGGCAAACAATTTTCCCGGTGAAAACCAATGACGTTTCGTGCGCGGCCGGGCTGCTTGACGACACTGCTCGTGTGTGCTATTCGTCGTAGCAGGCGGTGAACGTTCTGTGTTTGGAGGTGAAGGCGACCGTCGCCAGCCGGACGTCGGGCTTGAAGAAAAGAACGAATGGAAAGGAAAGGCGTCGGTAAGGGAGCCCCGTCTCGACCGTGGCTCTTCATTCTGGTTTGTGGTGCGCGGTGGGGAAGACGAACGAGGAAAAGAGAAGCGCCATAGACTGGTAGACCAGCGCTTTTCCGACCCATCCGCGTTCGGGCGTCTTGGGATGTCGATTGGTGCAGAGGGGGTAGGAGGGGTGACGGTATCACCTCGGGCGGGTAAAGGAGAGTTGGTTTCAGGTGCGACGGGATTGACAACTTTGGAAATAGTCTCGCGTCGCCAGACAGCGAGGTGTGGGGTAGAGGTATCCTCGAGAGTACACTTCGAAGAAACGTCTAGATCCAGGCCAACGACGCTATCGGTCGACGTGGAAAGGTATGATGAGGGGACATCTGTATCCGTGTATTCCCATGATGACTCCACATGTTGACTGCCTGGTGTGGCGAAGACTCCCAAATCAACGGAAGACGGCATTGGGGAGGGGGAAGACGTCCACGGAAGGGAAATCTTGGAAACGGAGGGAGGCGTCGGAAGTAAGAAGCAAGAAGAAAATGGGGTGGTATTTTCGACCGCAGTGTGCATCGATGAAACTGTGGTGTAGGAACCGTTGCTACCGGTGAAGAAGACACGGCGACCACAATCCGTGTTAATTTTGAGAACTTTGGACGCCGTCTGGTTGGGTTTGGCTCGAGGAACGTTAACACCCTCAGGAGTAGGTGGAGAAGATGGTAGTGAACCAGAAGCGACTGGCGACAGTGGTGAGTAGGTCGCGGCTGGCGTACGAGGGGCCTCGTATATTTGGAGTGGCTCCATCGTTGTGGATGAATGAGTATGCATCGAAGACTCGATTGCCCAAGTAGCATTGCAAGAGGAATACTCTTCATTCCAAGGCAAAGAGTGGTTGGCGTACTCCATCTCGGAATCACTGTCTTTGCTCCAGTGCGACCGCAGGCCATCAGACTGTTCCACAGGCTCCTCGTGAATGGAAGAGTCGCTGTCGCTCCCCAGATCCACATCGACTTCCCATGCGCAGCGTGCCATACTGCCATCGAATATCACACCCTCTGCATAAAAGTTTTCCACTTCCTGGATCGCAGCCCTGACTTCCGCTAGGGTTATCCGATGTCGCCAGTCGACTTCCAGCATACGTACAAGGATGCTGTTTACTTCGGCTGAAATAGGGAGAACTGTGGGAAGAAAGTTCAACGGATCCTGCAAATATGCCTGGAAGGTCGGATCGGATGATGACGCTGACTTCCAAGGGTTCCGACCCGTCGCTAGATTAAGCAGGATGATGGCAAGTGACCAGATGTCATTGAAGAGGGGCGAGTAAGACCCTGTCGGTGCGAACTCTCCACCTTGGCACTCTACGCCGCAGATGTTAGGGATGTTGTCTCTGAAGCGGGGCGACGTGACAAACCTGGGCTCATGTGATAGACACTGCCGGTGCGAAATTCCTCGCTGAAACGCTCTGTGGTGGCTAGACCAAAGTCGGTAATGGCGATCCGCAATCCGCCTTCAAAGCATAACACGTTTTCGGGCTTCAGGTCGCGATGGTAGATCCCCAAAGAATGACAGTAATCGACTGCATCAAGCAACTGTAAGAAGATGTGCTTGATGAGGCGATCCTGCCCCAGATATCGACAATTGTGCAATATTTGTGAGAAGAGGTCACCGTCAGAAGCGTAGTCCATGATGAGGTAGATATAGTTATGTTCCTCGACCACTCGATGGAGGGTGACGACGTTAGGGTGGGCCGATGCCAGCCGATGAAGGGCTATTTCGCGAATATGAAGCTGACGCTGACGGGAGCCGCTGTGGACTTGGGATGTAATGAGACACTTGACGGCGTAGAAACGGGCGATGGGGTCGCGAGTGTCGACTGCGCGGTACACGACGCCGTATCCTCCCACACCAAGTACCTCTATGAGTTCGAGAGTGTTGTTGTCGATAAGGGTGCCGACAGGAGGGGGAGGGGTAGTCTTCGCAGAGGACTGTTTGGACGGCATCCTGGTGTACGGCGGGCCTAGTGCAGGTAGAGGGGAGAGGGACCCTGAGGGTCGTATAATGCACCCGCGGACGCGAGAGATGTTGTGCTAGAGTTGTGGAGGAGGAAACGAAGAGCTCACAGACCAGGTCGGCAATATAAATGACTGGCGTCCCGTTGCGGCGTGGCTGGCATGAGGCTGCCAGGCTCCAGAATGGTGGCGGCTGTTGGTGATAGACGAACAGGAAGAACACGCCGCAGGGTAGCCATCCGGTGCATATGTCATACTTGCTTTTTGTAACTTCACCACGAAAGAGCCAAAACACGAGCTTTGGTGCTGATCACTCAGCTATTTCATTTATGGAGTCGTTTCGGTAACCCCCTAAAAGGCAAACTGACCGGACGGGTATGATCAGGGCAACGCTCCGTTCTTACGTGGAAAAGATGGGTTCCTCGATTGCAACCTAGATAAAAGGTGCCCAGCCGAGATGCAGCGACTTATTTCGAAATAAGCCAGAACGAGCACGAGTGCAAAGATAGCGGCACACCTGCATTAGGGAATATTCCGGTGTCAGGAAGCCACTGCGATCGGGCGATCGACAGCAGCACAGTGGAAATATATCCAAAAATCGCAGAGGATCGCAAAACTTCAAGGGCGCGGGATGAATCTATGGCGTGAGGTGAGACCGATACGAGGGTGGCTGTAAGCAATGATAACCTGTACCTCGATTGCTCACCCATATTCTGCTGTACGCGTCTGGGTGCGTCGGGACACCGCTAACAGTAAGCAAATGCTTCGAGAATTTGAAGTGAGGGTGTGTAAGCGGGGACCAGAGTTCTTCCGAGACAAGACAGTTATTGTAGAGGTCGAGCGGCACCGCGTGATATTATCCAGTTATCGGGTCTGTCCGTAACTCGCCGATACGGTGCACACGTCGACCGCACGAAATCTACTCGTGCTCGCCTGTCTCTGCCTGTGCTAGCCAGCATGGACGGGAATGCGTCACGTGATCGGTTTGCGTGGACGCGTCCAATTAGAGTTTCGGAGCGGGCGGGATTTCAAATGGCAGGGCAGCGCGTTTTAAGGCTTTAAGCGAGCCACAACGACGAGTTCATCTTGTTCAACGTGTTGCACGACGAGGTGCCCTCTTCTTCACGCGACCTGTGCTAGCCGACGCAGCCACGAGCACTTCACCCTTCTCCGTAGCCATCCGCGTTGCTCTCGCAGGAATTCACTGCCTATCCACATGTCCGTTCGTTCCTTCACCGTCTTCCTGGATTCTCCTGCCGAGATCCCCAAGTCGGATGGTCATGGTGAAGGGCTTCAATCCACCCTTGCCATGGATGCCACTACCTCACTACTTGTGTCCACTCTGGCCGCTGTCGAGAAAGAGAATCTTCACCCTCTTACTGGCGAACGCACAGGTCCCGCTGCATGCTCCGAATCTAAAAAGAGAAAGACAGCTGTCCTTTCGACGAAGCTCGTGGTAGTGCCATCATCCAAGAAGAAGAAGGAACTCAAAGCCGAGTCTACGAAGAAGCAGCGCAAAGTACTGGGTACTTCTGGGAAGTCACAAACTTCCGGTGGAAAAAAGACCGGTTCGAGCAAGAAACATCACTTATCTCGGAGGACATCTCCGCTCCCTTCTGTGCAGGAAGAACTGGATGTTCCTCGTGAACCTGCTACTTTCCCCTCAGTCCAAGCTAACATCGACTCGAGATGTTACGAACTCACCGTTTCGCCGTTAGCGGACGTATCAGAGGCATACGACCCTGTCTCATTGGATTCCCACACAGATGAAGTATGTCCTTACGTCGTGCTGCATGTTTTTCGGCCTTTGATGAGAATTATTTCAGGAACCACCAACCGAACCGATAACCAATGGCCACTCGCATGAATGTGAAGAAAAGCCCAAGACTAATCATAGTTCCCCACGACATCACTCACCGACTCGCGAACGCAAACACGTGTCCTCTGAATTCACGTTCTCGTCCCCATCGCCCACCTCTGAGCGTTTCAGAAAAGCCCAGCCCTCGCCAACACACCGCAAAGACTTCGACTCACAATCGGACTAATGCAAATCAATCTCACTCGAGTGCCTTGATTTTCATCGCATACTATTTGCATCTGCCTCCGCAAGATACCATTGCCGCGCTATCATTTTTTTATATGTATATCGACATTTCTATCTACATTTACATCGAGCATCTCCACGCAACTCTGCATATGCCTCAGTTCATGATATCCATTTGCTCTTTTCCATCTGTCTCCAGCTTTGCGATGACTCACGTGATGCACACTCACGTCCAGTCTATGCTTTCCGTAACGGGAAGCTCATTTCTGCTCAAGCTGCTTACAATGATCCCCGAGTTACTGTAATGATGCGCTGCTGCACGAAGATTGTTTTGCTGGTCGTCTGTTTGTGCGTCCACCATAGTGCCGATCCCGGGGCCGACCAATGAACAAAGTCAATGATTGACAAGGAGGTCGACGGGTTTGGTCACCGACTCTTAGGCCGATCGAAAGATCAGCGAATCTTCAAGTAGGTTCGTGGGATTGGTCCTGCTACCTTGTTGGCTGCCATATCTCAGAAGGGGCTGTTACTGATCTAGCAGCTACTCCACGGACACCGCCGGAAGACTCTTGAAGCGCCCCATAATCCCAAGCTTATCTCTTCTGAGCAGCTAATCACCGTGTGTGGTCAACTCATGATCCTCACACCTCATCAAGACACCAATTGCTGTCATGGAAAAAAAGGACCTCTTGCCTGTTATCATGGAACACCGGACGTGGCGTGGCTGCAATTACGTTGCGTTGTGCGTATACCGCAACTTGTGTTCGCACTTGAACCATCCTTTCTTGACACCGTGAAATTCCGGCAGCTGGATCGTAGACATGTTTGACGTCAGGGTGATCGTATCCATGTCGTGTGGCAAGCCTGGATTTCCGTTTGGCTGGGGTATGGAATAGTCATGCCTTTTTCCGTGTTGAATCCAGGTGCCATATTCCACGTTGCATTCCCTGTCGTTAACCGCACGAGCTTCGACATCTTTGGAAGTTTGTGGTGCGTCCTTAACCTCAGCGCGATGGCGCGGTATGTGGCACTTACTCGGAAGACGTGTTCTGCGTACTAGTAATCAGTGGCTGATTGGATCCACTCTCCAGCATTCGTGTGCACGCAAGCTTAGAGGAACCTGTGTCCTCGTTATGTTGCGAGCTATATGGCACAGTGTGAATGATATGCCTGAGCGACTGCAGCGCCTCTATCCGAGGACACACCCTGACTCGCAGCCAATTCAATGCCAGCCTCGTCGGGTACAACCATTCGGGATCGGACTTCATGTATTGTTCCCTCTTCCCCAAATGTCCGTGTGGGTTCTATCTTTTACGGAGAGCTTGCATTTGATTGATGATCCTACTAGCGGTGTTAGCCGTCACCTCTTCGCCGTGCAAATGATCGTTACCCCCATCGCCGAGACAGTGTTCTTCGTGCGAAGGCAAGGGGCATCGGCCCCATCGTTCACCAGCCTGCGAGCATTCATGGGTCCAGCTTGGCCTGGGCAATGGTCATGAGCCTGATGTCCCGCACCAGTAACTCAGCCACACTCGCCACCTTCGCCATCCTACATTCACAGCTTAGCCTTGCATCCCTGATTAACTTCTTGCAGGAATGCACCCGACCTTGCTTCCAGAGCAAAAACACCCGGTGCTGCACTGCGTCCACAACTTTCCGCGATTCCTTTGACTTGTTCTATCGTGTGCTTGATGGGTATTCCTCTTTCACAGGTGATATTCGGAGAAGCCACTTGGTCGCCCGTCGACTTGTTAGGTAGCTTCCTAAATGATAGCCATCTCACACGAGTAGGTTCGGGGTACATAGGGTAGCCGCTTTCCCGAGACTGCGAGTGTCATCCTGACTGCTCCCGAATGTCTAGGTTTGGTTCATGTCCGCTTCTTTCATTATTGCACAAGTGCGTGGCTTATTGTTAATGTTCTGATTAGAAGCAGCACTCATCGATCGTGGTCTAGATCGCGTATGTACTGTCCAGATAGACGGCGACTGAGTTTCTCATATGGTTGAAATATGTACTCAATAAGCCTCGCAGGACGATATTTCAGCGAACTCGGTGTCGGCTGGGTGTGATCTGACGGCGTCGTTCCCTCGCTTCATCGCGCGTCGCATTCACAAGCCTCCCCTTAACATTCTGTACATAACTTGATGTGCGCCGCCTCTTGGATCAGGACATTTGACGGGGCGGGTACATCGCGGCCTTAGTTGGGTTCTGCATGTGTCCGTGGAGTCTACTGAAGAGCAGCAACAGCTCCACATCATACCTGTCTTCCTACTCAGTCTGTCTGAGCTCTACAGCAGGCGTCATGGTAGATATGAACCGGAAAATCATACCGTTGTATGCACTCACATACGATCGATGAACAGGTCACAGAAAATTTACGTGATCAGGAAGGGTCACTACAACGTCGCAGACCTATATGCCACTGGTGGTATTGGTACACGTACGGAGTGAATCTGCGGGAAAACCGTGTTAATTCGACCGATAATTCACCATCCATTATTCCCGTATGCGTAGCGCATACGCAGCATACATCACAGGAATCCTCATCAACGTTGTTGGCTCCATGGCGCGAGTACGTATTTTGTTCTCATCTTCAAATGGCCGCCGAAGGTGTCGCTTGGCCGCTGTACTGATGAATGATCTCCGGATGGCTAACCGCACAGTGCATCTGGTTGCTACGAGGGTACGCGAGTTATCATTCTTCACGGGGTTCGGCGAGTCGTCTGTCGTATATTATGCGCTCAGTTGTGGATTTCCGGTCATTGCTGCAGCGGGCAACTTCGAGGATGAGTCGGGGACTCAAGGTACGAGGATAAGAAATCTGCCCATGCGACAGAGTAAAGTCAATACGGAAATGGACGCGGTACTTCGGATCTGTCACACATACCTAAAGGCGATACAGAACTACGGATATACGACGCGACGGCGGTGTGAATGTACGGTGGTGGTGCGTTTTCGGTAAAGCCCGACTTACCCATGATGTCATCGAGTTTAAGGCGAGCATCATGCAGCTGCGTGCGTTTTCGACCACAAGCCATCATGTCCTCTGGAACTCAGTCACCCCCACTCGAAGCAACTGGCTCTCACTTTCCGATGGGAGTGTCGTCCATCGACGGGAGTTGCTCCAAGCCTACGAAAGATATTCACCAAAGAGAAGGTAAGCCAGGAGCCTTCCTACCGCTCTCTTCGTTCCAGTTGATATGAGATGGGCTTCTATGACAAATAGGATATTTCAGTGATGCTGTGAGTAAGGGTGGTATAGGGTTCCTTTTCATCTGTCTTAGCTGGAATGAATGGAAGGTGAAAGAACATTACGCCAAGGCGCATGAAACGGCAAGTCAAGGCCCAGCGGCGGGTGAAAAGAAGTAGTGCTCGAGGGTGCTTGGAAGGCAGCGGAACCTGGTTCGACGAGTCTCCATCGTTTTTGGTCCTGGACACATGTCCCCGTATTGAAAGTATGTAAGGTTCCGAACAACTTGCTATAGTTAACTTCGCTGTGATCCTATGTGATGGTTGTACAGGTTATACATATGTTTCCCCACATCAGCGCTAACCTTGTTACCAGCACATTCGAGTGAGTTAGCTGCCCTTCCTTCTCTGCATGAATGTGGTATGGTAGCTGGGTCGAACGCCGCCCATCATGCGGCGCCCACATTTATTCACGGGACTTCTTTGAAACATGTTTATATTCTGCACAGCTAGCCGTACATCCATTAACAAAAGGTATTACACGAGAATGTTGGGAGAACTACCATACAATAGCTCATATATACGAATGCCTGAAGGTCGCGGAACTTACATCCCTTCCCCCATCACAGCCGCACAGACGAGAAGAAACGTCGAACTCACTGGAGGTACAACTCCTCGAGTGAGGAAGGAATACACGAGTTCGGGTAAAATGCAGGATCCCTGCTGTGGTTGGGAGTGGTGTGGGAGCGAGGTAAAGTACTGGTGAACCTTAACCTTATGGCAAGGGTTCACAACTGCTCGATAGTTTGTTCAGGTGGATGTAAACATCCGTCCCGAACCCGTCCATCGAGATAAGGCGTAAATCGCCGCCAAAGTAACGCGCATACTATTTCAGCCCTCGTTAGGACCAAAGACAGAGTTCAAACCTCGGGACGACGCACCAATCTCGAAAGTGGGAGTCCGTAACCGAACCCAGCCATTGGTGCCTGGAAGTCGCCAGCCTGTCACCATTGCGCGCGTGAGTGTTCGAAAGAGAGGTATCAGGGAAGAAGAGAAAATATCGTACGTGGTAATCTTGGTCTATACTCTGCCCTCCCATGGTCGTATACATATAAGTCCACACCAGTGGCACGGCTCTTCGGGGTATCCCACCACCCTCGTCCGAGATCTTGATAGTAATGTCCTCACTGCCCTCAACAACGATTACCTTGATAGGGGGATACCCAACTGCGATGTCAATCGGTCAGTCTCCTGAAAGAAACAGTCACGTTCGAAGACGAGTTCACACACCCCCTCTGTCTTCAGCATCTGCTCCGAACCTCTCCACTACGGCTCGCAGGGAGTTCTTGAGGAGTTCGAAAACAATATGGGACAAGTGGCCGGGGATGTATGCGAAAGTGAGGTTGTGCGGGCATATGAGTTGTACGGGTGGTCCCCGCAGGAGAGCATAATGCTCCTCGCAGACGAATCGTGCGTTTTCTATCGCTTCCTGCACGATATCGTGGACGTTCTGTGATGATGGTTGTAGCTAGGGATGAATGGCATGAACGAAAACCCACCGCCTGTGTGCATATGATCCCGACATAATCCTTATGGGGTTGCTGCGAGTTAAGTGCAACGTCTGGACGATCGGTCAGAACCAGATGCTACGGTGAGTGTATACCAGAGACTCACGCTGCCCAATCAAGAAACGAATGCCGATTCTAGACATGTAGAATCTATCCAACCACGCCTGGACCTCTCCGCCTCCATTCGTAGCGCCCGAGCCGCCAATGCCAACTCCTGATCCTGGTTTGATTCCCCTTGTGCGTTGCCACTCTAGCACGCCTTGCGCAATGGTTGCGACAGTCGGATCATGCCTACGTTTGATGGCTTCGAGTACTCGCGTGAACCGGGAGTTATAATCGTGAACCTCTGGAGGGTAAAGGTGGGAAGGAGCGTGTGCATAATATCTAACTGCAGTCTGGAATGTGGCCTTTGTGGAATCACGGGAAGCAACCCACCTTCTTTCGATTGGTGCTCTCAGTCTGATGCCACCGTTTCTAACGCTGGTAAATCCGCCTCCATTTTTCCAGCTGCCTGTGGCTCCCTTGTCCTTTCCAGATTCGTCTTCCTTGTCTGCGGCTCTATAAGGGACGCCCTCGCCGTAAGGCCCATTGGCGCCACTGCCACCGAACGCCCACGCGCCCATATCATCGGCATCCATCTGCTCGTGTGAAAGCGCAGGGTTTGGAATGCTGGGGGGAAGGAATGCGTCATGGGACTGACCCATTGCAGCAGCCTCGGAGGTAGATGGGGAGGAGCTTAAGAGGGCGTTTAGAGAATGCCGCGCTGACGGGGAGAGAGTGAGGGGTGGAAAGTTGATAAGTTCCTGATGAAATGGGATAAGTGAATGGGCGAGAAAGAAAGAAAGACGAGCGCGCCTCGAAGCTGTGAGCATACCAATCCTTGACCTTGCGAATGGAGGGCATGTCACTCAGATTGCAAGGCAAGGCGTCGAGTTCCTTTACGCGATGAGCGAGACGGACGGGAAGCTCCTCTGTTTTAGAACCGATGGAGTAAGAGCGGAGGGGTTAGTGGCAATGAGTGGAGCAGAGAACGACCGAGTTACCGGATAGGAACTGGCTTGCTTTAAGGAGGGTTCCCTGGCTTGGATGCTGTCCAAACAGGACCATCTGCTGAAGAGAAACTGGAGAGGATCAGAACGGAAGAGCAGCGAGTGAGGCAAGTGAAAGCACACCTCCGGTCTGGGGAAAGGATGCAAAGTAGTGTATCCTCTCCCAGAGCGCTGCGGAGATGCGAAACCCAGCACTCATCATGGATTCTTTGTGATCGTCGTCGATGATAGCTTGCCTGAGTATCGCGGTTGGCTCGTGACCATCGCCCTCTTGCCCCGGTGACGTCGACGACGAGTGTGGTATTTATGTGACTCGAGGCCATGTGATTTTCTCACGCACCTGATTTCCGGAACACAACATCCGGAGTGTCGTCCAAATTAGGAATCGGCCATGTTCCCCACTGCCGCTCGTCTGTCCAAAGCCTCTCGCCGGCCTCTCACTCCAAAGCGAGGCAACAAAGATTTCTACAAGGGCACTCGCCAGGCTGCCCTGCCAGGCGGACACAGGACCGGTGCTCCGGGTCGTTTCATCGTCCGCGGATCAGGAAAATACCGTCTTCTCGACGAAAAAGTGCGCGTGTTCGTTGCACCCCACATCTCCGAAATCAACCAATGCGAGGTATCTCTTCGCCAATCCTACCTCTTGCAAAATAGTCTCTCATGCGGATACAGCTCAAACCTTACGTGCACACAGAAACCCACGTCACTGCCTCGCAAAGAAAGGACCTGTACTCGTTGATGCCGCTCGCACCCGGCGCACCATCTCCACGCTGGCGTGAAACACGCGTTACAAACCGACTTGTCTCCGCGAGCAGCAAAGGAAAGGAGGTGCCAACCACGCTGCCAGAAGACGGGGCCAAAGGTGGCGTGCTGCAGTGGATTAAAGGAATTACGAGCAGAAAAGAGAAAACGGTATAGAGATAGACTGTCCATTGTCTTCCCCTCCTCGATCACCCAAGCATAATGACTTTTTAATCTTGCAATGCATGGGTTTACCAGATCCATGGCGTACGGCGGGCTCGTGGGTCGACTCAGTATCAAGATTATTGCAAAAGTAACCATAAAAAAACTGCATGGTTATTGAGGGACAGAGCATGACCATATCCACGGGAGTAAGTCAACGGCAAGCATGGATGATACAGGGAAGTCAATATTGCCCTCATTTTATGTCGATGGCCCCCGCCTCTCCTGTCCGCAGCTATATACGACGAGTTATGCCTTTGCTACGGCCTTCCGTACAGCATCCCTTCTGGCTTTCTTAGCAAGCATGACCTCAAATCGTTGGAAGTCATTCAGTGATCTCCGCTTCTCAATAGCAGCACGCTTCTTCGCCCACGACGAGTTTTCCCACTTGGCGACGATGCCCTCCTTTTCGAGCTGACGACGAATGCAACCCGACCCTGCACCGCGTGGAAGCTTGGATAGGCGGAACGGCGTTAACGAGAGGTGGCGGTATGAAAATGCTTGTCGCGGTACAGATGTGAGGGGGCCATCGATAATAGCCTGCGTTCGAAACATTGAGGACAAAGTCACACACGACAGTCCACCACATTCACTTACCCGGTTGTGGTCGATAATTTCTACTATGACAGCGATTTTGCCAGCCAAAGGACCAGACTGAAGAAGGACGACTTGTGAAGATATTGATCAGGGAAATGACTGTTCGATGTTTGGAGATAAACCTGCTCACCTCGTCCGACCTCGACAAAACGTTTGAAGTTGGATTCTTGTACCTGCGAAGAGTGTCAACACCAGTATTTACTAGCACTCGTCTTGCTGTCTGCCGTGTCGGTACAGTGGTTGGCTCGTTGGTCCTGGTGCCATCTCGTCCACCCGACCTCCATCCACCCAAAGGTATCGACTTCCCAACGCCCAAGTCCACCAAACCACTTGATGACGGGCCCAACAGCACGCCGGCAGCGAAAAAGGGTATACTTACGCTCATGATCTTGAAGAATACGCCAGTGGGGGGTCTTGCGAGCTGTTGGACAGACAGAGTTTGGATTGGTGGCACGGAGCTGATTATGTCAGCGGGTGCATACTCACGCGGCCACGCCCAAAAGTTAATACGAGGATGTTAGTCGCGAGGAGCATCAGGTTGCTACATAGTTTCTCGATCTGCATGACAGGAGTGCTCGAAAAAAATATTGCATGAATGAATTTGTGCGGTCGTGCATGTGTTATGCACGGGATGTGCGTCAGATGGAAAACCGTGCAGAACTTAGGGTACGGGTAGCATTCACTCTGTACATAAACAGCTCGTTATTTTATGTAATCCATCACCACATCTTCATCCTCGTTGGTAGGAACATCCATCGATCCACTGGGCTTCGGTCTCCACGGCTCGCTCCAGCGAGGGTACACACGTTTGTACAATGCCATACACACGGTGTCCATTTGACTGATAGGCCCATCGAAGTGTGCCTTGAAGTACCCGTGGGTCCCCAACGACTCTCTGATGTGTCCACTTCGCCCGTGTTTCGTATGCAACTGGATGGGCTTGAAATACTGCACATCATCTAGCAATTCACGTCAGACGCGGAGAACGGATAAATGGAATACTACCGCATTTTACCTGGGTTGAAGAACATGTATCGCACGGTCGCCGATTTCCTGTGAACTTTGAAGGGATGTCCTGTCAAGATAATCCTCTTGGCTATGATCCTCGTCGTGTCAGGGTTCATGAAGGAGCCCATTGCGACAAGTTCAGGCACTGCGCTCGGAATCAACTGGAGATAGCGACGACGGACATAAACCACACTACCTTCGACACCTTCTATTTCTCGCAGAAGCGTACATGACTGCCTACCGAAAATGACAGGTGCATAGACGCTGGCGACCACGGTAGTTCCGTGCCAGAGAAATCGTTCAAATTTGTGAACGTTGTTCACGCCCTTTCCGCCCCCACGCGTGAGTTGACTGTACACTGGATTTACGCGCAGACGGCGCGGTCCATAGCAAAGGGTGAGAGGGTCCTGGAAATGGTTCGTCGCGGTGACAGGGGATCCGTGTAAAGACGTACCTTGGACCTGACAGAACCGTCATACTCCGTGTTACGTTGCAGTGTA
Source organism: Pisolithus albus (assembly GCA_024613165.1). Classification (NCBI taxonomy): domain Eukaryota; kingdom Fungi; phylum Basidiomycota; class Agaricomycetes; order Boletales; family Pisolithaceae; genus Pisolithus; species Pisolithus albus. The sequence continues at coordinate 99,086 of JANFAB010000048.1, forward strand.
AAGTGGAGAACCGTTTTCTTATGCTCATGTTCAAGCAATCCATAGATAACGAGAGGAAGGCCGCGGGTGGCGCTGGCGCCTTCAGGGACACCATCAACATAAACAGTGACTCTCGTTCCTGGCTACAGGTGACATCAGCCTTGTGTAACAGGTGAAGGGGGAAGAACCCACCTCGACGCCTTCTGTTTCAGCGGCTTTCTGTACGTCTCGTTCGGTGCGCTTGAAGTCATCGAATTCGAAAATCCGTGCGTAATCCCTAGGCAGGTTCTCGTAAGGGTCCCATGGACTAGTGCGGAAAGAGCGCATGCCGCGATAGCGAGCGAATCTCGTGCGAGCAGGAATGTCTTGTGGAGTGTCAAGTTCATCCGGAAATTGTTGCGCGTCGCGTTCCTCCTGCACGCGGTTCCGCCACTCGTTCAATCTGACTTCAATGAGTTACTGGGGAAAGAGAATCTCGGGATGATATACACACTGTTTTTCTTCCTCTTCCGCATCAAGATCGTCGAATGCGACGACGCTCTTTCGGTCGGTTTCAACGTCCGTCACCGAATCTAGCGGTACCATTTCGTGATCTTGCTCTTCAGTGTCGTCTTCCTGGTCACTTGCATCATCGTGGACGCCCCCTTCAGACTCCTGGTCTTCATCGCTATCATCGACGACCCATGATGCTTGATATTCGCTCATTCCCTTCGGTATGCGCTTAATTCGCTTTGGGGTAATGCCTTTTCCAGCGTCTGGTATGGCCTCGGGAATGTGATGCCCCTGTGCTTTTGCGCTGTTTAACTCTTCTTCGGTGGGCCATGTTTGTTCGTTGGCCATATCATCCGGAATATTAGTCGATGAAAGGCTGTCAGCAGATGATGGAACTCGTTCAGAAAGAACTTGAGGTTCAATGTCCATCGGAACTCGTTTATGAGAATTGTTGGGAGACGAGGGAGCAGACATTATCTAGGACCCCGGGTTTAAGAACAACAACGATCACACAACGAGGGCATGGACATGCCTTGGATACTGCATAGTCACCAAAGTTCGGGACATGAACCAGCCTATTCGCGCTAAGACGTGCGCCCCGAACGATTCCCGTAACTTTGAGAACCCCATCCTCCCAATCTACTTCCTCACCAATGACCCAAGGTCGTCCTGATCTCCATTTTACTTCCCGAGGATGGCCTTCCGCCAAAGCGCGCAAAGCAATTAAAGAGTCTGATGAGTTGAACAAATCGTACACTCGGGTTTGAGAAGGCTCAAAATATTGGATAAAAGAAAGAAGCGACTTGAGGATGGCCGAGCGAGACTTTTGATCGAGGGAGTGGACTAGTGGGTCAGGTGGAATGACAGATACGACTGTAGGCAAACCCTGAGCTTGCAGTGTGCGAAGGAGGGTATCACCCTTCCGGTCAACTTCTACAGTTGGACTGAACAAAAAGAGAACATAATCCGCAACTTTCGCGGCGTCGAGGGCATCCCAGTAGCGTCCGTACTGAACGGGAAGAAACATAAGCGAAGTTTTGAAACGATGCGCCCTTAGAGAAGCGGGAATATCAGCATGATGGACTAAGAACGTGCAGTAGCAGTACACCGCACTTCATCTTCCACATTTTGGGACCTTCCACGCCTTCAAGCTCTTCTCCCGCTGCAGAAGAAAGCGCACGAATGGCGTCCTCTGTGTTAATTCCTTCACATAGAGGTATGACAGCAATAATTCTTGGTGCTCCGTCCGTACCGTTGAAGATTCGAGTGGCGGCTACGAGAGCAGCACGCTTGGCAGCCTGTATCTGTTTCTGGGTATTTCTCCTGTTAAATCGGAGCTGGGCGGCGGTGTTGACTGCAGTGGACTTTGGAGACGGACGCTGAGTACGCCCTAGAGTATGTTACGATTGCCTCGATGTGTGAGCAGACCTCCATACCCTTGGCAATGTCTTTCAGTGCAGACTTTGTGGCATGTTTTGACTTGAAGGGCTTGTTTTGCTACGTCGGATCGCTTCAGATAGAGAACAATGAACAAGGTGCACGCGACGATGAACAAACCTGCTTGAGAGTGGGTCTGTGATGGTGAACTGCTTGAACCATGCTGATATCGTGTTGATCATGTGTATGTGATGGTCTAATAGATAATAAAATTTTATGTACCGATCCCAGTCATTGATCGACACACATATTCGAGGCCGTGCGAAATCCAAAATCCATCATGCATCATGTCCGAGTGGTGAACTAGCTCCTTAGCTAGTGTATCCACAGACTCACCAACGGTGCAGCTCGAGTGCCAGAACCTGGATCTTCGAACATGCCAGTTGTTGCCTTACACGACGTACTTCAACGAGAGTCCACGCGTAAAACGCTCATCTCTCATCCCGAGGGTTTCAAGCAACTTAGCTTTGGCGATGTCGCACACAAATGATCGGTGCAATAAGAAGCACCTTCAAAGAGTAAGATCCGTAGCTGGAAGGTATATGAATAGGACGAAAGTAGGCTCGCAGTCACTACTGCTCTGTCATTCGCAGACCTGGCGACTGTATCATTGGTCCCAAGATCTAAAGTTCCCCTGCTGGTAGTGGGATCCGAAGGTTCCAAACGTAAGCGCATGACACAAGAGAGATCACGAGAAATCCGTTCTATCCATGCGCCAAGAATTTGACAGACAGTTAATGTACGTATGAGGACGTTAGGGCTCTTGCAAGAGGCGAGGTAGTCGGGGTACCTGCGGCGAACTCATTTGCATTTCCGATCATCAGTAAACCCACTGTCAAAATGGCATGAGCAGATTGTGGTGCAGAAACACCAGTACTCACCGATGAGGCCAAACAAACCCAACACACTACCGAAGACCTCTATCACAAGGACCTTGACGAAAAGCCCGGGATCTGCAGCATCAGCGAGGGCCGCAGAGCTGCCCGCGATGCCAACACAAAGGCCACAAAACAAATTGCACAGACCAACCGTGAGGCCACCAAAGAATAGCGCGTAGCCTTCAAGAACAACATTGGTAACTTTTACGCAAGCACGGCCAATACTGACATACCAGTGTAAAAGTTATTACGAGTGTATAACTGTGCTTCGGGAACGCTCTGCAACTTCGCAGAGTAAACGATGCCCATGATCTGGCGGAAACGTTCAGTCGTGTGCTTATAACAATCATGTACAAGACGCACCACACCGTAAATTGCGACGACTTCGCAGAAGATAATACTTAGGAGAACAGCTAATTACGATGGACACCAGACAATACGCCAAATACCTACCTGATCAGGTTCTTCGTGCTAATCCTCGGTGCTCTGACGCCTCCACCCAGTATGGACGGTCCCGTCAGAAAGATGCCCCTATGCAGTGGTCAGATAATTGAAGCGGAAAACTCTCATGCCCACCATGCAGCACCAAGAACACTCAGACCTATGCAGAGCCCGACCCCAAGTCCACCCCATACGAAAGGACTTGTTTCTTCGAGGAAACGTCCAACGTCAAAGACTTCCCCAGAATTAGTGAACAAGAGATACAACGCAACAACGATCACGACGAATGCAGGGAGACTTAAGGAATAGTAATACGTGTAACCCATGGTTATGCCAGTCCGTAGCTGGTGACTTCAATGAACTTGAAAGTAAATGGGCAAACACGTTACACTGTGGTCACGCGTCACGCGTGACCGATGCGTGACCTTCCGACAGAACGTTTGCTGCAAAGAAAATTTCCAACGTCCGTGCGCAACTAACACTTGCAGAGTGCAGACTCGAATTTCCATGCCTCCCGGATCATTCAGAGGTGCACGAGGTGGTGGTGCTAGAGGTGGTCCTCCTCGAGGTGGAGGGTTTGGTCGAGGTGCCCCAAGAGGAGGAGGAGGAAGAGGTCGTGGAGGTCGAGGAGCAGGAGGTCGTGGTGCTGCCAGAGGTGGTCGTGGGGCGAGGGGTGGTCGTGGCGGAGCGAGGGGTGGACCAAAGGGTGGTGCCAAAGTCATTCTTGAACCTCACAGGCACCCAGGGATATTTATCGCAAAGGGCAAGGACCATTTACTCGTCACCAAGAACCTCGTACCGGGGGAAAGTGTTTATGGCGAGAAACGGATCACTATCGAGGGCGGGGTCGACGACACGAAAATCGAATATCGAGTATGGAATCCTTTCCGGAGTAAGCTAGCTGCAGGCGTGCTTGGTGGTATGGATGACATTTACATCGGACCGAACAAAAAGGTGTTGTACCTTGGTGCCGCAAGCGGCACAAGCGTCAGTCATGTCGCAGACATTGTTGGTCCTGTAAGCATTTGTGTTGTTGGTGTCAAGGTCGTATTTACAGGTTCTCACAGGAGGGAGTCGTGTACGCCGTTGAGTTCTCACTTCGCTCCGGTCGAGACCTAATCAATATGGCGAAGAAGCGAACGAACGTCATCCGTGCGTTTCCTGTTATCGAGGAATTCTTTTTCTTATGTTATCAATTACAGCGATCATCGAAGATGCTCGTGTGCCTAACAGATATCGCATGCTCATCACTACTGTCGATGTGATATTTGCAGACATTGCACAACCCGATCAGGCTCGTATTGTGGCCCGTAATGCCCAGTATTTCCTCAAGGAGGGGGGTCATGTCGTTATTTCAATAAAAGCGAGCTGTGTCGATTCCACGGCAGCACCATCGGCAGTCTTCGTGCAGGAAGTGAAGATTTTACGGGAAAACAAATTAAAGCCTATCGCACAAATTACCCTTGAACCATATGAGCGGGACCATGCTATGGTCACTGGTGAGTACAACGTCCCTCCATGCCACTGTGTCTGACTCCTTGTTACAGCAGTGTACCAGCGACACATGTAGGCTCTCGCTGACAGCTGGAAAATCTGGAAAAAAGTTGCTGGTCAGCCCACCACTGCCACCATGACACCCGTTTTTTCTGAAAGGATGGTTACTGTAATCAGGGTGAGCTTATCTGTGGCTTGACTGTCGTCTGCATTTGCAGACTTTATTTGTGTAGTTTAGGGACCCTGGTACTGTGTACTTGAATCCAGTACTTGGTAGATAGACCCGCGAATCACCAACGAGCGGCGAGATCTAATTGACCGGAAGCGGATGAAACAGCATACAAACATTCACTCCGTGATGACTTCGTATCGTAACCATTACTCAAGACAGTCATCCTGCGGTTACGGTACCGGCTTCCAATGCATGGAGGCCCTTGCTCACGGATGATTATCAAGAATGTGGTTTAACATTGTGGTTCCTTCGAGCTTCGTATATCTTACGTGATGCCATGCATCCATGTAAATGTGGGTGACTTGCCCCGCCCAACAATCTTCAATGAATGTTAGTAGATACAAAGAAAATTTCAAGGAGCGAGCGTATACAGCAACAATCATTTGAAGTTCCAAATTGTGGGGTAAATGAAAGGACAATGCAAATAACGAATGTGGTATCCTGTGCATAACAAATGCCGGTTCAGTTGCTGGTCAACTAGAGAGAAAAGACTCAAAAGTATGAATGGTAATGCAGGGCGCCTAACAGCCAAGGAGCGGTAAAGAATAGGATCTAAGCATACGCGTAGCCATGCTCACCTGGTGGTGAGGGAGTGAATGGAATTGACTCGGCCACCCACGGTGACCTTCCGGTCCAACACACTAGAGATCAGCGCCCACAGCATCTACGACATATAATACCTGCTGTGGTCTCACAAACAGGCCTCGCGACTCCGAGGTTGACATATCAGAGGAGGCAGGAGAGGAGCTTCTGAGCCTTTTCGATCGGTCGGCGCCACCCGACAAATGATCGCCCTCTCTCTTCAGGTTACCAGAGCTGCGGGACTTCGACAGACCATTAATGCCGTCCACTCGTCGCTTTGTGCCATCCCTGCCTCTCCCATTATTACTATCACCAAACTCCCACTCGGAAGAACATCCGCCTATGTCGAAATAACGAACACCACCCCACGTCCCATCGCACCATGCCCGGCCATCGCCCACGTCTCCGACCCAGGCATCCCCTGCACCTATAGGCACTTCGACACCTACCCAAGGCCCGTTTTCCCCGAGAACTTCACCAATATAACGTGCAAATGCTCGGAATCGACGGCGTTTAGATGATATGATACATGGAATGCCGATCTCAAGGGATGCGCCGGGTGGGGATAGTGGCGCAAGGTTCTCCGAGGTGAGTGATTGGAAGCTAGAAGTTGGAGCTGTGGGAGGGTGAATGGCGGTGATAGTGTCTCCGCTCCCACGACGAGTGTGGACGGGGTCATCGTCTGAAAGGAGATTGTTCTGCACTTCGACCTGGTCTTGCCCTTCAGGTAGTTCATTTACGCTATCGACAACAGCGATGTTCTTTTGTTTGGAATTTGTTGGGGCTTGATTCTCCTTGTCGTTGACTTTATTCTTAAGCCTGCCATCTTTCTGATTCTCCAGTTGTTTCGCCTCAGCCCGGGGGGAGAGCTTGGTTGACCCTTGGTCAGACACTGTCCTGCTTAAAGACTTGCTTTTAGATGTCGTTTCCCTGGTTATTGATATAGCGGAGCTGGTAGAGGGTAACCGTTTTGGAGCTGCAGCGGGACTACGTTTACCCGCATCCTTATCTACAGTACGACGTGCGGGAGGCCGCATTGCGACAGAATTGATAGATGCGCCCGACGAAACTCGCGACCTCTCCCGCTGTCGCAGGCCTTGTGCATGGTTGGGAGTCCGTGATGACGTACCCACTGTCCGCGTAGACACGGTTGACACAGTGGAACCACTGGATATCTTGCGTGAGCGTACACCAGAACCAGAGCCGCCGGAGCCACCGGAGCCTGTTGACGTTGGGGTCAGGACTTCAGACTGCGCCGTGCGGAATGTACCCGTGTCACTGGTTGCAGAAGACACGGTCGAGGTTGGACGAGAAGAGCCAGGAATTCTTAATGTGGACAAGCCCGCGTGGCTGCGGTGCGTTATCCCAGAAGTACCATGCGTGGGACGAACGCTATGGGGACGCGTCCGGCTATGGACGGAAGGTGCAAGTGACTTTTGAGTCGAAGTAGTAGTTCGCATCGATGTGGTACTTGTGGTGACGATTTTAGTCAAGTGTGGGCGGCCGCTGGGGCCGGAAGGTGGATTTGTCCGTGGCGGAGATCCTGGACCGTCGCAGACGGCGGGTGTAGTGCCAGAATCATCGCCCGCTTCCTCGAGAGGGTCAGCGGTGCGTAAGGTAGACGCTGATGAACTCTTCCGGTGAGCTCGTCCTTGTGCACGTGCTTTTTCCGTGGCGCTTGACCGCATGCTCCTAACACTAGCGACGTCGTCAGGGGGCAATGTCATATCCGGGCGTTCGGCATCTGCATCCAAGTGAGCTCGAACGTGAGCTGCAACATTGGCGCGCGTAAGAGCTCCTGCTGGTGTGGGAGTACTTTGGTTTCGAGTCCTTGTTGGTGTGCCAGTGCGTGATGTAGACCGAATAGAAGCTGCGTCTCCCCTTAACGTGCGCGAACTGGCACCTGAATCTCGACCGGATGTGCCGACAGTTTTGGAGAGTACGCTTGCACGGAGTGAATGGACAGACAACGTATCGGAGTCTGCATCTGCCCCTCGGATGAGAGATGGACGAAGGGCCCGGGAAACATGAGTTGAATGATGGGCGCGGAAGGTGCCCCCTTGAGAATGAGATGAGTGAGCGGGAGGGGAAAGAAGGTCTTCAGTGGCAACCTCTATCTCTGTTTTTATTTTTATTTTTGTTGGCGGCAGATATGTCAGCTGAGCAAAACGACTAACATCGAATCCTTCCAACCTTGTGAAATCTCTTTCAGACTCCAGCCTTCCAGAGCGTCGAACCCTCCCTCATTCCTAATATTCGCCCAGCGCTTGCGAATGTATTTCAGGAGATCGACACGGGCATCCTCTACGATGGTCCGGACAGGTGAGGTCGATGGAAGTAAGGTCGCAGTAGGTGAGGTAGGATGAGGTCGAAGAAGAATTGATGATACTATGGTCTAGACAGCGCGTGGAGTCAACGCCACGGCAAGGCCGATAAAACCACGAAGCGTCGTACCTGGTATACGGTTCCTGCGTACTTCTCGCTCATTCCCCTCTTCAATGACTCCATGACCCATCCAATCCTCTCTGTGTCGCCAAAGCCCACGCCATCGCTTTCGAGAAGAGATACCCACTCTGAATCCTCGAAGCACGTTTCGCATCCACGCACCAGACATTCGTCGACATTTTTTCTTGCAGCTAGAACCATTTCACGCACCGTATCCGCCCAAGCGTCAATTGCGCTGTCGAGTTTGCGAAGGGCATGTTGGGCAGCGAAAAGTAGGGGGAAAACATTAGTTGGTGTGGTACGCTTTAGGAGTCCTTTCAGGACCGATTCACGAGTTTTCTGTGGAAGAACTGCAAATTCGGAGGTGCACCAACCCTCACCGAAGAGTCCGACAAGTGCTCTCCGAGCGCCTCTTTCCAAATATGTGTTTCGCACGTCCTCCGCAACGGAAAACTCAAGTACCCTTGGTACGCGTCTTGCGCATTGGCGACAACGACATCCACCGGTGCCCCACTTTGCACCCGTGATGCTCTCGTAGGCGTTGAATTCAAGGAACGCGTGGAAGAGGCCGTGGAGCATTTCGTAAACAATGCGGGACTGGATTTCGGTAGTGAGAGCTGGGAGGGAAAGGTAGAGGGAAGCTCTGAGAATGGCGAAGGCGGTATCGAGATCAAATGTACGATGGGAGAAGTGGAGGGTGCCGGTATAGATGTAGCCCAAGGTGAAATGGAGGGAGGCGGGTGTAAATGGGGGGGATGGGAGATGGATGGTGAACGGATCGTTAGAGTTGGATGGGGTAGTGACGGTTGGAGTTTTGGCAGATTGTGGGCTGGCCCAAGTGAGAAGTTGAGCTCTGAAGAACGGAGATCTGGAGATGAGGATAAACCGATGGGTAGAGAAGACGGCGGTTGTGTGCTCTGGATTTGAGGATGAGAAATTGCCGGTGAGTGAGATGCGTACATCCGAGTAGAGACGAGATCTCCACATGTACACCAGATCTTTGCGAAGCTTGTCGACGCGATTGTCTTCGTTGGCAAGGAGGTCGCGAGATTCGGAGGTGTCGAATAAGAATTCGAACGCCTCACCCAGACCTGCGCCTGTGTAGAGGTACTCGAGCTCGTTGGAGAACAGTGCGGGATTGGCGTTGATTGGAATGCGGAGGACGGGAGCGTTGGTGGGGGTCGAAGGGGAGGGAGAGGATGAGCGGAATGGCGAGGGTGAATTAAGTGGAAGATCTAGGGTAGCACTTAGAGAAACGGTCGACTGGACGGGTGCGGGCGAGGGGGAGGGGGACGAGGCATAAGGTGTCGGGGATGTGACGGGCACGGGGCGCAATGAAAAGTACCTGGCCTGGAATGAGGGTGGCGCGCGTGCATACACGACAGCTGCGAGGAGACCGACGTGAGCGCATGAGATGGAATGCAGAGCGACGACGACAAACCTTTATGACCCCAGACATGCTCGACGGCGTCGTCGTCCTGGTCAGGATGGATGTCCCAGACGACATCTGGAAAGCGGTCCTTGGCGTTGCGGAAAAGTTCAAAAAGGTCCTGCTTCCACTGCTCAGTAGATATCCTCGATGCCTCTGGGATACCCGGCGGTGGCGATGGCAGTGAAGCAGCCGCCATCGTAGAAGACGACGACGACGACGACGACGACTCGACGACCCAACTCGAAAGGTGACCTCTGCAAAACACGTGTGCTCGGGTTAGGGTTTCGTATTATGTAATACGACGGTGCTCGACGTTTGCTCCAGCTGGTGGTACAGGCGTACATAAGTGTGAGACGTCCGTTGTGTGTGCGCAGTAACGTATCTTAAGAGAGGGTGGAGTACAGTACTGGGCTCGTGTACCTCATGCACGCTTGAGTTGGACACGTCGACTGCGCGGGGAGGGAAGAAAAAAATTCATAAAGCGGAGACCTTCAACTCAGCTGGGAGTCTGAGACGCCAAATTTTCTCTTGTCTGCGACCTCCAAACGCATGCCATTCGAAAGATACCTGCGAGCGGACGAGGACAACGGCGTCGCCTACGACCATGGCAGTTGCAGTCAGTTCAGCCATCCGGCAGCCTCGAATGCCGTCCAGTTTCAGATTCCCCACTTCATGCTCGATGGCCCACCCATCCTTGCCCCCGGCGGTGGTGCCGAAGTCCTCCCTGCTGGCCTCCTAGACAGCCCACACTCCCTCGCCTCGTCCTGGCTCACCAACAGCGGCTTTGTACCGTGAGTAAACCACACGCCCACACCCTCTGTGGGGCTTATCTCTCCCCCGTAGCTTCAATTCCGCTGCCAGACACCAGCAGGCCGACAGCGAGCCCACATCTTCCATTGCCTTCGACCTACTCCCCTACAGCTCCCCCGACCACCATGTCTTCCATACGTCATTCCCGCCGGCTCCCGCCCCCCTCTTCGCCGAGTCTGATCAAGTGTCACCTCCATCGTCCTATCAATCCCATCTGCAACCTGCCTTGTCTTACCCGTTCTTCGTTCCTCCGCGGATCAGCGCTCCTCCCACTGCTCCTTTGCCTATGTCCTCCGCTCTCGCCGGCGCCGTTTATTCGACGTCAGGTTTTGACCTCCTTTCTCTCCTGGCTCGCGTTGCGAATCGCCCATATCCGATAGTCAATCTCGGCCCAGTAGATCTCTCCTGCTCATTCACCGTTGCCGACGTTCGAAGACACGATTCCCCCATCGTATACGCCTCTCCGTCCTTCTATCGTCTTACCGGTTACAGCGAGCAAGAGGTCATCGGTCGTAACTGCCGTTTCCTCCAATCACCAACTGGTCATGTCGCCAGAGGCGAGGTGCGCCAGTCTGTCTTACGCGATGCCGTCGCCTACATGCGCAAGGCACTCGCCTCGGGGAAAGAGTGCCAGGCGAGCCTTGTCAACTACAGGAAAGGTGGTCAGCCCTTCATCAATCTCGTAACCGTCATTCCACTCCGCGGCGGTGTCCATGGCAGATCCAACGAGGCTGACGACATCGTCTACCACGTTGGTTTTCAGGTCGACCTCACCGAACAGCCTCGTGTTCTCGACCAACTCCGTAACGGATCCTACTGCACGTCTTATGGTACATGGACTTCCCCGGGGATCCCTAACAGTCTTGCAACTCCTGAACAGATGGCCGGCGCTGGAACGCTCGTATTACCACCTCGCAGTTCCAAGACATCTCACCTCACAGGTGGTGCCGTTTCCAGAGATCTGCGAAACCTCATCACCGACAACACCTTTGCCGACGCCGTACCCATCTCCACATCTGTGAATATATCTGGAACAGTGGCACCCGATCCTGGCGGTACGACCACTCCCCTCTCCTCTCTATCCGCGCCGGCCTCGAATCCGGTCCCTGTTACCATACCTTCTTCCTCTGCCATCCTAACAGGTGCTCTATCAACCCCTCTCGCACCCATTTCTCCCGCACTCTCACTCCTGTTATTGGAGCTGCTCCCCGACTTTCTACTCGTGCTCTCGCTCAAAGGTTCTTTTCTTTATGTCGCGCCATCCGTCCGTCTTGTTCTCGGCTACGAGCCGCATGAACTCGTTGGCCGCAGCATCGCCGATGTCTGCCACCCCGCTGATCTCGTCCCCCTCATGCGAGAACTAAAAGAGGGCAGCATCAGCGCGGGGGGTACACTCGGGGGTTCTGGATCAACGGCTACTTGCCCTCCTGCGTCGCCTGGGGATGGTGCGCATCCACTCGGTGTACCGAAACCCGTTGACCTTTTGTTTCGCGCCGCGCCTAAAACCACTGTACACCCCCTCCCTCCTTTTTCACACACGACTTCAGCCCCACCGTTGACGACTAATTCTGCCACTCCTGTTGCCTGCTTGGATATTCCAACAGAGTCGAGGGCTTCCGACTCCGAGAGTACGTCACGGCCTTACGTCTGGCTGGAGTGCCGCGGGCGCCTTCACGTTGAACCTGGGAAGGGCCGCAAGGCCATTATACTTTCTGGTCGTGCCCGTTGGATGCCCATTGTGCGATGGGACACTATCAAGCGTGTAGGGGGAGTAGGCGTTGGCGTTTTGGGTGCTAGTTCCAGTTCAGAACCAAACCCTCAAGCAGTAACGGCTGGCCAGGGTTCCAAAGAAGGTACGTGATACAGTTATCTTACAAACTTGTGTGTTGATCAGGATGAAAGGGAGTCCGTCCGAACACCAGGAATTTTGGGCGTTGCTAGCACCCGCTGGCACTTTTCTCGTGGCCTCGGCGGGCGTTCGTGATATTCTCGGTTGGGGTGTCGGTGAAATCATTGGTCGTTCTCTGTGGGGAATGGTGGGAGATGGTATGGCTTCTAGTGCCGCGATCCGAGCGCAGGTCGAGAGGGAACTTGCGCGTCTGTCTGAAGAAGAGGTGCGTATGTTATGGCCAGAACTTCATGGTCTCAATTCCATGTTGTCATCTCAGGTGATCGCGGAAACCGGTAATCCAAAACCGACTGTCCTTTCGGTAACCCTCGTCACTCGCAGCGGGCATGCGGTACCTGTGCGTATAGTCTTCTATCGAACACCGCGTGCACACACCCACCTACCAACGGGCGGCCTGGCCAATCCTCGAGGAAATCCGCTTTGTCCTCTTGTATGCCAGGTGTCCGTTCTCCCACCCGGCGCACCCATCGGGATGGTCTCCGTATCAAACGCATCATGTCCAGATCCGTCGAGAGAAGCAGCGGTTAACAGCGGCGAGGCCGGCCCACGGATCATACGTCCAGGCGATACGGCTCTCTTCGAGGAGCTCGACACTGCACGAGGTTCCAGTTGGCAGTATGAATTGCAGCAACTCAAGTTCGCCAACCAGAGGTTGCACGAGGAACTGGAAACCCTCGAAGGAATCAGTACTGATGCTCTCGCCACGGAGAGTGTCACAGCGGATAATTCAACCAATGGTGTATCCTCTATTCCTGCGTCTATGAGCGGGCTGGCCGCGCCCCCGCAGCCCTCGCCACTGAGCAAATTGCACCCCGAGATGCCTTATCATTCGCTTTTCCCACCTGGCTCTCCTGGTACCTTATGCCAATCACGTCCTGCGGCTCAGACCTCAGAACATGATCGCGCACATGCATCCGATATTATCGACTGGTCTTCTATAGTCAGCCATGGTTCGTCCGTTCCGCTGAAGCGAACTTGGAACTCGGACGACAGGACTATATAGTGAAGACGATGCAGAGCCGAGAATAAACGGATGCCGACGACTATGCTGTTTCGATATTACCCGGAGTGGCTAGCATACACGAGAGGGTGCTGAAAATATACACGATTTAGCCAGCCCCACGGTTCTCCTGTTTTGATATCGTCTGTGCTTTGTGTTCGGTTACTGATTTTAAAGGACAGTACACTTGTTTCTGGGCATTGCATTCTACATCACTGCTACTTCTGTACTCTTATCAGGCTGTGTTTGTTGCATACACAGTCCCTGCCTAATCTTGCACCCTCACAGCTGTTGACTCTATCACAATTGCACCATTTTATGTAGCTCAGGATTCCATTTTTTGACTTGGCCTGGCTATGTAGGAAAGTTAATCAACTTGCAAGGTTTATGTTGCACAGTATCTCCGTGGGAACCCTAAGCTCCATCTGAAAATCTTTCCTTCATGGGTGCATATTCGGCTATTGTAATGCCTGTTCACTTGATGCTCCTACTTACAGTCTAATTAGATCATACATTGTTGCTGACATATGCATGTAAGCCCTCATGCAAGTTTTGACACATCACATGATGTGACTGTGTGACCACATGCTTAGCTATCACAGTGCGGTTAGCACAGTTTAGGCCGGGTGTAAATGTAGTGGGAAATGTGAATAGGAAATTTTAAGTTTATGTTGACATTTGCATGTCCGTACAATTCCAAGTGTTACGAGTCATGCTTGAGTGACGAGTCAGGCAAGACTAGTCGACCTAAAGAACAGCAACGACGAAGGAACACGAGGCAAAACAAACCAACAACAACCAAAGGCGGGGACAAACGACATAAGGGGTAGTCGGAGGGAGGACATGCAGATCTTGACGAAGACGACAGCAGAGCCTAGACGAGGCTAGCAGAACAGTCACTCAATCAGAGACAAGAGGGAATATGCCCAATGACAAAATGAATAGAACTAAGGAATAGTACAGTGATGTGCCTACTTTATATACTCTCTAAGTAGGGGCCATGAGGAAACCTCAAGGCAGAGGCACAGGGTATGACGTCAGTATGACATCACTATGACGACACGATGACATCAGGATGACATCACCGGGTACTAGACCTAGGTTCTAGAGTGTAAGTATAAATAGCTCGCAAAGTGTGAAAAGGGAAAGAGGGATCTGTAATCGGAGGTCTGGATCAGGTCTGGATAAGGGCTAGGTACGAAGCCCAACAAAGAAAAGCCCGAGATAAGATCTGAAAGATCTAATCAGTTATCTAATCAGTGATAAGATAAGATGAAAAGATAGGGGCGATCTTCGATCCATTACACCAAGTATCGTTAACTGAAAGAAAGATGGCGAAAATTTGATATGTTGGCTGTCACACTGCTCAGGTGTAAATGTTGTCACAAACTCCAAGTTTGGGCACTGCAAGTATGACCGTGTGAACATCAAATTTTGCCTCGAGGTTCACTGCCAGACTAAATGTTAGGGGCCGTGCCCTAATTTAGATGTCTGTAATCATCCGCAGGCATGTGATACTCTGGTATCACATGCCTGCATGTCTAGTATATAAAAAGTCGTCGTAGTGACTTTAAGGACATAATTGTCTTAAATTTTACACTGCGAATACCATACGGTACAGTTCGCGGGTGTGAACTAAGGCAACACAACCTTACAATTTTTTGAACTCTCGTCAAAGTATTCGCATGAGCCGCACGGCTACCCGCGCATATGCTCGCGCAGTAAAGTCGGGCCAGAGCAAGCCGCCCGACGGAGGGGATCCCCCTCTAGACGACAATAGTCGTCGAAAGCAAAAGGGACCATCTGAGGTCCAAAGAAATGATGGGAACACGGAGGACAGGCAGCCGCCGGCCGGAAGCGCCTCCCAAGAGACGAGCGCCAGACAGCCTGGATCTGTAGCGCCGGGTGCGCATATGCCTGGAGGGTTGAATACCTCAACGACTTTGGGGAGCAGCACCGAACGAGCTGCGAGAGAGGGGAATGAGGCAGCCAGAGACTCGATGAGTCCCCTTACTCCTCAGCGCACTGAGCTAGATAACTCACGAATGTCTTCCGACCCCGTGCTAGTACGAAGGACTCAGAGTCCTTCAATTGAGATATTCGAAGAAGGCGAGGAGCCTTCGAGGAGAGAGACGAATGAGAGGGATGCCCCAATCGACCCTCGCATGGCCTTCGAGGCTATGAACGACTTCCTCGAAAGTCTGCAGCAACAGTGGCTGGACTACGGGTATGGCCCCGAAGGTTTCGACAATCACGGGGTAAACCCCGGCGTGCATCACGCAGAAGAATTAGAGAGGTATAGGCGGGCACTCGCCGCCAAGAGTGCGAGCAGGACGACTACTCCGGACGTCGAACCTACGATTAAGAGAGAGGGGACAATCCCTCATTTCTGGCCAGGAATGCCAGTAAGGAGGGAAAACCTCCCATTCAAAAGGACTGATGCTCTCGGCAGAAGGGGTGGATTCGCCCCTAACATGCCAGATCGCCCTGCATATTTCTCAAGGCGAGACTCGGATATAATCCGACAGATGTTTGGAAACGAGCGGGGGGCTGCGATACTCCACCAGATGGCTCAAGATCGCACTATTGCAGCCAGAAATGCTGCCGGAGGAAACAGGGATAATACCCCTGGAGGAAATGATCGAGATGAAGCGGCTGAGAATCTATACGGCCGAAATGAAGATGGAGGCGGCCCTCCCGAAGGAAATAACTATAGGGGAAATTTCCCTGGTCAGGGATTCCCTGGGGGTGGTCCCCCTGACGGTGGCCCTCCAGGAGGAGGACCCCCTGGCGGTGATGATCCGGACGAAGAGGACGATGACGATCCTCGAGGGTATGGGAGAATCCCCATAGTTGGGGGACGACGTGTCGTCCAGGGAAACCGACCGAACTATCTAAGGGGATTCACCCCAGGTAATACGAGGTATATGGATTTCATGCAAAACAAATACGCACAGCGTATCTGGGAACAAGTCGGGCTACCGACGGGACAGGTTGGACCTGAAGTGAAGGCGATGAATCCGCCTAAGCCCGGGAAGTACGGAGGCCAGGATGACCTGGATAAGTTCGACGACTGGCTGGGCCAGATATTAAAGTACTTTCGTACATTCAAGGTCACCGGCCCTGATCGCGATGAAGATCGCGTATTGTACACTGGGTTGTACTTGGAGGGTCTAGCCTCCCAATGGTATGACCAAGAGGTCGACTCCCCGAATCGACAAGTACCTCACTGGACTTTCGAAGAACTCATATGTGGACTATTCAAGCGATTTGTCCACGAGGCGTCGGCGCAGAACGCTGCCGACAAGTATGATCGAACGAGGTTCGAATATGACAAGGGGGCCCTTGCGTATTATAACGACTTGAAGCGTCGTGCGCACCGAATGGTGCAGCCTCCGGACGACTACTCGTTCAGGAGGAAGTTCTTGCGGGGGCTACCGCACTCTATAATTAAATCGATATTCGAAGCTCGCGGAATATCCGCAGAGCATTCAACGATCGAGGAGATCCTCGAAGAAGTAAGGCGCATGGAAACTGCGCAGAAAGCGGTGAATATGCATATGAGAACGAGCCACGCCGGCTCTGGAGGGAAGACCTCCCAGGGACGAAGTGGCTCACACCCACATGGAAACAGGAGCGCAGGAAGCTCCATGAACAAGGACAATTATAAGTACTTCCAGAAAGGAAATACGTTATATCGACATAAGGCGAACTTCGCGCCAAAAGGCGCTGATGCTGGAAGGAAGGGTGGACAGTTCCACCGTAGGGATGGTGACCATAAGTACCATCATAAGGAGCGAGACGACTCGCCGCAGAAAGGACGGCAGCCCCGAAGGTTCATGCCGGGGATAACGTGCTTCAACTGCTCGGAAGTGGGCCATATGGCCCCAGATTGCCCTCATCCTCGAAAGGACAAGAATAAAGCGGCGGTTAAGCCGCGGTTATACGCTGTAGATGTCCAAGAGGAAGAGGGACGCGATACCCTCGCAAAAGATCAGTCGGAGGAACCCGACGAGGGAAAAGTCGTTGAAGGTGAACCCGGTCACAACGAATCTAGTGATCACGAGGAAGGATCACACTGTGACGAAGTGGAAATCGTCGACGAGTACGAAATGTACTCAGAGATTGACGACGACGACGAGCCCGTCGCATACTTCGGCGCTATACACGAAGAAGATGAAGCTGTTGCTTCCGATGAGGAGGTAACTTGCGCTATGATGCGCATTGTACATGATGACGAAGACTCGTCAAAAGGAGACCAGGTCTCCGAGGCGGGAAGTGATCTCCCAGATGCAAATGAAGGAAGCTCCTACGAAGAAGAACCTCAGGAGGAAAAGTGGGAATGGTCTGGAACTTATGGAGCAGTGCACGAAGGGACGTGCGATGAATGTCGACATCGAGTCGACCATGTAGCAGAAGGGCTACTTAGTAGGGATGAGTCCCTTGCACGAGCACTTAATGTACCGGAAGAACACACTAGGCGTGAATACCACAGAGGGGTAGGAGAAGGAAACCGCATACGACTCTCGGATGCGAATGGTAGTATGAATCACGTACGGGCTGCGTTGCAGACGATGGCATTCCATCTCAGAGTCCGCGAGGGCTATCGTATGAATGCCCTGCGACAAATGGTATTGGCACGAGAGGACGTGCGACATCTGCCAGGACGCAGTCAAGAGCTACAAGAGCACCTGGACAATGCCATATTTGACATATGCCGCCAAAGCATGTCGGAGAGTGACGTCGGGATTTACCCCGACGTAGTGATAGTGAATACCCTGTGGGGTAAGGTATGGATCAACCGAGACAATACGATGGAATATCAACCATCGGTAATGGGAGGTACAGGGGGACCTCTGTGGAGTGCGTCTCTGAGGATAGCAGACGAAGATATGGACTCCCAAATGGAGGATGCCATAGAATTTAATAGCGCGGTAGATACTATGTCTACGAGAAATCGATGGATTTGGTCTCCCATCTACGGTGCAATCCATGAAGAACCTTCATGCCGAGAATGTGCTCAGAGTATAGAGCACGTATCCGAGTCGGCAATAGACGGAGACACTACGTTGAACGTGGCGTTGCGATACCCAGAGCAATTAGCTTGTAGGGAGTATGACCACGGCTGGGAAGATTGCGACCGAGCGCAGATGGAGGGACACGGAATGAACATGGATCGCACGCGTCATGCGATGCGAACCATGGCAGACCGGATACAGTCCTTGGAAGCCGACAGGCTTCAGACGATCGCAGATATATTAGAAATACTGGGGGAACGCAGTGGCGTGGCCCCAGAAGTGCGAAGAGCACTGGAGGCAATGGAGGTTCGCCTCCAACGAACCACTGAAACTAATCGCCGTGTCGGAATATATCCCGACGATATGATAGTGGTGACACCCCACGGTGATGTGATTATCACGAATGACGAAGGACAATATCGTCATACCGCGCGATTGGCAGCAATGGATCTCGCTGCAAAGATCGAGCCGGTGACGAAGTCATTGACACGATCGTTTCGGTATGCTATGCATACGAATAATGTAGTGGGATCTCGTCCCAAACTAAGTCCTGAGTTGCGAACGTGCGCAACGTTGCAAAGCATAATTAACGGATGTACCGCGTATACGATGATAGACACCGGGAGTACGGGTAATTTCGTGAGCCCGGCATTCGCCAAGGTCACGAAGATGAGGGTTTTTCCCCTCGAACAGCAGCTGACGCTGCAATTAGGCTGCATAGGCAGCCGGTCGAAGATTACTCATGGCGGAATATCCACAATGCGCATTGGAAACTATGAAGTAGAGATATACTTCGATGTAGCGAATATTGACCGCTACGATTGTATAATAGGAATCCCCTTCCTAAGACAAACTAAAGCGATCTTAAACTTCGCAGAGAAGACGATACAGATAGCAGCGGAATGCGTGCCTCTTCTCACAGAGCCTGAGGCTCTGATGATGGGTAAATCCCGTCCTAAGCATTGACTCTCGTGCCCTGCGAGGCCTCAGTCTCGCGAGGGCTCTAAAGGGGGGAGGGGATCCGATAGAGTAAAAGAGCCAAGGGGCTCAATGAAAAGCGAGGAACATCTCGCAATAATAAAGCCAAAAATGTTGAGCAATGAGGATATACCTCAGTTACGGAACCAATGGTTCGAACGGTATAAGCACAGGCTTAGCGGGGTGATCCCGAAATTGCCTCCACTATGGGAGGTAAACCACAGGATCCCCCTGATAGACGAAAGAAAGCAGTACGCGTACCACCTGCCACGGTGCGCTGACGTGCTTAAACAACAGTTGTCGGATAAAATCCGACTATATACGGACGCAGAATGGTGGGTGCTGAAAAGCGTCCCACAGGCTGCTCCGATGCTATGCATCCCGAAGAAAAATGGAAAGCTGCGGACAGTCATTGACTGCCGCAAGAGAAACAAAAATACTGTGAAGGACGTCACCCCCTTCCCGGATCAGGACCAGATATGAATGGACGTAGCACGAGCGAAGTATCGCTCAAAGATTGATTTATCAAACGCATACGAACAAGTTCGTATAGAACCCGAAGATGTCTGGAAGACGGCCTTCTCGACGATATATGGGACTTTCTTAAGTCAAGTAATGCAGCAGGGAGATTGTAACGCCCCTGCGACGTTTCAACGCCTGATGACAGTGATCTTCAGAGATCACATAGGACGTTTTGTATACGTCTATCTCGATGATATATTCATCTTTAGCGACACAATTGAGGATCACGAACGACACCTCAGGATAGTGTTTGAAACACTAGAAAAGGCCGAGTTCTACCTTGAGAAGGAGAAGTGCGACCTTTATGCAGAAAAATTGGACTGCCTAGGGCACATCATAGACGCTAAGGGCGTCCACGCCGACAGAGACAAAATGTCTCGAATCAGGAGCTGGAGGACTCCGAAGAACCTAAACGAAGTCCAAAGGTTCGTAGGACTAGTGGAGTATCTAGCACAGTTTATGCCAGACATATCGGCGTATACTACGCCCCTGACTGGTATACAACGGAACGAACATCCGTTTCAGTGGAGGGAAATCCACGACAGGTGCTTCCAAGTGATCAAGGATCTTGCGTGCAAGTATCCGATCCTGCGGCCTATTGATCCGCGAAAAGAAGAGCCAATATGGCTCGTGTGTGATGCATCACTCTATGGAGTGGGTGCATTATACGGGCAGGGGCCCGACTGGAAAACCTGCCGGCCAGCAGGATTTATGTCGAAAAAGTTGAGCGATGCTCAACAGAATTATCGAACATTCGAGCGAGAAACTCTCGCAATAATCGAAGCGCTCTTGAAATGGGAGGATAAACTCCTCGGCTTCAAGTTTACGATCGTCACCGATCATGAGGCGTTGGGGTACCTCAAAACCCAACGAAAACTGTCGAGTCGACAAGTCCGCTGGTTGGACTACATGTCACGATTCGACGCAAACATCGTCTATGCAAAAGGCACGGAGAACCGCGTAGCGGATTGCCTTTCTCGTTACTACGAGCAAGAAGGAGGGGACGTAGCCTCCGATGATGAAGTCGAATGGGCCGACGCAGATATACGTTTGGACCCAGAGGGGGACGACCTCCCTCAAGACAGGTGGTGAGAGCTGAAGTTATCAGCAATGAGAGAGGGAAGTACCCCTCGGAAGAGTAGCCGGTTGAAGGAAAAGGTCGAGAAAAGATATGAAGAGGCTAAAGAGATGGCCTCAGCCGCAGATCAGAGTAACAAGGAATCCCCTAGCGCAAGTGCGCAGGAAGACCCTACGATACTCGAATCTGCTGAGGCCTCTAAAGCCTCCCCTATAACATTTGGAGAAGCACCAGGCTTCCTGAATGCTATCCACGCAGGATATAGAAGCGATCCTGTACTCGCGAAAGTGATGGCACAGCCGTCACACTATCCTCAATTCGAAGGGGAAGACGGCCTTCTATACACGAGAAATCGTGGAGGAGAGAAGGTGCTATGCCTTCCCCATGCAAAGTACGACGGCGATGATACTATCGCCAGGGTAATCGATCAAGCGCACAGGACGCTGGGACATTGAGCCGTGTCAGCTAATTTAGACCAAATAGGCCCGGCAACTATCACTTAGCGATTTACAAGAATCACGGTAACTACCACTGTCCAAATAAGGAAATACCCCTAATGAAAATTGTTGCAGGCAGCCTCTGCTGTCGGAGTTCGAAAACTGCACATTACATAATGTGGCACAGCCACAGTGCGAACCAAAGTTGTAGCCCGGGTTGAGAGGACCACAGATGTATGCTTACATCAGCGAGATCTTTATTTTTGGATGAGATATAAATGGAAAACTAAAATTTTCTCGAGTCTTTTTGGTTTAGTTACACAGCCACAAAGACAAGGAGAGTGCACTGCCACACAGGGGAAGGTGGTGCACAGCCACATGGACAGGGTTGTGCACAGCCACACAGGGAAGGGGTTGCACAGCCACATGACAGGGGCAGTGCACAGCCACACTGAAAACCAAAGTTGTAGCCCGGGTTGCGAGGATCATGGGAGTATGCTTACATCAGCAAGATCTTTATTTTTGGATGAGATAAATGTAGAATACTGAAATTTTCACGAGTCTCTGCTTTTTTTGGCACAGCCACTGCACCTTCTATATGTGCTTATGTAATCAAAAAGCGGACCACATGCCTGGGTTGTTGCTGCTGCCACCACTTGCCTGTTCCATTGGATGGTATTTCACCATACTGCAGCATACTATTGACAAGTGATCTACCCATTCCATACACATTTTGGATCCAATCCAATGTTTTTGGACATGGATATGAATAGGGGTAAAAATGCGAAATCTGCTCCCAATTGTGCAGTTCTTGACATATGGACTTGGAAATTTCAACCCAAGTAGCTCTGGCATATATCTACAATCTATCAAAATTTCAGATCATCAGCCTTTGCCCTTGTGGAGGTGGAGTCAGATCTCCTCCTCCCCAGTGTATGCATTATACAGATGGGTACTGCAGCTTTCTGGGTAATTTGACCCACTGGTACTGTGGAAGATACATCTACCCGTGTCTATGTACAAGGACTTTGGGGGTTTATTAGGTAGAATGTGTGTAACACAACCTTGTTGGTTTTTTGGGTGCATGGCCACCATGCCACACCTGCAAGAGTAACATACCAACTAATACCATAGGCACATTCTACACCTGTATATCTACCTCCATTCAAAGTTTCAAGTGCACCCATTGAGAACTGGGGGAGCTGGAAGGAAAATGAGAGCTGGGGAGCGTGGGAAAGTGGGCGAAGATTTTTCAAGAGATAGGAGATCTGTCAAAAACTTGTCATAGCACACCATAGAGAGATGTAATGAGTAGGATAAGTGCATGGCTGACTTCCTACTTGCAATTTAGACTGTCCTGACCCATTTCTGCACTGGACAATCTGCCCAGTGTGTATGCATGGCATCAACCTCCTAGGTGACTGTTTCACTCCTACAGTTCATACATAGGATGCACCCCCCCATATTTTTGCACTCAGAAGTATTTTGGTAATTCAATGGCAGTTCAAATGGTACAAAGATGTTCAGAGATGTTCCTACACTCATTTCTCAAAGTTTCATGAGACAAGGCCCACTGGATAGTGTGCTGTGACAAGTTTTTGTCAGATCTCCTATCTCTTCAAAAATCTTCGCACACTTTCCCATGCTCTCCAGCTCTCATTTTCATTACAGCTCCTCCAGTTCTCAATGGATGAACTTGAAACTCTGAATGGAGGTAGATATATAGGTGTAGAATGTGCCCACAGTATTAGTTGCTATGTTACCCCTGGAAGTGTGGTATGGTGGCCATGCTCCCAAAAAACCAACAAGGGGGTGTTACACACATTCTACCCAATAAACCCACCAAGTACTTCCACAGAGGCACTGTGTAATGTATCCCCCACAGTACCAATGGGTGAAATTACCCAGAAAGCTGCAGTTCCCATCTGTATAATGCATACACTGGGGAGGAGGAGATCTGGCTCCACCTCCACAAGGACAGAGGCTGATGGTCTGGAATTTTGATAAGCTATAGATATATACCAGAGTGGCCTAGGGTGAAAATTTCAAGTCCATATGTCAAGAACTGCATGTTTGGGAGCAGATTTCGCATTTTTACCCCTATTCATATCCATGTCCAAAAACATTGGATTGGATCCAAAATGTGTATGGAATGGGTAGATCACTTGTCAACAATATGTTAGAGTACAGTGAGATATCACCCAGTGAAAGGGACAAGTGGTGGCAGCAACAACAAACCATGCATCTGGTCCGCTTTTCGATTACATAAGCACATATGGCAGGTGGAGTGGCTGTGCCAAAAAAGCAGAGACTCGCAAAAATTTTAGTATTCCACTCATATCTAATCTAAAAAAAAGATCTCGCTGATGTAATCATATTGCTGTGATCCTCTCATCCCGGACTACAACTTTTGTTTTCAGTGTGGCTGTGCAGGTGCGCCTTTTTGATTAGATAAGCACACATCACAGGTGGAGTGGCTGTGCAAAAAAAGAAAAGACTTGTGAAAATTTTCGTATTTCACTCATATCTAATCTAAATAGCAAGATCTCGCTGATGTAATCATATTGCCGTGATCCTCTTGTTCCGGGCTACAACTTTGGTTTTCAGTGTGGCTGTGCACTGCCCCTGTCATGTGGCTGTGCAACCCCTTCCCTGTGTGGCTGTGCACAACCCTGTCCATGTGGCTGTGCACCACCTTCCCCTGTGTGGCAGTGCACTCTCCTTGTCTTTGTGGCTGTGTAACTAAACCAAAAAGACTCGAGAAAATTTTAGTTTTCCATTTATATCTCATCCAAAAATAAAGATCTCGCTGATGTAAGCATACATCTGTGGTCCTCTCAACCCGGGCTACAACTTTGGTTCGCACTGTGGCTGTGCCACATTATGTAATGTGCAGTTTTCGAACTCCGACAGCAGAGGCTGCCTGCGACAATTTTCATTAGGGGTATTTCCTTATTTGGACAGTGGTAGTTACCGTGATTCTTGTAAATCGTTAAGTGGCTCTTGCCACAACCTTTGGTCAAAATCTACAGACTCTGGTGTCGACTGAGTCATTGATTGCTCACCGTTGTAGGCAGCTCGAAAGAAGAAAGGAAGATCTGGAGAAGGTTCGAGACCAGGTGTATGCGGCTCGATGTCGATCTGCGAAGGAGTTCGAGGCTAGAGTGAAGCGCTCGATAAGGCAGTATGAGTTCGAGCCTTGCGATCTTGTGCTGGTTCGGAACACGAGGATCGAGAAAGAGCTCGATCGGAAGACCAAGCCTCGATACTTAGGGCCGATGGTCGTGCTAAGGAAGACTCGAGGAGGAGCATACCTCCTCGCCGAGCTCGATGGCTCTATTTCTCGTCTTCGATACGCAGCCTTTCGCTTACTCCCTTACTTCTCTAGGTCACGAGTCCAGATATCGATCTTCAAACTCACAGGTCGAACCGAGGAAGAGCTGCTCGAGATCGAGCGCGAGTCAATAGACGACCTAGCGGGTCGAGAGGAGAATTACGTAGATGAGGATGAAGGGGACGAACCAGGTGAGAGTGTCTAAAGCTTCCTTCGTATATAAACGCGTGTCGTATCTTCGTTCGAAGACGGCGCCGACCTTCGATGAAATCAAAAAAAAAAAAAAAAAAAAAAAAAAAAAAAATTCTGATTCAATATTCACACTTCGTAACATCGCGAGGAGACCAGATCGATTGCACTGACAAAACTTTGTAGATACAAGAAAAGCGAAGCTGTTGAAGCTTCGCGCGACGGACGTGCAAGTGTTAAGGAGGCATCGATGATAGCAAGAACTTTCTATTCACGCGCGGCGCTTACCCTGACCCTTCGACGACGAACCTTGACTTTCGAGACTTCGAACGAAGTTGTTGGCAGCTGCCATGACGACGTCTCGAAAAGCGGATGCGACGGCAACGCAAGAGTGGCAGTTCGAGGGAGCGGGGGAGTCGTTCGAAGCGGGAGAACTGGAAGGGGTTGGGGATTCCACACGGACCCTCTTCTTCGATCGAGTGACGACCGTGGACGCAGACTCGGGTTTAGTCGAGGGTCCGGCTTCGAGCTGGCTCTCGACGAACTTACGGCCCTTGATGAGCGCCCTGGAGCGGGCTCGCCCTTCGAACGTGTCTTGCTGGTAAAGGGCAGGTGGTAAGCGGGGTAAGTAAACCGAAGAGAGACGAGAAAGGGACTTACGTAGAGGGAGCACACCGAGTGCCGCCCTTTGCATCGAGCGCACTTGATGCCATTCACCCCGGTACAAACGGCCTTCCCCTCGGTACAGGTGGAACAGGGTACGGGTGGGTAGACCAGGCATCCGTCGTCCTTCGATTCGCGAGGGACGAGCTCGAGACGGCAGTTCGGCCCATACATGCGCCACTCCATTTCAGCGTCAGGGCGCGCTCCAGATCGGGGATCGGTCAGTTGAGCGCGGGAAACGAGAGGAGAGTCGGCTGGGATCGAGCGGGCAGGAGTCGAGACGGGGGGAGTGCCGGGAGCCCGAGGTTCGACCCTCTCATCGTGTTCGAGGGTGGTCTCGTGGGTAGCAGGGGCGCGAACGGGGGAAGTCGACGGGGTGAGAGTAGAGGATGACGAGAGGCGGGAAGGGGTCTGTGAAGAAGGGGGACCGCTGGAAGCCGAGTCACCAGCGGGGGAAGTCAGCGCCTCCCCCATCGGGACGTCCTGGGGCACGAAGGGGCCGGTAGCGCCCTCGGTGGGTAGACGCTCGGAGACGGGTGGTGTGGCGTCCTCCATGGGCGCGTCGGATGGGGAAGCAACGGCGGCGGCAGGATCGAGAGGGGGTGCGGGAGTCGTCGAGCGAGCGGACGTGCTCGACGAGCGGATGAAGGCCTACAAGAAAAGAAGAAAAACGTGGTTAGTAAACGATGGGGAGGTAAGGACGGCCACGACGCACCTGCAGGGTTGCTAGACCCTCCTCGCTATCGGGGGCGATCCCCATCGAGACCGAAAGCTCTCTGAGGAGAGCGCGGGTGCGGTTGGGGTCGGTTACAGGTGACGACGGGGGCTGGGGCTGGGCGTCATCGTTAGTGGTCGTCATCGTGTTGGGAGGTGCGAGAGAGAGAGAGGGAAGAGCGGGGGGGGGAAAATGAGTCGAGTGCAGCCTTGCGGGAACAGATGTGGCTGTGAAACAAATCAACGATCACGCTATATCAGGAAGTGATCGCTCGCAAGTCCAAACGCGCGAGAGGATGGCGCTCGATAACGACAATAGAAGTTCTATTCGACTCACGAAGACACTAGAAACAATTCTTTTCTCTCCCTCTTGCGTGTATCTAAGAGTCTGACTAGTTTTCATAGGTACCTGAGGCGCTTCGAAGCTTCGAAAGCAACACTCGAGCCTCGAAGGTTGACCCGGCGGCTTAATGGGGCTCTCGGGCTCGAGTCGACATCTCTACACGGTGGTCCAAGCTGAAACGAAGGGTAACGAAGCCTGTCCCAGGGCTACGAACACGTTTCGAGGCCTTCGAAGCCACCTTCGAAACTTCATGCCAGCTTCGAGCGAACCTTCGACCGAGCGGAACGTGATACGACGACCGAGGACGGTCGTAATCTAAAACCCCCATCGGATGTAGGCGCGGCGAAGCCCCGACTACGAGAAATGAGGTATTTCGAGGGTTCGAGGGTGCATGGAGTTTCGAGCAAGCAGGTGAGGGTTCGAAGAGGTGTAGGGAAGGCTCGGGAGGGGTTCGACGGGTCATAGGAAGGTGTTCGAGAGCGGAGATGGGAGGTTTAGAGGGTTCGAGGGGAGTCTCGAGGAGACGAGGAGTCGAGAGGGACTTAGATGCGAGAGGGGAAGTGGCGGGAGATGCCGGGCGCTGACTAAGCCCGCGCCGTGCATAAGACGCATGTAGAACCCGATGGAAAAACAATTCATCCACCATCGTTGAGCTGTCTCATAGGCCGGATTCGAAGTCTCGAAGTGTTCTATTTTCTACTCTACCAACTGTTAAGTCTCGAGAGGTATACTTCTAAACTTTTGTGCTAGGTTTCGAGGAGCCCCTTTGGGACGAAACTACATACTCGCATATTCCTTGTCTGTGCCCTAGATTCTAGGCTACCCCTACTTTCAGACTCTTCATCGCCGCATACCTTGCGGCTAATGGCATCACTCCTCACGATGCCGACGATGCCCTCGTTTGGGCCAGGAGAGCGGGTAGAGAGTACATTACCCGCGCTGTCGATAATGGGGGGGAACGAGACCCCAACGTGCGAGCCACGCTCGATCTTCTGAGGGCGGCAATCAACGACCCTCCAGTATTGAAGGAGAACCGCTCGAAGGAGTGGGTCGAGCGCCAGGCTAGGACCCTCGGGATCGCTACCGAGCGCATTGCGGCCTACGAGGCCCGCACAATCAGCGACGCAGAACTCCCTATCGTTAGGGACTTCTGCTCCGCTGTAGTTATCTATGACCTGCCCAACTACTTGGGGGTGGAAGGTCGAATTTCGCGGGAGAGGACTCCCGAACAAAATGATGAGCCCGAGAAGGGCGAGATGAGGGATGAGCCGGCTCCGATGTAGAAGGGACGCTACATCGGGTGCTGGATCGTCTTCTCGAGGGCGTAACCCCTCAGTTCGAGTTGTGGTACGAAGGGTTCAACACCTTTCGTACCTTGCTCTGCATTACTGAAATGAGGCGTAACCCTCGGATTGGTAGTGCTGCGAGATTCAACATCTCGCGTGAATGTACATAGGGTCTTCCCTATCCTTTTCTTTTTTCCTTTTTCTTTTTCTTTTCTTTTTCCTTTCTTCTCGTCTTACGAGCCTAAGTCAGCTCTACAGGGGGAGGGTGTTAGGGGCCGTGCCCTAATTTAGATGTCTGTAATCATCTGCAGGCATGTGATACTCTGGTATCACATGCCTGCATGTCTAGTATATAAAAAGTCGTCGTAGTGACTTTAAGGACATAATTGTCTTAAATTTTACACTGCGAATACCATACGGTACAGTTCGCGGGTGTGAACTAAGGCAACACAACCTTACACTAAACTTCAAGTTTGTCTGTAGCAAAAACAGGGGCCTCAACCCCAAATACTGACAAACATCAGGAAGAACTTCCCAATTAGAAATAAAATTTGTGTACAAGATGTAGGACTAAACTTCGAGTATCCCTACGGAGTAAATAAAGCGCACGATCATCGCCCACTGCTCACATGATCATCGTCCAACTTCGGCCTGCCACGGCGTCCGTCATCCCATCCTCGCCTCAATGCTAACACATTCCATCGGACATACTATAAATCCAGCCAATGTAATTGCTAATCCTATTGAGGAGAGCTTAGTTCAAGCCAATCGTCCAAGCTAATCATGTCGTAGCCACTTACCTTACATAGCGAAAGTACCACAACATGTTCACTCGAAACAGCCCACCGTTGTCACGCACCAAAGGTGTTTGGCGACATGAGCATGGACTCAGAAGCTGAATGATGAAGAACGGAGAAGCCTAGCCCTAATGCGAAGAATGACTGATACTGCCAGCAGTCATCCATCGCACGAGAACCATCCTCAACATTAGGGAAGAAACCGCTCGAGTGCCCAAAAAAACTTTTTGAGTGCTAGTTTATGGCATTCCTATTTTTCAAATATCTCCGTCAATTCTAAAGATATCGACACCATTCCCACGCTCACAGGAAGCTCTCGACCACGCCATCCTGCCTACCAAATTTGGTAACGAACCGCGCACTCCACGATTTTCTGCATCATTTCTACCAATGAACGCCCATTTCGCCAATATTTATTGTAATGGCCACCTCCTCGACTGTCTCTTCACTCGTGTCCTTTGCTAGGGAGAATAACTACGAGTACCTGCCAGGAATCCCCACTAGCTCTCGCCCCGAAGCCTCCTGGTTCATCCCTCCCTCGTCCATGACCTCCCATCCTATCGCTTTGGGACAGCGCGTTCTTCTCGTCAGTCTGACGTCGAGGAAGACGTTCTTTGGTCGCCTCAAGTCTGTCGTCAGGCTTGAGAGGTCTTACGTGGTTGTTTCGGTCTCTCCAGTTGAAAAGGATTACGGATTTTTCCTTCCTGCCCCCTGCAACGTCTATCTCTCAATCTCGTCTTTCATTCTCCCAAAATTGCGACAGCTCCAGTACCAATTACTATCATCTACACTATCTGATCGCATTCATGACGATTTTGAGGCACTTCTCCCTGCCCTCATTGGAGAAGATGGCCCCTCCTCCTCCTCATGCCCTCCAGAGCACTAGTTGCACCTGGTACAGGTCGCTTTGCAGAGAGGAGAGAGAGGGGGGAAAGTTGCGAAATCCTAAGCCCTGACTACCCTGGAGACCCTCAAAGTTGGCCCCTGGCAGAAATCCCCACAGTTCTTCTTTCGGACGCGCAGCATATCACCCCAATGAATCTGGATCTCAGATCTAGGAGTCAGAGTGACTCATTTGCAGTCATGCCCCCTTATTCAGCAGTGACCAGTGCGCTTACTCATCCCCCTTTCTGTCGCATTATTCATCCGTTCCTTAATGACTCATTCTATTTCAAATGATTTGTGATATTCTTTGTCATGCTGACTGATTTTACTTACCAATCGCTTACTGTCCTTACTCAGCCTTGCTCAGCCTTACCAATCCTTTACCAATCCTCTTACCAATCGCTTACAAACCCCTTACAAAGTGTTTCCCTCTATTTACTTCAGGCTGCGCTACCTTTTGTATATAAGTACCAATACATCGCAGCAAGACACAGGCAAGTAGCCCCCCCCTGCATAGGATACTGTCCCCTTTGTAGAGAGACTATTGCCCAATCATTATCGACGTTATCTGCCTTATTGTCGTCGCTTTAAGGCCCTTCATTATCTTCTTTATCCTTGCAGTATCTGAGGCTCCATTAAGGGTCTATTTACTGTCACTCTTCATCACTTTACGTCGCTTCTAGGCTCCGAGTAGCCTAGATATCTTCGCTTTTCTGTCGTTCCCCTGCTCCCCTCTCATCAGGAGCACCCTTCCCTTCTGCCCTAGTCGTCTAGTGTGCAGAACCCCTCCCCATTTCGCTATAACCGATCCCTCGAGCCAAAGTCCACGCAGGTAAACCACTGACTCGGCAATTGTCTTTGTGTTGGGTTTTTTTGGTGTTTTCGCCATAGATCCACACGTCGACTCACACCGTGCATAGTGACTTACAACCCAAGACACTCGCACACACTTTCTAACCTCTCTTCGAGAACAGAAGAGTAAAGTTTCGCAGGGAAATGTGGATATGCAGCATAGGGATCAGTACCGATAGTGGCTAATGACCACTGTCGCTGGACCGCAAGAAACCATGAACAGGGGATAGCGACCGATTTCCTTGTGAGTAGAATAGGATGAGTGAGTTACCCATGTGGGTGGACGACCGGCAATAGTATACCCCCAGTGCATGTTTGAGCCGAGCTCTCAGCATGACTTTGCATTGGCCAGTGAGGGGGAATAACTCCTCAGGAACATTTATTGCCTTTGAATTGAGGGTATCTACGTCATCACCATCATCGTCGGTCTTGTCTGGGGTACCGTTGTAAAGTTAGATAGATGGGGACCTGGGGGTATGCCTGAGGTCTCCTAGAGTGAAACAGTGGGGTCAGTTCGACCCAAGGGGGCTTGAGGTGCTTGGTAGAGAGTCAAAAGGTAGGAAGAAAGCTAGAAACGCGCCCTGAAACCCAAATGAAGTCGAGATAACATCTAGAGAGAGTGTCTGATAAGGGAGAATGATATTCCGAGGCCTCCGGCCTTTGAATTCCATCTTACTTTCATCTGTGGTAACTCGTCTTGTTATTTTCTAAGTATGTACAACATGCTCTAGGTGCGAGTCTGGCTTACATAAGCCAAAACTCGCACAAATACTAAGTAAAAAAAGTAGAGTAAAGATAAAAGAACAAAAACTAAAGTAGAAACAAAGAAATAATGGAAATCACCTAGTAGGGAGTTTACTCTCCCTACATCTGAGGGGGGCTTTGGATCTTGACTGTCCCCAGTCATCTCATACCTAGCTGTACCATAAGGCGAGGTAGGGTATCGACCCTCGAAACAAAGCTCTAAGTGAAAATGAAAAAATGCGAAAATGCAAACTCGAAACGAAAGAAACCACATAAAAGAAAATGAAAGGGCTACTCAGCTATCATCCACAGTGGTACATGCACCATTTGCTGCGAAACCGAGAGAGGGGGGACCCAGCTCGAAGGGGTCTGAGGCTACCTCGAAGGGCTCGAAGGGGGTTCGAAGCGAGCTGGAGGAGGGGAAGTGGTTTACCAGCAACTTGAAGCTATCCAAAGGGTCTCGAAAGTTGCTCGAAGGTAGCTTGAAGGGCTTCGAAGGCGACTCGGAGGGTTTCAAAGGCGACTTGAAGGGTCTCGAAGGCGAGTTTCGCCTCTCGATTGAGCTCGAGGTGCTCGGAGGGGGTTGGGTTACCTTCACACTCAGAATCCGACCCTCACAAGTCATGGGTTGGTCTCGAGAGGGGACCAAGGGCTGGCTCGAAGGGGTCTGGTCGCTCTCGCACCTGGTAGCTGACCCTTGATGCCCTCAGGGCGAGCTCGAGAAGGGGTGGGGGTCTGGGAACTCGAAGGAGACATCTGTACCTGTGTAGCTAGACCTCCTGGGCCTTGAGTGAGGGCCCAGAAGTCCAAACGAGCCTGTATGCTGTGCCCGAGCGCCTCACGAGGGATTTCCTCACCTGTAGGCAACACGACTCGACCTCCAGCTATCTGACACCTTCCTGCAGCCAGATACAAAGTGCAGGTTCTGCACCGAGCTCGAATGTGTCCTTCCCGACCACAGAAGAAACAAAAACTAAACCTTCGAGGGTGCATCTGGTGCCTCGAAGCTCCTTGACTGGCAGGGAGGGCCTCACTCGAGCCTTCGCACTCTCGATGGGGTGGCAGACCTCTTGATGCTCTTGAATGCGACTCAGAAGGGGCAGGGGTAGCCTTCAACATCAAGGTCGAGGCCTCTCGAGGCTGAGGCGAGTTACCTTCAGATGCCTCGAAGCGAGGGCAGAGTCTTGAGGGGGTCTCGAGGCGAGGGGGACTCTTCAACATGGGCTCAAGACGCTGGGTGACAGTACCCGAGGGGTGCTCGAGGTGTGACAAGTGCCTCGAAGCAGTCTTCAAAGGGGGGTCAAAATGTGAAGGGTGCCTCAAAGGGGGCTCTGGATGCGATGAGTGTCTCGAGAGGGGCTCTAGACGTGGGGGATGTCTCGACAAGGTCTTCAGAGGAGGGTTGAGGTGGGAGGGCTGTCTGTACAAGGTCTCAAGAGGTGGACTATACCTTGACGAGGGCTCGAGGCAAGAGGAACACCTCGAAGAGGTGCTCGAAAGTTCATGAGGGCGAGGGCAAGAGGTCGAGGACGAGCCAAGGTCTTGAGGCTTGCTTGAAGATGACTGAGCATGAGGGGAATGATCCTCCATACCATCCCAATGATCCATTGAGTACAAACGCGACCATCGATCATCTCTCGAGGCACGAAGCGAGTTTGAGGACGAGTCACCAGCCTGCTGAGCATGGTCACACCTAGCGGGATATGCCACAGGGTGCCATGAGCCTGCATCAGTGACTCGGAGAGGGCGTGAGCTGCTCGAAGCGAGCTCAGGAGTGGGAGGGGGGTTCTTCGAAGTTCGAGGGGATGCCTCGAAAGGGGGACGAGAGAGAGGCTTCGTGCTCGAGCTTCCCTGGGAGTGTCTTCTAGAATGAGACCGAGAGCACTCCACAGGGGCATCTCGAGGGTTTCTGTCCAAGGGAGAATGCGAGTGCCGGGGTAAATTCTCACCTCGCTCATGAGTAGGACCTCTCGAAGGGTCCTTCGAAGATCGAGACAGTCTCTCGAAGCCTGCGGAGGGTTCATACCAAACCTCATGAGATGACGAGCTTCTCGAAAGAGACTCTAGGTGAGGCTGAGGGCTGCTCAAGACTCGCATGTAGCCTACATATGCCGGTCGATCCTCAAGCTGGTCTCGAGACCTTCTCGAATACTTATCCATAGCTGGTAGTAGCTGAGTGGATAGAATGAAAATATAGTTCGCGAATAAAACTGAATATTGGACGTAATAGGCACAGGGAATGGCCAACGAGCGAATCGAGCGTCTGCGGGAGGTCTCGAAGGGTATTTCCGAGTCTCGATTTTGCCTCGATGCGACCTGGGACGTCTATGGGGAGTTGGAGAGGGGTGGAAACAAACCACGGATGGGGGAGGAGGGTGCAGGGAACTCGTACGATACGTCTCGAAGTGGTTTCGACCACCAAAAACTGAATTTAGTCACCATTGTGACTCGAAGCTTATCTTGACTGTGCAGGCTCACTGGACTGCAAAAAACACGCAGACAACGATTGGAAAATGACTTATATTCATCTATAAATGAAGTTGCACATCTAACAAAGCGTCTTGTGTCTCGAAAGTCTCGAAAGCATCTGATAGTAATTGCGAAGCGTCTCGGGGGATCTCGGAGCATCTATTGGGGTCTCGGAACGTCTAGTAGGAGTTACGAAGCGTCTAATTCGAGTCTCGAAGTGTCTATGAGGGAGTTCAAAGCAGTCTCGAGGCGTCTGGTGGGGATCTCAAAGGAACTCGAATGGGTCTCGAAGCGGTCTCGAAGCGGTCTGTGAGCAGTCTCTACTGACTCAGAATGACAGGGAACACTTTCCTACAACTCCGAAGGGCACTAAAATGCGAGGGAAGGTGCCAGGGAGCAAAGCTGTGGCAGGGGTGGGAGGACAGTGGCGCATTGGTGAACAATCACTGGATGGATCTTTACCAAACTCCGGGACGCGGTAGAGGACGTCTAGAGGTGCTGGGAGATCAAAGAAATGAGAGATTCCGCGCATCCAATCCCGAGTTATTCCAAATTTCGTCCTACAGTGCCTTTCTCCACAAAAATAGCGATAACTCCGGAACCACTGAGGCGAACGCGTCAAAAAGGGCGTCGATCGAAAGCCCTCGCCGAGTAGAATGGGCGTCCCGAAAAGCGAGAGGAAAGGCGCGTCGGTTCTCGAGAAATCGCGTGTGCGAGCTCAGGGGTAGGGGGAGAAGTAGGGTACCAAGCAAACAGCCCCCTCGCGGTGGGCTCCAGATGTAGAAATGGTTAATGGAGACCTAGGGGGTTTACCTGAGGTCCCCTGGGGTGACGAGAGTGGTCAGTTCGACCTGAGGGGGCTGGAGCACCTGGTAGAGTCAAGAGAAAGGGAAAAAAAGTCTAAAACGCGCCCTAAAACCCAAAGGATACTTGAGATAACGTCTGAAGACTGTCTGGTGATGGAGAAGTAATAATCCGAAGCCTCCGGGCTTGGATTTCCGTCTTTCATCTCTGGTAATGCAGCTTTTTTTTTTCTAAGTCAGTTTATTCCGGGAAATTTGCAGTGGCTGTGCAGCACAGCCACTGCAAATGCATTTGCTCCGCTGACTAAGCAGAGGGGTCGCGGCTGCATACACTCGTTTACCCCTTTTCCATACCCGTATTAGTGCTACTGTAGGCAAGTTCAGGACGTTATCTACGGAATGGGCCTGAAAAAAATAGATATTTTGTATGGAAGTGAACCCGAATTTGCGAGTCCAATGACGAGGTGGCCATTTTGGGCGATGGGGGCGGTCACGTGACCCCCGCCGTCGGCCACACGCTCGGGGTCGGCGTGCGCAAGCACACGGCAGCAAATTTTTGCGCTTAGCCGAGCTTCCGCCTGGGAAAATTTGCAATCCCGCCTGCAAATTTCGTGGTGTAAAGTGACTTTACACCACTTTACAATTGATTTCGCACTTTACAGACGTTTCCGGCCGCATTTTCGGTACTTTAGTCCACTCTTCCCTAGCTAGGAGGGTAGATACATGCAGTGAGAATGTCGACGGAGCCCCTCGGGCCCCTCCCGAGCCTTGCCGCCCGCCTGACGCCCCGCAGGGTGCCCTCGAACGAGTTGCCAGCCCTCGCCTGCCAGGGGCTTTGCCTTATCGGGCAATTCCCACGGCACCGCCACCTGCAAATTTCTCGCACTAAGTATGTACAACAGACTCTAAGTGCGAGTTTAGCTTACATAAGCCAAACTCGTCCAAATACTAAGTAAAAAAAGGTAAAGTAAAGATAAAAAACAAAAAACTAAAGTAGAAACAATGAAATAATTGAAATCACCTACTAGGGAGATTACTCTCCCTACAGCGGCATGGTGGTTTGGTCATAAGTTGGAGGTCGGGTGGACACGCTTCAAGTTCTTTATGTAGTCAGCAATGTTCCGGCGATAAGCAGATGCCCGCTCGAGAGTCATTGTCCGTGCACAGGCAAGATGAACCACAGAAACTAGATTCATGGTATGATCAAGGATAGACTTCAGCCGAGTCTCCGAATTTGCCCAAAGACTGATGAGAGCAATCGGAATATATATGGTAACAAGCCATCGCCACTCATCAGCTTTGATCGTACCTGCAGAAGCATCTCCAAAATTTTTCGGCACCCGCCCGAGCCATGATGGCACAATGGTGTCACGGATAACACTTCTAATTTGCTCGAGAGCCTGCTTCGAGTCGCGGTCACGTATATCCTCATCAGTGCCAGTAATCAGTGGTTGTTGAGCGTGCTAGGCATATAAGTATTAGTGAAGAATCTGCGGATAAAGTGTTTCCTTACCCATTGGACGAGCACCTTAGCATAATCCATTTTGAAATGCCTGGTTTTCTTCGTGGGCACGCAACCCAGCGATTGGCAGACATAACGCAGTGACAGCTTGTTTTTGTGGAGAAGGGCTTCTCGAAGCCTCTCGAGCGATGCAGCTACCTGGACAGTATCGCTCGCACATGGTACCTGTGCAACCAGCAGCGCGTTGTAGGGAGAGTATCCTCCCTACTAGGGTATTTGTTATATTTCATCCTTTCTACTTGTGTTTTTGTTTTTTCTCTTTATCCTACTACCTTCTTTTACTTAGTATTTGTCCGCATTTTGGCTTACATAAGCTAGGACTTGCACTTAGAGATGTGCTGTACATACTTAGAACAATAATAGACGCACTACCACCGGACGAGTAACAGACGGAAATTGAAGACCGAGGGCTCGGAAGATCATTCTTCCTTCATTAGATGCTCATTAGACGATTCTCGACATTCTTTTGGACTTATAGGGCGCGTTTTCACTCTCTTTACCACTCTTTAACCACTACCAGGCACTCTTGCCCCCTCGGGTCGAACTGACCCACTCATTTCCAATGGGAAACCTCTCTGGTAACTCCCCCCACCTTCCTTTAACAAACTTTACAGCGTGAATTGCAGACACTCACCCAACCTCTTTGGTGGTCATAGACAGACTGGCAGCTGCCTCCGGGTCCAAAGTCTCAAAGTCGTAATGGAAGGCAGGTGGCGTCGAATAAGTAGTCGATGTGATTTCTGTCGTAAGGTTGAGTAAGCTTCACATGTGGTGCTGCACGAGACCTTCTAGGAGACAATGCATGGAGTCAACCACAAGCTCACGAGCCGGATCCCAGTATGGAAGCTGCCAAAGCTCAGAGTAGCGTACACCATGCTGCTTGAACAGCCTTTCGCGCTCTGCAGAAGTGGGGGCATCTCTCCATTGCTCTGCATAATGGCACAGACTGTCCTTATCTTGAAGCACCCAGTTTTTGAAATCAACGCAACCATAGTTCGTCTTGTGATAGCAATTACATGCAGCACAGAAGAAATGACTGCCCGTTCCAGCAAGAGCAGTGACGTGGCAAGCAGCAGGAAGATCACAAATGACAAAAGCAATGGCGCTACATGTGACATGGCCATTTGGATGATTCGCAGTACTCGAATACCAAACACCTTGTTCCCATGACATTATGAGGTTGGCTATGAGGGGCCAAATGTAGTGGTTAAGATTCTCCAGAGATGGTTGTTTCGGTCCTGGAATTATGCCAGCAAGATACATATTTTCTGGTTTATACCTAACATCCAGGGGCAAGTTGAGACACGCCATGGAGATGATGCCAGATGATGTCCTTGCCCCACATTGTGTCATGCCCTTGGGGTTGAAAAAATCAACATGCAAGGTGAAGGTGTAGCGTCCCTCGTCGCCTCAATCGACAAAAAGTTTGCCAGCTTCAGGACCACTGAATGTATGGAGGAACTCGGCTTCGAACGGATTCTTGACAAATTGAGGTCGTGGCAAAGAGAGTAATTGCACAAGATCGTCGCACGACTGATCCATCATGGCCTCAATTTCCTCTCTTCCTAACAGGTTGGCGAGATAGTCGTTGAAGTTGCGGTAAGTATATGTCTTCTTCGGCCGCTGCTCACCATTAGGTAAAACATCCATGAGCGCTTCACTGCATACAGTCTCCAGTGTTGGACAGTTTGTACAATGTGCAGGGTAGCATGGGGTTTTGGATTCAGGGACATAAGTAGGTTGGTATATGCAATGGCATTTGCAGACCACATACGGCACCACATTAGAAGTAAGATTGAACTTCGACAGGGCAATCTCTGTTGTTGCTGGAATCTGTCCCAAAATGTTCTCGTGGGAGGTACTCAGTGTCCCATCATTGCGCTGAAATGCGAGATAGAGGAGCAGGCCCATCATCAGCAAAACAGACCCCCTCTGTCCAGATCTGTACAGATATTGGAATCTGTACAGACCTGTACAGACTGACCCCTAACTGCTTCAGCATACAGATTCCCACCACTGATCTTATCATGTCAACATTGATTAGTAATCAATGATATTACCATAATACTACTCTAATTACACATGGACTACATATCTACTACAGGTACTACTCATCTAAACTAAGTAGGCACAGCCCCATAGGGGACCCCCCCTCCCTCTGTCACCCCCCCCCCTCTGGTGGATCATCAGAGGGAGGGAGGGATGATGACGACAAGGACAATGAGGGGAGATGGTAGTGGTACAGGAAAGAGTTGTGTTGCTGGAGTGCATGGGCTTATATACACTCCCTTAAAAATTTCAATCGGAGTTTGAAATTGCCACAGTGCATCGGTGTAGACTCGGAAGTCGAAAAAACTACTATATGGAGTAATTGTACAGCCACGATGTCATAATGAAAATTGTAGCCTATGATCACAGGACCATGGGAATATGCTTACCCTAGCAATATCTCCTTTTTTGGGCGAGATATTTGCAAAGTTCTGTGGGAGACCCGGCACAATCAGAGGATAAAAGTGGCTGTACAGTTATGATGTCATAATGAAAGTTGTAGCCCATGATCACAGGACCATGGGAATATACTTATCTTCGCAATATCTCCTTTTTTGGGCGAGATATGAGCGAATGAATGTTTACAGAATTCAAACTCCGATTGAAATTGCCACAGCACATCTGTGTAGACTCGGAGAGTCATTGTACAGCCACAATGTCATAATGAAAGTTGTAGCCTATGATCACAGGACCGTGGGAATATGATTACCTTAGCAATATCTCCATTTTTGGGCGAGGTATTTGCAAATTAATGATTACATCTATGGGTCTGTGGGTCTGTAGGGTCTGTACTTGCTCTGTGGAAAATCTGTACCATCTGTGGGTCTGTACTGCTCTGTGCATCTGTACCAAACTTACTGTTTTGCTGATGATGATGAAGTTGCTGCCTCGTTGGGACCCGCCCATAATTACACTGCACATGATGCCAATAAGAAGTGCGACCTGTGCGACAACATCCATGCGCTCAACTGGCGGGCGATGCTGGTCATCTAACGAATGTGTTGTCAGCGTAGTTCTACTAGTATGAATAGAACTTACTGATTTTGTAAAGGACCGGATCTACAGAACTTTCTAAGGGCTCATGTAACCTCAGCTCTGCCTCAAGCTTACATCAGGAAAAACCATTTGCTACATAGCATACTGCATCAGGTACATTGTGACATATAGATACTGGAGTGCTATGTAATCTCAGGTACATGCTTTGTAGTGACATGTAGCTGGCACTGCATGACAATAAGTACCATGTAGCCCTGTTAGCCTCCACAGACAGCCTAGTAGCACACAGTAGACATTGTAGCATCCTATCATGCTGCAAAGTACTCTTGGAACAGCTCAACCTACATAGATAATTTCTTGCTCATGTCTTTCTAAGCCTCCACAGTGGCACCAGTATATGATAGTTGCTAGTATACATGTCATATTTTTCATTTTACTTGCTTTCCGTTTTCTACAAAACTGCCACTTGACTGGGGCAATGGTTCAGTACTCAGACTTCAGTTTCCGAAATTACCATGTGCACTTGATGTGCACGTACAACTGCCTGCATAACCAGTGTTTGTCAATGTTTGTGTTGACTATACAGTTCAGTTCAGCCACCCACACTCAGCGCTCACCGGTCACCCTCCAAGCTGCAAAGTCACATATTCTGGGACACACAAACTCTCTGATGATGTGTGGGGTCACTACAACATGACGGTAACACATGATGGCCTCACGTTGCCCATCCAAGATCATTTTCCTGCATTCTCACATTACCCACCTTACTCGACACAGGTAGACCTATTGTCAAAGCTGTCTTCAACCTCTAAACCTGGTAAGGGTTTCTGCATCTTGATCCTCATGCTGACGCTCAGTCCTTGTTCAATTTGTGACATTTGCACAGTAGAGTTCAGCCCATAGTGTATCTCGCACTCCATCCCATGTGGTGAGTCATCCTCTTCGCTTTGCTACCATGAAAATTTCCGTTACTTTTCTAAAAAAATTTCCATCCAATAGGTCACATCTTATGTTCAAGATGCTGCCATAAAATTGTCGAGAAGACCCTACCATGCCTCGAACCGGTCTGTCCATTCTGTCGGGAACACTTCACCAGTGACAACGTTTGTCTCATCCGCATTGACTTCTCTGCAAGTAGATATGTATATCCCCTCATGGCATTGAGGTGGTACGCACGAGGCTCATAATGCTATTTACCACCAGCCAGCTACAGGACTGGCTGTCGCAAGATGATAGTCCAAATGACAAGGTGAGTCATCCTGCATCCCATTCGACTGATTGCTCTTTCTTTCTGACTGGAAAATCTTTGGTACTCGGGATCTCGCCCTCTTGACCCACCTCTGCCGGACCGGCCATGATGATGGATCATCAATCATCTCTGGCAGCTGATGTTTTCATCTGCAACGTCCATCTACAGTGTACCCAGCACCCACAGCTCACTCTTCCGATGTGGTCCATCTCCACACCGAGTGCATCCACATCCACCCTACTGGGGTCTAGGCCAGTGACCCCTGTGAGAGCCACAACCCCTGCAGTCTGCCATGAGACACCGTTGCAACCATCCCCTCTTCGCACTACTTCTCCCATGCTGGTCCCATCCCGGCGAACCCAATCAAGAGATAATCCACAAACGTTGGATGCCTAACCCCAAGTCACGTATGTATAGCCGTCCTAATGCAAATCTATCAATTATCCGTACACCCTTCCAGCAGCTTGCTCTCATTTGTCGGGTTCGACAAATGCCGCCTTATACCAACCACTACCCAGTCACACCCATAGGGGCAAGATCTCGCAGCGTGGTACTTCTGTCCACGGTATGTTTTGCCTGGTAAGCCACTTTTCATTGCCGTCATCTCCCTCGATTATCCTGAGCCACAGCGAGCAAAAAACCGGAGACTCGACTTATGTAATCAAAGCATTCTGCATCAAGCCAGCTAAGTGCGATTGCAAATATGTTCCCAACAGGCCGTCGCATGATGAGATGACCCTCTGGGGGATGTTTGTATTGGAGATGGTGTTCAGAGAATGCAGTTCTCATTTCTTGGAGATGTTGGCTGACGAGCTTGTGGGACTGTAACCATACCACATGTGCTTGTATCAAACTAATATGAAATGGTAATATCTATTTTGTGGCAAGATATGTGGTGCTGGATAGCAGCTCAGTGAGAACCAATGTCTATGGCTGGCTATGTATTAGCAGTAGCACACCACTACCCAACCTGTGGGGTGCCCAATTGTAAATATATAGCCTGGGTAGCCTACATAGCATACTCACTATGGTAGTGACACACTTCCAGGGAAAGCTACTGGTACTTTGAAGTACTACATAGTTGAACCCTTCAGCTACAGTGACTACATACAGGGGACTTAACTACCAGGCTACTGGCACTACAGAATCTGCATAGGTCTATGTAGCTAGGTTTTTTAGTGCCAGTAGCCTGGTAGTTAAGTCCCCTGTATGTAGTCACTGTAGCTGAAGGGTTCAACTATGTAGTACTTCAAAGTACCAGTAGCTTTCCCTGGAAGTGTGTCACTACCATAGTGAGTATGCTATGTAGGCTACCCAGGCTATATATTTACAATTGGGCACCCCACAGGTTGGGTAGTGGTGTGCTACTGCTAATACATAGCCAGCCATAGACATTGGTTCTCACTGAGCTGCTATCCAGCACCACATATCTTGCCACAAAATAGATATTACCATTTCATATTAGTTTGATACAAGCACATGTGGTATGGTTACAGTCCCACAAGCTCGTCAGCCAACATCTCCAAGAAATGAGAACTGCATTCTCTGAACACCATCTCCAATACAAACATCCCCCAGAGGGTCATCTCATCATGCGACGGCCTGTTGGGAACATATTTGCAATCGCACTTAGCTGGCTGGATGCAGAATGCTTTGATTACATAAGTCGAGTCTCCGGTTTTTTGCTCGCTGTGGCTCAGGATAATCGAGGGAGATGACGGCAATGAAAAGTGGCTTACCAGGCAAAACATACCGTGGACAGAAGTACCATGCTGCGAGATCTTGCCCCTATGGGTGTGACTGGGTAGTGGTTGGTATAAGGCGGCATTTGTCGAACCCAACAAACGAGAGCAAGCTGCTGGAAGGGTGTACGGATAATTGATAGATTTGCATTAGGACGGCTATACATACGTGACTTGGGGTTAGGCATCCAACGTTTGTGGATTATCTCTTGATTGGGTTCGCCGGGATGGGACCAGCATGGGAGAAGTAGTGCGAAGAGGGGATGGTTGCAACAGTGTCTCATGGCAGACCGCAGGGGTTGTGGCTCTCACAGGGGTCACTGGCCTAGACCCCAGTAGGGTGGATGTGGATGCACTCGGTGTGGAGATGGACCACATCGGAAGAGTGAGCTGTGGGTGCTGGGTACACTGTAGATGGACGTTGCAGATGAAAACATCAGCTGCCAGAGATGATTGATGATCCATCATCATGGCCGGTCCGGCAGAGGTGGGTCGAGAGGGCGAGATCCCGAGTACCAAAGATTTTCCAGTCAGAAAGAAAGAGCAATCAGTCGAATGGGATGCAGGATGACTCACCTTGTCATTTGGACTATCATCTTGCGACAGCCAGTCCTGTAGCTGGCTGGTGGTAACTAGCATTATGAGCCTCGTGCGTACCACCTCAATGCCATGAGGGGATATACATATCTACTTGCAGAGAAGTCAATGCGGATGAGACAAACGTTGTCACTGGTGAAGTGTTCCCGACAGAATGGACAGACCGGTTCGAGGCATGGTAGGGTCTTCTCGACAATTTTATGGCAGCATCTTGAACATAAGATGTGACCTATTGGATGGAAATTTTTTTAGAAAAGTAACGGAAATTTTCATGGTAGCAAAGCGAAGAGGATGACTCACCACATGGGATGGAGTGCGAGATACACTATGGGCTGAACTCTACTGTGCAAATGTCACAAATTGAACAAGGACTGAGCGTCAGCATGAGGATCAAGATGCAGAAACCCTTACCAGGTTTAGAGGTTGAAGACAGCTTTGACAATAGGTCTACCTGTGTCGAGTAAGGTGGGTAATGTGAGAATGCAGGAAAATGATCTTGGATGGGCAACGTGAGGCCATCATGTGTTACCGTCATGTTGTAGTGACCCCACACATCATCAGAGAGTTTGTGTGTCCCAGAATATGTGACTTTGCAGCTTGGAGGGTGACCGGTGAGCGCTGAGTGTGGGTGGCTGAACTGAACTGTATAGTCAACACAAACATTGACAAACACTGGTTATGCAGGCAGTTGTACGTGCACATCAAGTGCACATGGTAATTTCGGAAACTGAAGTCTGAGTACTGAACCATTGCCCCAGTCAAGTGGCAGTTTTGTAGAAAACGGAAAGCAAGTAAAATGAAAAATATGACATGTATACTAGCAACTATCATATACTGGTGCCACTGTGGAGGCTTAGAAAGACATGAGCAAGAAATTATCTATGTAGGTTGAGCTGTTCCAAGAGTACTTTGCAGCATGATAGGATGCTACAATGTCTACTGTGTGCTACTAGGCTGTCTGTGGAGGCTAACAGGGCTACATGGTACTTATTGTCATGCAGTGCCAGCTACATGTCACTACAAAGCATGTACCTGAGATTACATAGCACTCCAGTATCTATATGTCACAATGTACCTGATGCAGTATGCTATGTAGCAAATGGTTTTTCCTGATGTAAGGGCAAAGAGATGGCCAGTAAGGTCCTTTAAAGAGCTGTCTTCATGCCTAGAGTGCTCCACTTGGAATCTCTTCAAATGCACAGGCATGACTTGTGCATCCATCAGAATGCCATTGGCATTTCCTTCAATGCACTCCTCACATTTACACTGCTTGAACATGGGGCGTGAAGAGGGCATGTCTAAGTAGGGCTTGAATCAGTTTTTTCAGGATTAGCAGGAAAAACGCGAGGCAAACGAGGATTTGGACTGCAGGTAAAACACTGGTGACCTGAAGGCTGGTTCTGAGATGGAACTGGCAGATTATGGTCATAAACGGACGTTAATATACACACATTTCTCAAGGAACTCAAAAAGTACGTACATCAAGAGAAGGCCATTCCGTATCCCGGGGCATGTCGTTGTTTTTCGAACAAATGACAATTAGCATTGGTGCGATCACGGAGAGGTTTAATGACAGACCTTCGACCTTATTTTCGGGGGCGGGACATAACTGCCATAAAGGCTGAACAAAGACAATAAGCTAAAAGCGATCACAGAGGGCATCTACACAGACCTTAATTTGCACTTCGCAATACAAGGTTGCCCACTTCCTTATCCAAGCATGAGGCAGAATGGCAGGGTGTTGGTGGAACTGGCCAACCAATTCGGGCAGCTACTTTGCTAGGTCTGTACAACACATCCGAATACAATCACTAGTGACGACGGATTGGGGGACAGATTGGCGGTCACATGGATATCGAGTAAACTACTGATCAGTCAAATGCTCGCATCCTCCCTCCCTAGAGCTCCCCAGCTCTGCGACATGGCAATCATGATTGATCCGCAAACTATGACAACTGTGACACCCAAGAAGGAGTCGGGAGGTAAAAGTCGGTGTGCAATGTCGATGACAGTTGCAAGACCAAATAGCATTACCACGCCAATTAAGAGAACAACCACGTGGGACGGCGGTGGATCTGGTGTGTGGTACTTCGGTCGATGTTTCTCCTTGTGCGAGCGCAAGGGCGAGGTAACCTATGATATCGTCAAATCTGCGTTCACCAGGATTACAGAAGACTCACGGCTGGTCTCTGCTGCATAATCTGGAGGCTGAGAGATTAGAGCATTGTAAGCTCCAGCTTAATATCCTGACATGCATGCGTAGTGATGGCGACGACTTCTTTGTTGTTCGGGTAATGACAATACAGTAACAACTATTTATCAGGTATCGAGATGTATCAAGATATTAAGACATGTAGGGAAAAAACAAGCCAAGGAAAAAAGCTATTTAGTTTTACAACTGAGACCGGGATCGCTTCCATGCGCCAGGCATGTGCACGAGGCTGGAGGACGAGTCAGAGTACACAGCTGTGGGCACGACAATGCGGGGGCTATGCTGGATTTGAAGTCAATCAAGCAACGCTAACGGTGGAAATAAAGAAAAACTTCTTACCG
This sequence comes from Pisolithus albus, assembly GCA_024613165.1. NCBI lineage: Eukaryota > Fungi > Basidiomycota > Agaricomycetes > Boletales > Pisolithaceae > Pisolithus > Pisolithus albus. The sequence goes on from JANFAB010000048.1 coordinate 144,037, forward strand.
GATGAGTCTCTGCAAATGGCCGCTCTATGATGTTCAGTGTGAAATCGATAGCCTCCGAGAGTCCAAGCGCTATTTGGTTGCAAAGGCCAGCCTCTAGTTGAAATGCATACTTATTTACATGGTGTTGGATCGCCTTATGAATGCTCTCCTTCAATCTGGGAGGAATATGGGAACCTGAAAGTAGGCATGGAAATGAGACCAGGGAAGTACATATAAAAAAAAGATTCTCTATTCTCACCTATGCGTGGCTCTACAGGACAATCCACCGCTCCATGTGCGTCCAAAATCACTGCATTTTGATGAGTGAGGTGGGAGGGGCTGGAAGAGCTCGCACTTTGAGATGTAAGCAACATGACTTCGGGCAAGGAGAATGGGGCCACGGAGTCGGACTCGGTTATGTCGGTCCCACCTAAATCGCACGGGAATGTAAGATATGGAAGAAAAGAGCAGGAACAAATGCTTCATACTTATCGATTGTAGATGGTCTACAGCAGTGTAGAAGCTCAAGTCCTATACACGAGTGTCATGCCAAAGAAGTATGATCCTGACGACTCACATACCTCGTTGGTTGAGCCAGATGTGTCCTGAATCATAGCCCTGCTATGAGTGCGGGGGGTAGATGAAGAGGAAGGGGATTTAGGATGCCTTGACCGGTAAGGCTGATATTTAGAAACAGTGCGCAGGCGTTTTGCATGAAGGGAGCTGGAATCAGATTTCATGGGGGTTTGGAATTCTAGTGTGGACAAGTTAGCATGTTATAATGTGTGGGAAGACTGCTCGACTCCCCACCAGTGCCCGTGAAAAAAGACAAAAAAAAAACAACTCATGGTCCGACAATAAGTTCATATGCTGAAACGTCCCGTTGGTCCTGACAATAACTTCATACACCTCAAGGTTATGGAGTCATTACTGGTAACGAATATTCGTTGCCCGACAATAAGTTTATGCACTGAAATGTGATGAGCTGCAGCCTGATAATATGTTCATATACTGAGATGCAGTGTCTCTCTCACCTGAGCCTGATTGCTGCTGAAGGCTGGTAGCGAATAACCATCGCCCGACAATAAGTTCATATATGGGGCTGAACGGCTACCTTTATATTAATTAATTTAATTGTTGGCTGGCAACGAATGACAGCGAACAACACTCACCACAGTACGTCGAGAAAGATTGCCGGGCAACAACAAGTCCCCTCCACTAGCACTAATAATGACAGTGCTGAGTCGACGGAGAGGGCGATTGATTGTGGCTCAAACAAAAGAAAGAACGAGCAACAACGCAACGGCACCCTCACCCTAGCTACCTTTATCCAGTATACGATAAATAGCCAGGAAAGACAGACCAGGAAAGTAATAGCCATGAGAACCATACTATCGGTCAGGTCAGCCCCAAAGTACACTTTGGAAAGATGCCTTTCCTCCCACCAGGATGGCATACTCTGTCTTGCAGTCTCGAACAACGGCAATTTCCTAGCAAGTGGAGGTCAGTGATAATTACACGGCGTAAAAATCGCACTCACGTCCCTAGGTTTCAATGGATTATGAATGTGGGACTTGCAAAATTTGCTGGAACTCCACAAGCCCTGCCAGACACGAAACAACCGAGACCCCATTACCTGCACAATGTGGTTAACTCTCAAAGACGAATGAAGTGACATACTTTGCTGTGGGACTGGGCTTGGGTACCTCTTGTTCTGGAAACAAAATGCGACCTCGGCGAGACCTGAATTTGAAGAAACGCTGGTGAGACGAATAGGGACTGGTCAGGAAGTTATGGCGATCAGCTGGTGCCAAAGAAGTTATCAGCTTGTCACTGCAACGTACGACAAACGGGTCCAAGTCTGGGCAGTAGGCACAAAATATACCTTGACAAATACCTTCAGTGTTGAATTACCAAGCACTATTCTGTGTGCCATATATTTCCATGGCACTGATATCCTGGTGTTTGGGATGTATGATGGAGAAATGTGAGTAATGAACAGAATGGCAAATAAGAAACGAAACAACTCACTTGAGTCATAGACACACGTTGTAGGGAGAGCAAGCTCCCTACTAGGTGATCTTCATTATTTCCTTGTTTCTACTTTACTTTTTGTTACTATACTTTTCCTCTAGTCCCTACTTAGTATTTCAAGTATTGTGTGGTCGTGTTGTGGCTTATGTAAGCCACTCACGACCTCGAGTACCTTGTACTTACTTAGAAGAATAACAAGACGAGTTACCCTAGATGAAATAGGACGGAATTCGAAGGCCGGAAGCCTCGGATTTTCATTTCTCCTCTATCAGACTCTTGTTAGACGTTATCTCGACCTATTGGAACCTCTAGGGCGCGTTTTGGCTCCTTTCTCCACTCTCTAACCACCCTACCAGGCACTCTAGCCCCCTTGGGTCGAACTGACCCTTTCCTTTCATCAGGGAGACCCCAGGTATAACCCACAGGCCTCCCATCTACCATCTTTACAACGTTACATGGAAAAGATGGCACAATTCTTGCAACAAAGACTATAGGAAGAATGATGTGAGTGGATGTTCGCGGTTACCACGCAAATCTTACGATGTTTTTCAGAGGACATGCTGCCATTGATGCAACCCACACTAGCTTCGTCATCGACAACGCTGTAAATGGATTCAGTCTTCATAGGATGGAGGACGGTGTATGTGCTAGAACGTATGATACGACTCCCAGGAAAGGATTTCCGAAGCAAGTAGCAATGGCAGAGGGAGGTTCGATGGTCGTAGGTGGAAGCGATGATGGATTGGTCTACATCTTCGACAAAGGAACCAGTGAATTGGTTCAAACACTGCGACACTCTACCAGCGGGAGAGTGCAAACTGTCACTGTAAGATCTGGATCGGAATTTGACCATGGACAACAGCTGATTATATGCACCAAGACATAAGATGCAGGGAACATTCATTACATCCTCGCAGCAACATCGAGCAATGACAACGATATTTCTATTTCTGTGTGGAAAAAAACAGCATCAAATTCCAGGCGACATCCAAAAAAAAGGGGGGGCCTACAGTACTATATTTTCTGTGGCTGGTCTGGCAAACTATTCCACATCTCACAGCACTCGCTGCCACTGTGATGTTCGTGGTGCAAATAAGGGTCGGTAATAACGAAGCTTCTACGAAAGTACTTACTAACGAGGACACAGAGTGAGAACCGGGCTGTGAATCACCTGGGATGGAAGAGTAGTCCGATGCCAATCTATCCTATACAGCCAAATGAAAACAGATGATGAGTCCTTGGGCAATCAGAATATGTCATAGATGCTTTGAAAAATTGTAGATGACATACCACTGATGATAATATACCAATGGATCGGACCAATGGATGAGGCAATGACACATATATGAATGAGCCATCTGTAAAAATGATCAGAAGCATTTCCATAGATCCATATTTCAGAGAACTTACCATCGCATATGTGCATGCATGCATCAGTCCATGCACCAGTGTATAGCTTTGATGTCAGTGATGACCCGGAGACCATACGGAGATGATTGATTTTTTTAACTTAGTCGACTAGAGGGCTGCCAATCCAACCTCATAGATACGCTATTACTACGCCATTCACGATACACTTAGGTCACAAAGAATTTTGTATCGTACATGTTGTAAAGTACACGGTACACAAACACCTGACCTCCGACTTCGTTGAATATTTTACAAACCGACTTTGAATATCAGTTACGTGGTTCCTGGGTAGTTGTTAGCATGTGCATGTTGACGAAGCATCATATCACATACCTATGATTCTCTTTTTTGGCAACTTGGAGTTTTCACTGCTTTCCGGATCAACGTATGCAGGAATTTTTATTTTGGTGGGACTGTTAGCAACGGGGGGTGGGACTCCCTCTGACGTTCCGTAAGTTGCAAGATCCACACGTCATCATACAATGCCATGGGTAAACCCACTACTGGGGCCCGAGAGGAGATCAGGTTATCAGGTGCGTGCTTCCTGGGGAGGGGTTTTGAGCCTTGTGAGCAGAAAATGTCCTTGTCAAGGATACACTGGAGATCCACAATCGCTAGTCCTTTGTCGATATTCTTCCGCCATTCCAACTTCTTCACTTGGAGTACATTCTCGATGCCATTTTTGACAGAACTCTCCTCAGAGCTCATACCATGCTCACCCAAAGTGTTGATGAGTCATTGAAGCCATTTCCAGCTCCGTAAATCGTCATCATCAGGGGCTTCTGATTTCATGACGACGATGTGCTCGAGAACCATTTTCCTATGGTTATATTTCTATGTGAATATCAGTTTAGTCGACTTCACAGCAAGGGATGCCTACGTTTCGGCGATGTGTGGCCTGTCTACTTTCTTTCCCTAGCCTTCGGCTCTCTTCCAGTAGTTGGGTCTCATGTTCAGCGGGTGTTTCAAGCACTCCCTTGGTAGTTAACTTCGGTTGTGCATTCTTCCACAATGTTCGCAGTCGCTTGTAACGTTCCCATAGTATTTCTTCGACGTAGTCATCCTCTTTTCTGATAGGCCATGTTTCGCTGGTGCAGCGCAGTTGGAACTTGCAAAGGAGGAAATTCAGTAAGAATGTGTTCCAGGGTGACGAGTAATTCCACATTAGATCGAATGCGATGTTGTCCGTATCAGGGCTAGGTCCATCTTCATACTTGTAGGCATGGACATTGGCGGCGTCTGCTGGTGCATGCATTATAAAATCAATATCTTGTGTGATACCAAGCTTATCCTTGAAAAGACGGCGGACTTCAGCCTAAGTAGAAGGGGTCAGATGTCAGCGCATCAACGACAAAAAAAGTATCCACTACCAAGATGAAGTTGTGGTGGTAGCTTGGCTCTGTTGCCTTTTCTAGCTGAAGCTTGAGGTTTTCCTGCTTCCTCCACCATGGGGTTCGCCTTGAACTTCGTAAAATACTGCCGACGGAAAAGTCACTCCTGTTCTCCAAAAGGGTTCTGAGAGTTGTCTCGACACTTTTAGTGATGGCTTCCACCATTGCAGATATGGGCTGGTCGTCTTGAGTGCTGGGTGCTGACTTCTCTCCAGTCTCTTCTTTGTGTCCAGCGAGATCAGGGGGATTGGTCTATACAAGGATCACGGTCTTCCATCACATATAATTATACATGAGCTTACATCAATATCGACTCCGATGAGTCGCGTTCATTTCGAGACTCCTCGGCTTCTCTCAATCCGCTTAATCACATCTAGATTCGGTGTTGAACGTAGTCCTACCGGAGTGTCTGTCTTGGTATCGGGATGCTTCTCAGGAAGAGTGGGTCACAAGCAGTACTTTAAGTAACACATGGCTTACAGGTTTCCTTACAGGTTTCTTGAGCCGCGCATAGTGCTGCTCAATGTTGGCAAGTTCCCTCTCTTTTTCTGCCTGGCATTTGGCAAGTTCACTCTCTCTTTCTGCCTGGCATTTGCATTAGTGCCGGCCATGGAATGTAAAATTGAAGTCCGGCATACCTGTAGCGTTGAACTCAGTCTGGTAACCTCTCACAGCAAGCATTTCACAGTTTTTCTTCAGAAAACATACTAAAAAAATGGAGGGAAGAGATACTCTTTTATTTTTGGTGCTTGGAAAGAAAAAATGCAAAAATAATATTTTATGTTCTTCCAGAGAACATGAATTGATGCTAATACCAATTAGAGTAGAAGCTAATGGGCATTACCATCAACCCATGTTTTTTGGACAAAAATAAAATATTATTTTTGCATTTTCCCTTCCCAAACATGCTAAATAAGAGAGTATCTCTTCCCTCCATTTTTTCAGCATGATTTCTGAAGAAACATTGTGAAATGCTTGCAGTGTCTTCTTGTACATGGGTTTTGATTTCAGTCATTCTGGTAGTTTGGAGTTTGTCGATGTGAGATTGCATGCTAGACTGGGAAACAGTACTTCAATGCTCGGCGATGGGTGAAATTTACACTAGCATTTCACTTCACCTCAAACTGCTTTCGCAATTCATTGAGCTGAACTTCATATTGTCGAGCAGTTTGCTCCTGGCCACTTTGAATCTGCTGCTCTGACGTTAGCGGGTAAGAAAAGTTGTAGATATCAAAGACCTACACCAAACGCCTCACGTAGTCCGGATAACTCTCTTTCCCTTTCATTCAAAAGGGACTGTAGACTAGTAATCGCATCATTTTGCTTGTTTTCATCAGCAGCAGGAAAAGTATCCTTAATGAGTAACATACCTGTCCCTGCTCCCATATTCTCTTTCAAAGTTTTTGGATGACCTCCTCCTTCTCATACAACCCTTGTCGAAGTGAACGTGAGAAATCAACTTCCTCGTAATGACACTTAGATATCAGCAATGGATCGCTTTTTGTTGGTGTACCCAGGTCCATGGGAGTGTCCGGTTCCGCACGTTTGCTGGTGCTCGCATTAGGTGTGGACAAGTGTTCTGGTTACGCGGTGCTATTGTGACTGGGAGCATGGAGCCTCCATACACTAAGGTTGTATGTATTCCGACTCCAAATCGGAAGGGGCAACCGACGCCAGTGCGTCCAGTGCGTTCGGTTGTGCATGAGCAGTGCAGAGAAGGGTGGATGGCTGGGATTGGGGTGGAGTGGTGGTACCATCATCAGCAAAACAGTAAGTTTGGTACAGATGCACAGAGCATACGTACAGACCCACAGATGGTACAGATTTTCCACAGAGCAAGTACAGACCCTACAGACCCACAGACCCATAGATGTAATCATTAATTTGCAAATATCTCGCCCAAAAATGGAGATATTGCTAAGGTAATCATATTCCCACGGTCCTGTGATCATAGGCTACAACTTTCATTATGACATTGTGGCTGTACAATGACTCTCCGAGTCTACACAGATGTGCTGTGGCAATTTCAATCGGAGTTTGAATTCTGTAAACATTCATTCGCTCATATCTCGCCCAAAAAAGGAGATATTGCGAAGATAAGTATATTCCCATGGTCCTGTGATCATGGGCTACAACTTTCATTATGACATCATAACTGTACAGCCACTTTTATCCTCTGATTGTGCCGGGTCTCCCACAGAACTTTGCAAATATCTCGCCCAAAAAAGGAGATATTGCTAGGGTAAGCATATTCCCATGGTCCTGTGATCATAGGCTACAATTTTCATTATGACATCGTGGCTGTACAATTACTCCATATAGTAGTTTTTTCGACTTCCGAGTCTACACCGATGCACTGTGGCAATTTCAAACTCCGATTGAAATTTTTAAGGGAGTGTATATAAGCCCATGCACTCCAGCAATGCAACTCTTTCCTGTACCACTACCATCTCCCCTCATTGTCCTTGTCGTCATCATCCCTCCCTCCCTCTGATGATCCACCAGAGGGGGGGGGGTGACAGAGGGAGGGGGGGTCCCCTATGGGGCTGTGCCTACTTAGTTTAGATGAGTAGTACCTGTAGTAGATATGTAGTCCATGTGTAATTAGAGTAGTATTATGGTAATATCATTGATTACTAATCAATGTTGACATGATAAGATCAGTGGTGGGAATCTGTATGCTGAAGCAGTTAGGGGTCAGTCTGTACAGGTCTGTACAGATTCCAATATCTGTACAGATATCCAGATCTGTGCAGGTCTGTACAGGTCTGCACAGAGTCTGTACAGATCTGTACAGAGGGGGACCTGTCTGAGGGTCTGTGGGTCTGTACAGATCTGTACAGACCTGCACAGATCTGGACAGAGGCCTGGGTCTGTTTTGCTGATGATTGCTATGATTACCAGGATCAGGGGTGGGTGTCACAGCAGCAGATGTCGTGTCATCGTCAAAAAGATCATATTTGGGTATGGTCTGGGTATCCTCCAAGTGGTTAGGGGAGCACCATGAGTGCCAAGGATTGTTGAACAGTCTGCCAGGGAACATGGGAGTATTAGGGGGGTATTTGGGCGATGTCGCACACTGTCTCGACCTACATTATATACAGGGAGCACGTTAACAAAAAACATCGCTCAACAATAATGCAACTGCCTCGCCCGACAATTCCCTCAAGTGCCCTCTATAATAACAGATCACGCTACAGGAACATGTCCTCGACTGCAGGGAACAAGGTCAACAAAGAACATCGCTCAACAATAAGGCAAATACCTCACCCAACAATTACCTCAAGTGCCCTCTAAAATTAATTAGTATGAGGCATAATAATAACAGACCACGCATGCTCGTTGGGGACGTTGCCAAGGCTGCACTACGCTTTTGGAGACATTGCTAAGGTTGCACTATAGACAATAAGAGACAAGTGAATAAGAACTTTGCAACAAAATAGAGGAAATCTTATATTCCAGGATACCTTGTCATTCCCTTCAATGTCCCTAATCATGCCAGTGGCAAAATCACGACCAGTCCCTGCATTCTATGATAGCAAGCCCCACCTAGTACCGGTGTTGTCCTCCCAGGTAGAGATAACACTTCTGCCAGGGAGACGTGTGCGCATTAGCGCATCCGAGTCGATGATTCTGACAGAGTTAAACACCTTTTCGTGGATGGCAACCAGTGCAGAAACTCCCAGAGGAAAGACACCCATAGTGACAACTTCCAGAGCACAAACTCCCAGGGAACTAACACCTGCACCCATGCTCAGAGGAAAATCAGTCGCCATTGAACTCCCTTCCTCTGATTCAGAGTGTTCAGAAGGCTTACCTATGCCATCGGAGTCGAGTCTGTCATCGCTCAAGTCCAAGCTGGGTGCAAGTGACAAAATCCCTAAGCCAAGTGGTGAGGCAGGTCGGCCTCGCCATGGAGGCTACAACTTGGAAGACCAACTGGGCTGGGGCGAAGACGGCTTCAAAAGTTTGAAGGTGAGTATTTGTTGACCTGAGGATGACACCGGCACTCACTGACACCAACTAGCGGTTTGTAAACAAGGCCATAAAGAAACACTTGGATACCACTAAATGCCGAAGCCAGCAAGATCATCAAGCACTGGACACCGTATGCGACCTAGTAAGCTTATACCTTCGTGCCAACGATGATAATTACTCACCACAGTGCATAGGTGACAGCCGAGTTTCCAGACATGGACAGCTTCAAAAACTGTTGGCCCATTCTCGATTTGATCCAGATGTGTCTGAAATATTTGTCTTCAAGAGCTCAGCAAAAACAAAAAATCAGCGAGAGTTCGAGCGGGGCTGTGAGAGGTGAAAAGAGGACAGAGAAATCGCCCAAATCGAAGTCACCTGTGCCATCGAAGAAATAATATACTCCAACATCTGGGAATCGCTAGGGACGATCTGCTGCAACGTGCCTTGCAGCATAGGCAGCGTAGATAGCATAGTCTTATTGCATTCACCTGTGAACAGAGTGAGAAATAGCAAAGACATAACGTGGATGCCAAACCTGGTTTATCTTATCTTTTGCAACTGGTATTGCAGTCTTGGTGTTTTACAATGCGAACATTTTCATATTAGTTTTACAACGACTACTACACTGCTACACTACTACAACACTACGACGACGACGACCAACTACCGTAGAGCTGTGTGGTGATAAAAAGAGGAAGAAGAGATTCATGAGAAAGTAAAAACGCGCTTGATAAAGTGAACTGTTTGGCTGAGCACATGACACTGAATTTGTTTAGCTGAGCGCAGTGTGCACATGATGCTGAATTTGTTTCACTTTATATACATTCTAAGCTCCGCTAAGATTTCTTTTTTCCCTTTCATACTTTCCTTCACGACGACTTAGTAGTAATGTTAATTAGTAGTAGAAAAATTCCAGTAGTTTTGTTCTTCGGTGGGCAAGCCAACAAACGTGCGCAGTCAAATCTTCCAAGTGAAGGCGTGAGGAATGACCACAATGTGGCATTGAAATACAACTGATTTGAGACGGCAGGCATGTGCACTTTGTTTGGGTGTTACAAGGCTTTACTAAAAATCGAGTCCCATAGGCTTCGACCTGCCACTCCAATTCATGCCAACACAACATCATCCGATGACATCCACCCGAAAATGTCCACCCGCCGAACGTTCAATATCACGCCAAGAATGATTCACCCACAAGCATTCTCCAGGCTCAACAATTTGTGGAGGGTTCCATCTTGCTGAACACGGCACTAAACAGCATTGAGCTCACCCTTGGCTTGAACTTTGACTCCAATGAGTGGATGGACCTTACCGGCAATATTGTGATGGAACTGGATTGTTGGCCCACTATTGAGAAGATATTTTTACAGGAGTTGGGTACTGGTACTGTGGGATCGCCCTCTGGTATGTTTTTATCTATATGTATAGTTCTATTGCAGTTCCGAATCTTTCGCCAGAGTCACATTCCCAACCGTCTCGAGTACTGAATATGTCGGGTATACAGCAGCCTTCCTCTTCCACTGGTACGTATGATAATTTTAAGTTTGACACTATTCTCTGAATATCCACCTAGAGGCACGAGTGTCACCATCGTCTGGGCCGGGTATTCAGGAGTCTTCCTCCTCCATGCTGCCACCCTCACCATTGAGTCCATCAGGTGAGACCATTCCTAACGTCTACCCCCTAAGATCCCATGGAATGATCCGATATTCCCTCCCGCAGCTGTACCTTTACTGAAAGACCCATCCGCATGGCGCCTTATGATGGATTGGGCGCAGGACAAGTTTGGGTTTGGCGAGCTTGATGATAGGATGCGAGCATACGGACCTCATTATATCCCCGCAGAGTGGAAGACCCTTATTGACGAGGTGTTTATGCTGTCGGACCCAGGAGTCGAAAGTGCAGGACCCGCATCCCTTGTCGTTGAAAGAGCAATGGAGTTGCAGGGCATTACTTTATCGACTGCTTCTGCCCCTGCACCGTCCTTTTTGGCCCCCCCTCCTGCACCATCCTTTTTGGTCCCCCCTCTACTGTTCATTCCTCCCACCCCTCCTGCACTGTCACCAGAGTCTGTAGACTTTGGCCAAATTTGGCTGTGGTAATTGATGGCTCTGGTGTAAATGGATAAGTGGCAGTTGACGGTGTATAAGGATATACCCCCTAATACAATTTCTTGCAGCCAGCCTCTGTCGGAGTTCCAAAACTGAGTGTTATGTAATATGGCACAGCCACACTGCGAACCAAAATTGTAGCCCGGGTTGAGGGGATCACAGGAGTATGCTTACATCAGCAAGATCTTTATTTTTGGATGAGATATAAATGGAAAACTAAAATTTTCTCGAGTCTTTTTGGTTTATGTTACACAGCCACACAAACAGGGGAATGCACAGCCACACAGGGAAAGGTCGCACACAGCCACACAGACAGGGGAGTGCACAGCCACACAGGGAAAGGGGTTGCACAGCCCCAGGGACAGGGGTGGTGCACAGCCACATCAAAAACCAAAGTTATAGCCCGGGTTGAGAGGATCATGGGAGTATGCTTACATCAGCAAGATCTTTATTTTTGGATGAGATAAATGTAGAATACTAAAATTTTCGCAAATTTTCGCTTTTTTTGCACAGCCACTCCACCTTGAACATGGCTTATGTAATCAAAAAAGCGGACCACATGCCTGGGTTGTTGCTGCTGCCACCACTTGCCCCTTCCATTGGATGGTATTTCACTATACTGTAGCATACTATTGACAAGTGATCTACCCATTCCATACACAATTTGGGACCAATCCAATGTTTTTGGATATAAATATAAATAGGGGTAAAAATGCGAAATCTGCTCTCAATTGTGCAGTTCTTGACATATGGACTTGGAAATTTCAACCCAAGTAGCTCTGGCATACATCTACAATCTATCAAAATTGCAGATCATCAGCCTTTGCCCTTGTGGAGGTGGAGTCAGATCTCCTCCTCCCCAGTGTATGCATTATACAGATGGATACTCCATCTTTCTGGGTAATTTGATCCATTGGTACTGTGGAAGATACATCAGAGAGTGTCTATGTACAAGGACTTTGGGGGTTTATCAGGTGGAATGTGTGTAACACCCCCTTGTTGGTTTTTTGGGTGCATGGCTACCATGCCACACTTCCAGGGGTAACATGCCAACTAATGCCACAGGCACATTCTATTCCTATATATCCACCTCCACTCAAAGTTTCAAGTCCAACCATTGAGAACTGGTGGAGCTGTATTGAAAATGAGAGTTGGAAAGCGTGGGAAAGTGTGCGAAGATTTTTGAAGAGATAGGAGATCTGTCAAAAACTTGTCATAGCACACTATCTAGCAGGCCATGTCTCATGAAACTTTGAGACATGAATGTAGGAACATCTCTGAACATGTTTGTACCACTTAAAATGTCATTAAATTACAAAAATACTTCCAAGTGCAAAAACATGGGGAGGTGCATGCCATGTATGAACTGCAGGAGTGAAACAGTCACTTAGGAGGTTAATGTCATGCATACACACTGGGCAGACTGTCCAATGCAGAAATGGTTCAGGACAGTCCAAATTGCAAGTCGGAAGTCAGCCATGCACTTAGCTTACTCATTACTTCTCTCTGTGGTGTGCTATGACAAGTTTTTGACAGATCTCCTATCTCTTCAAAAATCTTCACACACTTTCCCACGCTTTCCAGCTCTCATTTTCATTACAGCTCCACCAGTTCTCAATGGTTGGACTTGAAACTTTGAATGGAGGTGGATATATAGGAATAGAATGTGCCTGTGGCATTAGTTGGCATGTTACTCCTGGAAGTGTGGCATGGTAGCCATGCACCCAAAAAACCAACAAGGGGGTGTTACACACATTCCACCTGATAAACCCCCAAAGTCCTTGTACATAGACACTCTCTGATGTATCTTCCACAGTACCAATGGATCAAATTACCCAGAAAGATGGAGTACCCATCTGTATAATGCATACACTGGGGAGGAGGAGATCTGACTCCACCTCCACAAGGGCAAAGGCTGATGATCTGCAATTTTGATAGATTGTAGATGTATGCCAGAGCTACTTGGGTTGAAATTTCCAAGTCCATATGTCAAGAACTGCACAATTGGGAGCAGATTTCGCATTTTTACCCCTATTTATATTTATATCCAAAAACATTGGATTGGTCCCACATCAGTAAATCAACCCTTTGAGTTACCCGAGGTCACAGGTTTCGTGCTGAGCCCAGACCTGTGCAGTGCTGTCCAGTCTGTCACAGTATTAGTAAGCCAGTCATTTTGCCTCAGCCGAGACAGCTGAGATCAACTGGTTTTTGCCGAGGCCCAGACCTGTCACATTTCTGTTGCAGTGATTAGTCAGCTATTAGTACTAGTAGCAAGGCGACTCTCCGAGTCTATTCACAGACTGAAGCCTGACTTCGGTTCAATTGCAGTATCTGAGAGCCACATACGTACATAGTACCGCAGTAACATCCAAAAAGGAAAAAAAAAGAAATGTCACCCCAAGTGCCATGGTAGTAGTACAAGTAGTACGATGGTTTATAACTGCTACTATGTACTTTTCTCATAACGCACAGCCCGACTATACTACACACTTGTCTAGTTTCACATCCAGGGACTTGGGAGATGCTACGGAGGAGTCACAATCCACAGAATCTGTCAAAGGCTTGGTCAATCAAAGACTTTGTTAGTCGAGTTTCTTACTGTAAACAGATGAAGGGAGGTGAACGGAATGATCTTCATGCATCGCATACTCGGATACAACAGGAATACCACTCTTTCGGATGATGAAGCACACGTGCCCAACAAGACGGTCTGCTGAATGTAGCTCCTCCTGCACTTTCTCCAATATAAGGCGATTGTATTGAAGAGTTAGAGTGTTGCGATGGACGATCTGAAGGGCGAGATTCTTTCGTGTTAGTCGTACTTGTCGATCAGCACGTGCCGTCTCGAGTAAGAGATAAGCTTCTGTGGAATTGTTCGGAGGAGGCACTACAATGTCAGATTCCTGAGAGTGGGAGCAAAATTCGCATGGTATGAAAGCATAGTGAACTGTTCTGCTTACCTGCAAGTCTACATCCGACATCACATCCCTGTCATCTCCATCAGGACCATCTTCGCATTGCTCGAGGTCATGCGAGGAGGCACTTTTAGAGAGACTGGGGCAGTAATTTGCCGAATATACTGGGGAAATCATATGGTCATGCAGGTGAGGAAAGGGTGAGAGGTGGAAGGTGTCATTGGTCCCTTTTTTAGGTAGAGGTCTGATACGTGCTGTGCGGGCATTGGCGGCCTGGGTACTGTTGTGTATGAAGGGGCTGGCTGCCATCATGCCAGATGGTAAGTGGTAGCGAATTCGAATCTGTATGTCACCGCGTCACCTTCGTTGAAGGACTTGGAACAAAGTTCAACGTTCAGAGTCCGAGTCACCCCGCTACAAGTGGCAAGTTCCCACGTGATCTTACTGATAACACTACCGACTCTACGAGTTACACATGCCCAAGGCGGAAGCCAACCGTTGAAGAGAATTGAAATAAGAATGACTGGGATGGGTGGTGAAGTCTGAGGGGGAATTCTTCCCAAGGGGCTTCTCTAGCCTGGAGGAAGGCTGTCTAGGGACGTCTGATGCTGTCTGAAGCTGTCTAGACACTGAGAGAGGCACTCGAGGCCTTCTCGAACTCGAACTCGAACTCTCGAAACTCTGGGAACTTGACTTCGAACGCGACTTGTTATTATTTGTAAGTAGGTATAGTGTAATGTAAGTCGTGAGTGGCTTACTTAAGCCACTCATGTGTCTAAACTCGAAGCAACTAAGTCACACTAGAGTAAATGCACAGAAAGAAAAAGAAATGAAAGTAAAAACAATAAAATAACAAAAATACCCTGGTAGGGAGTATACTCTCCCTACATCCACAGGCCACTTTAGAATTCAACCGTCCTCGGTTGTGGACCAACAGCACGAGCTCGAAGGCGCCAGCAGGTGGAGGTGGCAGATGAAGATGCCGAAGGACGACGGTTGTGTGAAACGTCGTGAAACTCGAGGAGATGGTGGAGAGGGGTGTAGGGAAGATGTAGGAAAAGAAATCAAATGAATGCGCGCCCTCTGAGATAAGATATTCGCAAAACTGTCGGAATGCGCCCTTGCCCACAAAATTGGGAATATCTCTGCACTCGTAGCGCCGGTCACCACCTAACATTCATCACCTGAAAGCCGTCATCGAGTAGTACCATGTCCCCGAAAAGCGAGAGGGTCGGCCTAGAACTGAGGGAGATATACCGTATGCGACATCACAGCACAGCAGGGATGGGGAGAAGGGGAAGACGCCCGAACGATAACCGCTGGTGCAATCGACACAAAACCGCGGAGAACAGTCGAGGGAAATGTGGGGAGCACGTAGAAAAAACAACCAACCCAATCCGCGCACTCCTTCTCGAGATATCGGCAAAACCGGCCCAAGACTCCTCGCCGCACGAAAATCCATATTTCTCGACAAGGGCTGCACGAATCGTGACACAAGGTATACCATTCAAAAGGGCTGATCGAGTAGTATGGGCTCCCAGAAAAGCGAGAGGCATGGCGGAGATCTGAGGAAGATACGGCGTGGACAGCGAGTAGAGCACCACAGTGGGGGAGAAGAAGAGGCCGCCGAGCGACGACCGCTGAGGCAATCGGTACCAAACCGTAGGTGGCGGTAAAGGGCACCTGGGACGAGATGGGGAAAAAGGAACTATACCGATTGGCCCATCCGGTCTCGAGATATCCGCCGAGTCATCTCGTACCCCTTCGTACACCACGAACTCCCATATCTCCGGAACCCATGAGCGTGTCCCCATGAAAAGGGTATCACCAGGTAGCTGTAAGCGTGTAGAACCACCATGCGGAAAAGCGAGAGGCTCGACGCGAGAATGAGTGCGATATGTGATCTTGACCTCCCTACCCTGGTTCAGAGACAAAAACTCAAATAACTCTGCAACGGCGAATGTGCACGCGACGTCTCGTATATCGTCTGGTAGATGTCGTCTAGGGGATGCACGTCTGCAAGAAGCGAACGATTCGGCGCAGAATTGCATGAGTTACGGCGTAAGCGAGGTAGGGGCTAGGAGGGCGGCATCGCATCGGTGTGAAACGGCTTGGTGGAAACCTACGAAACTCCGGGAGGTGATAGAGATGCTCGAGGAGAGTTGGGAGAACGAGGAATGGTGGAAAAGGGCGCACCCGTTCCTGAGATATCTGCCAAACTGTCTCGTACTCCTCTGTACACTGAAAAAACCCATATCTCCGCAACGAACGAGCGCGAAGCCATGAAAATGGCATCACCAGGTAGCCGGGAACAAGTAGTACCACCATGCAAAAGGGCAAGAGGCTCGACGGGAAAACGAGCGAGATACGTGAACCTGACCTTGCTATCCTGTCCAAACACAAAAGTTCGAATAACTCTGGAACCGGGGATGCACTCGCAACGTCTTGTATATCGTCTGATAGGTGTCGTCTGGTAGATTAGCGTCTGTGAAAAGCGAGAGATTCGGTCCAGGGGTGCCTGAGTTATGCGTCGAATGGGGTAGGGGATGGGAGGACAGCATCGCGTTGGTGGAGAACCACTGGGCCGAATCCTACGAAACCTCGGGGGGTGGTAGAGGGATGCATAGGGACTTGGGAGAACGTGGAAACACGGAAAACGGCGCACCCAATCCCGAGATATCCCAATTTTTGTCCTACAAAACCTTTCTCCAAAGAACGGCTGATATCTTCGGATGTACTGGGCTGAATGCGACGAAAAATACACCGTTCGAAAGCTCTCGTTGAGTAGAGCTCGAATCCCGGTTTGCGAGAGGGATGGGTGAGTGGCGGTCGAGATATCGCGTTGACGGGGCTGGGGGTGATGCAGACGCGCAGGGAACTTCAAGAATGATATATTCATAAAAAAAACATAGAATATGATACCCAACAAGCCAATGCAGCCCTACATCAACTCAGTACCACCTTCTCGAGGGCTGGGGAGTGCGACTGCGGCTGCGCGACCTTCTCGAGGATGCCAGTGCATGGCTACTGGGCCTGTAGGACGAGCAAGTACTGTAGATATTCGAGATGGCAAGTCTGTTGACTAGCTCACTGGTGAGCTCTTCCAGTTCTGATTCATCTCTCGAGAGGGTTGGTAGGTGCGAGGATGCAAGCTGTGGGGCAGGTGGTGGCGAGCGGCGGTGATGGTAGTCGCGGGAACGAGAGCAGCGGCTGTAGGACCCACTCGAATACGAATCCATATACTTATTACTGTGGCTTGGTGGATCTTCGAGTTGCGAACAAGAAGGCGAGTGCAGGCGGCCATGGTAGTCGCGGGAATGAGAATGGCGGCTGTGGGACCCACTGCCAGAATACGAGTCCACATACTTAGAACTGCGGCTTGGTGGATTTTCGAGATTGAAACGAGAAGGCGAGTGAGGGCGGCCACGGCCACGAGAACGAGAGCGAGATTGAGGCCTACCGCGAGAGTGTTTTGTAGGTAGAGGGTGAGAAGGTGAACGAGGGCGGCGCAACGAGACATCACTCGAGCTCGAGGATGCACTGGGTGCTTGAGTAGGATAACTCGGTCCTTCCATTGAGAGTGGTGCACACAATGGTCGTTCCGAGGGGGTGGTAGGGTGCACTGACAAGCGGGGGGTGCGGGACAGTGCCAGTGAAACCATATGGGCCTGCGGCTCTAGGCGACCCACATCCTCCAAGGGCTGCCTGCCTGGACTCGAAGGAGGATTTCGAATATCCTTAGGCCGGTTTCCTGGATCCCAGCGGTCCATGCGGTCCTTGAGAGTGCGCCCGGGAATTTCTCGCGGTATCTCTTGTCCTGTAGGGAGTACGACACGACCTTTCACTATTAGACATTTTCCCGCGGCTAGATACTCCTTGCACGAACCACAACTGGCTCGAATATGACCTTTCTGGCCACAGAAAAAGCAAAACGAGTATGCGCGGCGAGGTGAGCAACTCGCAGAATTGGTAGGTGGCTGTGCACACGAACTACTGGCCTCTTCGAGGCCTCGAGATGCTCGAAGGAGCGACTTAGCGACATTTGCGACTCAGATTACATCTTCGAGAAGGCTTCGAAGGTCTTTGAGGGAGTACTGAGGGGGGTTTGAAGCTTCAGAAGGTCCGGAACACGGGGAACTCAGGCCGTGCATGATGTCAGGTCACCAGGTGGGAACTCGAAGCAAACTCGAAGGAATAAAACAATATTTAGATGGGAAACACTTGAGGAAATCGTGCCTCGGGACTGCGAGAATGCGAACGGAGAGTGCGGGAGTGAGACCGAGGTAGGAAAACTGAGAGACACAAGCAACACTGAGGACACGAGACCTAAAACTGCGAGAATGAGACTGAATAAGATGAGAAAACTGATACCAGGCTAAGACAGAAGCCCCTCGCGGTGGGCTCCAGATGAAGAGACTGAATAGAGGGTGACTGAGGATGGATTAGGATTGTCTGAGGGAGGGTTCTTCCCAAGGGGCTTCTATAGCCTGGAGAGAAGACTGTCTGGGGACGTCTGGGAACTGTCTGAGACTGTCTGAACACAGTAGAAGGCACTCGAGGCCTTCTCGAACTCGGACTCGACTCTGAACTCTCAAAACTCGACTTCGAACGCGACTTGTTATTATTTGTAAGTAGGTATAGTGTAATGTAAGTCGCGAGTGGCTTACTTAAGCCACTCACGTGTCTAAACTCGAAGCAACTAAGTCACACTAGAGTAAATGCACAGAAAGAAAAAGAAATGAAAGTAAAAACAATAAAATAACGAAAATACCCTGGTAGGGAGTATACTCTCCCTACACCGTGGGGGTCTCAAGATGATCAGTTGCCTGCGCTGTGGCAAAAGGTTTTTCTCGGAGACGAACGTTCTTCAACACATGAACCAGCCCACAGGTACTTGTCACTTCGCAAGCTGGCACGAGGAATGCTCTCGCTTGTTCTCTCAAGCTAGATGCCCACCCTCTGATAACTCCGTTCCCTGCTCGTCCATTAATCGGCCCCCTCGTTTTCCCAGTGCCGACAGCAACGCATATCAAGACTGGGATCTGAACCCTCCATCTCCAGAGGTACACGAAACTGAGGATTTCATGATGGATGCCCCAGAGGAGGTCATCCCTCTGGTACCTGGCAAGTTTGTCGAGGTTTATGAGGGGAGTAGTGAGGTATTTCCTGGTGGAAAGTCATTCATGGACACGTTTCACGAGGATCAATATTCCAGTGAGAGACGAAGCAATCTGTACTTCCCTTTTGCGTCGCAACAGGAGTGGCAATTCGCTTCTTGGCTGTTGCATTCAAGACTGAGCTTGACCGCTATTGACTCATTATTGGCGCTAGGTATTGTACGTCATTTCTCTTCATTTTTTCGAATGCCTCGATCGTTGTTCAGCTCCAGGGGATCCCACTTTCTTTCTGCATGGGAAAGCAGCTTCGTGCCCATGCAGAGGTTCTTTCCTCTGGCCTGGCTTGGTTGTGCGAAGAAATGGAACCCGAGAGTCCCACCAAACATCCTGTCCGTCTCTTCTATCGACAACCACTCGAATGCCTACAATCTCTCCTCAGTCATCCACTTCTGACTCCACATATCTCTTTCATACCACGGAAGGTCTGGACGTCTGCGGCCAGAGTATGTCGTATCTATGATGAGTGGTTATCTGGGGACTGAGCTTGGGAAATCCAGGTAGGTTCAACCATCTCGTTCTGATATTTAGCCTGACTGGCCCTACAGGATGCTCTTCCCCGTGGCGCAATGGTCCTAGGTGTTGTTCTCTCATCGGACAAGATGAACATATCCGTCATGACTGGCAACCGCGTGGCCCACCCTGTTCTTATAAGCCTTGCCAACATCGATGCGAGCATATGCAGTAAAACATCGCTTCATGGGTACCTCCTCCTCGCACTCCTTCCCATTCCAAAGTTCGTCCACAAGACTACCCGCATTCGTGGACTATTGCAAGATCGGCTTATCCATCAAGCGCTCAACCGGGTCCTTACTCCTCTCAAGACAGCGGCTACTGTGGGGATCATGATGAGCGACCCGGCAGGAAACTTACAATATTGTTACACACCATTAGCGTCATGGATCGCAGACACACCAGAAGAGTGCCTCCTTGCTGCTACAAGTCCAAAGGCGTCACCCATCACAACTGCCACATCCAAGAACTTTGGCGATCCATTCCATCACCCCCCTCATACTAGTTCAATCACACTTTCAGCCATCCAGCGCGCATGCACTGAACAAGATCCTTTCGACTACAAGAATTTTATTAAGGTTATCAGAGCTTTGCATTTGAACAGTGTAGTCGAGCCCGTCTGGAAAGGCTGGCCATTATCAGAGCCATCTGATTTCATTACTCCTGAACCTCTTCACCATTTCCACAGGTTTTCCTGGGATCATGACACTAGGTGGTGCATCCTTGCTACCGGAGCGGCCGAATTCGACTATCGATTCTCATTGCTTCAAACTCTTGTCGGGTACCGCACATTTGAGGATGGTGTATCCAAGCTGAAACAGGTCACAGGACGCGATCACCATGCCGTCCAGCGTTACATCGTCAGCATTATTGCTGGGTCCGTTCCCTGATGTTTCCTCACTGCTATCTGCTCGCTCATGGACTTTCGATATCTGGCTCAAGCACCGATGTTCACGGACAACTCCCTTACTGAGGTTGCGAGTGCCCTGCAGGACTTCTACGATAACAAGGACGCTATTATGGCTGCCGGGGCACGGAAGGATTCCTGGGAGATCCCTAAGTTGGAGCTACTCCAAAGCATCATTCCAAGCATCTGCCTGTCAGGTGCAGTCATGCAGTGGTCCGCAGATCCAACTGAACATGCGCATGTCCAAGAGATCAAGGTTCCAGCTTGAGCTGGAAACAATCAGGACTATTACAATCAGATCGCACGCCATCTTGACTGCGCAGAGAAGTGCTTGCACTTCGACATTGCCACATACATGGAGTCCAAGCGGGGCGAAGAAGACTTGCAAGTTGATGAAATCGAGGGTAATGAGACTGAGCAAGATAAGGAGCACAAGCCGGATGAAGAAGAATTCCCTACTGATCACCTGGCTGCAACTCGGTCTCCCATCAACTACTTCACGATCGCGGTGTGGGCAACTCTTCTTGTGAGAGCGCAAGGGGAAAGGGGGGGAAAGCTGTAGGCTAAGCCTAGGCTCGTCCCAAGGGGTCGTGAGTCGGAAGGGGGTGTCAGAAAGGCTATGGGAGACAAGGGAAAAGATCCCCTGAGGTCTGGGGGTAGTTGGCGATGAAGAACTCGAATTACCACCACCAGGCAGGCAAATATGGCGGCTCTGAAGGGCTACGATGGCTGGTAAGGGCTGGGACTCGAAGGGCGGCGGTCTAGACTCTGGAAATCGGCAGGAATGACTCCAAAACACTGCGGAACTTTCGAAGCGGTGGAAGGACTCGAAGGGCGGCGGTTTAGACTCTGGAAGTTGGTGGGAATGACTCTGAAACACTGCAGAACTTTTGAAGCGGTGGAAGGACTCGAAAGGCGGCGGTTTATCGAAGGGGTGGCTCTGGGGACTCAATGTAGGCTCTGGAACTCAAAGCGGACTCTCTAGGGACTTGTAGAAGACTCTGTAGACTCGAAGAACTCTGTGGACTCAGCAAGGACTCATAGGACTCAAAAATACTCAAGGGACTCAACTCTGGGGACTCTGGGGCACTCGGAAACACAGATGGTGACCGCAAAAAGGTGGGTATTTTTTTTCTAAGTGAAGCGGTGATACTTGTAACGTAGAGGCGGCGGTAGCTATGTGAAAATCGGCAGTTTTTGGAGCTGTCAAATGTCGAAAAAAAGTGACAGAAAAGGGCCGACGTATGGTAAATCACATGCATCGCACTAAGGGAAAGGAAAGCAAAGTAAAACTGACCAGAAAAATATGTAAGTAAAGAGAGAGGGTATGGACGACATGCCTGGACAGCAAGGAAGTGCAGGGAAAGCTGCGGAAACTTTGGGAGATGAAACATGGGGTCTGGAAGCGGAATGGCGGCGGAACATGCGTCGGAGTGGGCGGTGGGTCACAGGATTGACACCTGGCACTTCGGAAAGGGTTTCCGACAGCCAGCAGATGGGTTTCACGTGTCCAGGGGCTGAGGCGGTCGGAATAGAGAAGGCTAGGCCCTCCAAACGGAACCTGGGAGCGAAGCGGGACTTTTGTGGCGGTGATAGGGGCATGTGAGGCGGTCGGAAGGCACAAGGGTGGGCGGAGCTATTTTTAGATGGCGGAGGCGGTCATTCTGGCTGTATCAGCAGCCGAAAGGCAGCAGAATCCCTTGGACAACAATGGGGACGATTACGGGAGTCGTAGCGGTCGGGAATTGCCGCAATATGGCGGTCTGAGGCCCTGAGGACTGTCGGAGCTTTGTGGCGGCGAAGGAATGCTGAAAAGCGGCGGGTTTCAGCCCTAGGGAGAGTACACTCCCTACACCTCCCGGGGTCTTCGAATGCTGACCGTCCTCGGTCAGGGATACTGTTAGGGGCCGTGCCCTAATTTAGATGTCTGTAATCATCCGCAGGCATGTGATACTCCGGTATCACATGCCTGCATGTCTAGTATATAAAGGTTGTCGTAGTGACATTAAGGACAATCATTGTCTTAAATTTTACACTGCGAATACCATACGGTACAGTTCGCGGGTGTGAACTAAGGCAAGCCAACCTTACAATTTTTTGAACTCTCGTCAAAGTATTCGCAATGAGCCGCACGGCTACCCGCGCATATGCTCGCGCAGTAAAGTCGGGCCAGAGCAAGCCGCCCGACGGAGGGGATCCCCCTCAAGACGACAATAGTCGTCGAAAGCAAAAGGGACCATCCGAGGTCCAAAGAAATGATGGGAACACGGAGGACAGGCAGCCGCCGGTCAGAAGCGCCTCCCAAGAGACGAGCGCCAGACAGCCTGGATCTGTAGCGCCGGGTGCGCATATGCCCGGAGGGTTGAATACCTCAACGACTTTGGGGAGCAGCATCGAACGAGCTGCGAGAGAGGGGAATGAGGCAGCCAGAGACTCGATGAGTCCCCTTACTCCTCAGCGCACTGAGCTAGATAACTCACGAATGTCTTCCGACCCCATGTTAGTACAAAGGACTCAGAGTCCTCCAATTGAGATATTCGAAGAAGGCGAGGAGCCTTCGAGGAGAGAGACAAGTGAGAGGGATGCCCCAATCGACCCTCGCATGGCCTTCGAGGCTATGAACGACTTCCTCGAAAGTCTGCAGCAACAATGGCTGGACTACGGGTATGGCCCCGAAGGTTTCGACAATCACGGGGTAAACCCCGGCGTACATCACGCAGAAGAATTAGAAAGGTATAGGCGGGCACTCGCCGCCAAGAGTGCGAGCAGGACGACTACTCCGGACGTCGAACCTACGATCAAGAGAGAGGGGACAATCCCTCATTTCTGGCCAGGAATGCCAGTAAGGAGGGAAGACCTCCCATTCGAAAGAGCTGACGCTCTCGGCAGAAGGGGCGGATTCGCCCCTAACATGCCAGATCGCCCTGCATACTTCTCGAGGCGAGACTCGGATATAATCCGACAGATGTTTGGAAACGAGCGGGGGGCTGTGATACTCCACCAGATGGCTCGAGATCGTACTATTGCAGCCAGAAACGCTGCCGGAGGAAACAGGGATAATACCCCTGGAAGAAATGATCGAGATGAAGCGGCCGAGAATCGGTACGGCCGAAATGAAGATGGAGGCGGCCCTCCCGAAGGAAATAACTATGGGGGAAACTTCCCTGGTCAGGGATTCCCTGGGGGTGGTCCCCCTGACGGTGGCCCTCCAGGAGGAGGACCCCCTGGCGGTGATGATCCGGATGAAGAGGACGATGACGATCCTCGAGGGTATGGGAGAATCCCCATAGTTGGGGGACGACGTGTCGTCCAGGGAAACCAACCGAACTATCTGAGGGGATTCACCCCAGGTAATACGAGGTACATGGATTTTATGCAAAACAAATACACACAGCGTATCTGGGAACAAGTCGGGTTACCGACGGGACAGGTTGGACCTGAAGTGAAGGTGATGAACCCGCCTAAGCCTGGAAAGTACGGAGGCCAGGATGACCTGGATAAGTTCGACGACTGGCTGGGCCAGATATTAAAGTACTTTCGTACATTCAAGGTCACCGGCCCTGATCGCGATGAAGATCGCGTATTGTACACTGGGTTGTACTTGGAGGGTCTAGCCTCCCAATGGTATGACCAAGAGGTCGACTCCCCGAATCGACAAGTACATCACTGGACCTTCGAAGAACTCATATGTGGACTATTTAAGCGATTTGTCCACGAGGCGTCAGCGCAGAACGCTGCCGACAAGTATGATCGAACGAGGTTCGAATATGACAAGGGGGCCCTTGCATATTACAACGACTTGAAGCGTCGTGCGCACCGAATGGTGCAGCCTCCGGACGACTACTCATTCAGGAGGAAGTTCTTGTGGGGGCTACCGCACTCTATAATTAAATCGATATTCGAAGCTCGCGGAATATCCGCAGAGCATTCAACAATTGAGGAGATCCTCGAAGAAGTAAGGCGCATGGAGACTGCGCAGAAAGCAGTGAATATGCATATGAGAACGAGCCACGCCGGCTCTGGAGGGAAGACCTCCCAGGGACGAAGTGGCTCACACCCACATGGAAACAGGAGCGCAGGTAGCTCCATGAACAAGGACAATTATAAGTACTTTCAGAAAGGAAATACGTTATATCGACGTAAGGTGAACTTTGCGCCAAAAGGCGCTGATGCTGGAAGGAAGGGTGGACAGTTCCACCGTAGGGATGGTGACCATAAGTACCATCATAAGGAGCGAGACGACTCGCAGCAGAAAGGACGGCAGCCCCGAAGGTTCATGCCGGGGATAACGTGCTTCAACTGCTCGGAAGTGGGCCATATGGCCCCAGATTGCCCTCATCCTCGAAAGGACAAGAATAAAGTGGCAGTTAAGCCGCGGTTATACGCTGTAGACGTCCAAGAGGAAGAGGGACGTGATACCCTCGCAAAAGATCAGTCGGAGGAACCC
The DNA here is from genome assembly GCA_024613165.1 of Pisolithus albus. Taxonomy (NCBI): domain Eukaryota; kingdom Fungi; phylum Basidiomycota; class Agaricomycetes; order Boletales; family Pisolithaceae; genus Pisolithus; species Pisolithus albus. The sequence goes on from JANFAB010000048.1 coordinate 168,899, forward strand.
GACGAGGGAAAAGTCGTTGAAGGTGAACCCAGTCACAACGAATCTAGTGATCACGAGGAAGGATCACACTGTGACGAAGTGGAAATCGTCGACGAGTACGAAATGTACTCAGAGATTGACGACGACGACGAGCCCGTCGCATACTTCGGTGCTATACACGAAGAAGACGAAGCTGTTGCTTCCGATGAGGAGGTAACTTGCGCTATGATGCGCATTGTACATGATGACGAGGACTCGTCAAAAGGAGACCAGGTCTCCGAGGCGGGAAGTGATCTCCCAGATGCAAATGAAGGAAGCTCCTACGAAGAAGAACCTCAGGAGGAAAAGTGGGAATGGTCCGGAACTTATGGAGCAGTGCACGAAGGGATGTGTGATGAGTGTCGACATCGAGTCGACCATGTAGCAGAAGGGCTACTTAGTAGGGATGAGTCCCTTGCACGAGCACTTAATGTACCGGAAGAACACGCTAGGCGTGAATACCACAGAGGGGTAGGAGAAGGAAACCGCATACGACTCTCGGATGCGAATGGTAGTACGAATCACGTACGGGCTGCGTTGCAGACGATGGCATTCCATCTCAGAGTCCGTGAGGGCTATCGTATGAACGCCCTACGACAAATGGTATTGGCACGAGAGGACGTGCGACATCTGCCAGGACGCAGTCAAGAGCTACAAGAGCACCTGGACAATGCCATATTTGACATATGCCGCCAAAGCATGTCGGAGAGTGACGTCGGGATTTACCCCGACGTAGTGATAGTGAATACCCTGTGGGGTAAGGTATGGATCAACCGAGACAATACGATGGAATATCAACCATCGGTAATGGGAGGTACAGGGGGACCTCTGTGGAGTGCGTCTCTGAGGATAGCAGACGAAGATATGGACTCCCAAATGGAGGATGCCATAGAATTTAATAGCGCGGTAGATACTATGTCTACGAGAAATCGATGGATTTGGTCTCCCATCTACGGTGCAATCCATGAAGAACCTTCATGCCGAGAATGTGCTCAGAGTATAGAGCACGTATCCGAGTCGGCAATAGACGGAGACACTACGTTGAACGTGGCGTTGCGATACCCAGAGCAATTAGCTTGTAGGGAGTACGACCACGGCTGGGAAGATTGCGACCGAGCGCAGATGGAGGGACATGGAATGAACATGGATCGCACGCGTCATGCGATGCGAACCATGGCAGACCGGATACGGTCCTTGGAAGCCGACAGGCTTCAGACGATCGCAGATATATTAGAAATACTGGGGGAATGCAGTGGCGTGGCCCCAGAAGTGCGAAGAGCACTGGAGGCAATGGAGGTTCGCCTCCAACGAACCACTGAAACTAATCGCCGTGTCGGAATATATCCCGACGATATGATAGTGGTGACCCCCCACGGTGATGTGATTATCACGAATGACGAAGGACAATATCGTCATACCGCGTGATTGGCAGCAATGGATCTCGCTGCAAAGATCGAGCCGGTGACGAAGTCATTGACACGATCGTTTCGGTATGCTATGCATACGAATAATGTAGTGGGATCTCGTCCCAAAATAAGTCCTGAGTTGCGAACGTGTGCAATGTTGCAAAGCATAATTAACGGATGTACCGTGTATACGATGATAGACACCGGGAGTACGGGTAATTTCGTGAGCCCGGCATTCGCCAAGGTCACGAAGATGAGGGTCTTTCCCCTCGAACAGCAGCTGACGCTGCAATTAGGCTGCATAGGCAGCCGGTCGAAGATTACTCATGGTGGAATATCCACAATGCGCATTGGAAACTATGAAGTAGAGATATACTTCGATGTAGCGAATATTGACCGCTACGATTGTATAATAGGAATTCCCTTCCTAAGACAAACTAAAGCGATCTTAAACTTCACAGAGAAGACGATACAGATAGCAGCGGAATGCGTGCCTCTTCTCACAGAGCCTGAGGCTCTGATGACGGGTAAATCCCGTCCTAAGCATTGACTCTCGCGCCCTGCGAGGCCTCAGTCTCGCGAGGGCTCTAAAGGGGGGAGGGGATCCGATAGAGTAAAAGAGCCAAGGGGCTCAACGAAAAGCGAGGAACATCTCGCAATAATAAAGCCAAAAAAATTGTTGAGCAATGAGGATATACCTCAGTTACGGAACCAATGGTTCGAATGATATAAGCATAGGCTTAGCAGGGTGATCCCGAAACTGCCTCCACTACGGGAGGTAAACCACAGGATCCCCCTGATAGACGAAAGAAAGCAGTACGCGTACCACCTGCCACGGTGCGCTGATGTGCTTAAGCAACAGTTGTCGGATAAAATCTGACTATATACGGACGCAGAATGGTGGGTGCTGAAAAGCGTCCCACAGGCTGCTCCGATGCTATGCATCCCGAAGAAAAATGGAAAGCTGCGGACAGTCATTGACTGCCGCAAGAGAAATGAAAATACTGTGAAGGACGTCACCCCCTTCCCGGATCAGGACCAGATACGAATGGACGTAGCACGAGCGAAGTATCGCTCAAAGATTGATTTATCAAATGCATACGAACAAGTTCGTATAGAACCCGAAGACGTCTGGAAGACGGCCTTCTCGACGATATATGGGACTTTCTTAAGTCAAGTAATGCAGCAGGGAGATTGTAACGCCCCTGCGACGTTTCAACGCCTGATGACAGTGATCTTCAGAGATCACATAGGACGTTTTGTATACGTCTATCTCGATGATATATTCATCTTTAGCGACACAATTGAGGATCACGAATGACACCTCAGGATAGTGTTTGAAACACTAGAAAAGGCCGAGTTCTACCTTGAGAAGGAGAAGTGCGACCTTTATGCAGAAAAATTGGACTGCCTAGGGCACATCATAGACGCTAAGAGCGTCCATGCCAACAGAGACAAGATGTCTCGAATCAGGAGCTGGAGGACTCCGAAGAACCTAAACGAAGTCCAAAGGTTCGTAGGACTAGTGGAGTATCTAGCACAGTTTATGCCAGACATATCGGCGTATACTACGCCCCTGACTGGTATACAATGGAACGAACATCCGTTTCAGTGGAGGGAAATCCACGACAGGTGCTTCCAAGTGATCAAGGATCTTGCATGCAAGTATCCGATCCTGCGGCCTATTGATCCGCGAAAAGGAGAGCCAATATGGCTCGTGTGTGATGCATCACTCTATGGAGTGGGTGCGTTGTACGGGCAGGGGCCCGACTGGAAAACCTGCCGACCAGCAGGATTTATGTCGAAAAAGTTGAGCGATGCTCAACAGAATTATCGAACATTTGGGCGAGAAACTCTCGCAATAATCGAAGCACTCTTGAAATGGGAGGATAAACTCCTCGGCTTCAAGTTTACGATCGTCACCGATCATGAGGCGTTGGGGTACCTCAAAACCCAACGAAAACTGTCGAGTCGACAAGTCCGCTGGTTGGACTACATGTCGCGATTCGACGCAAACATCGTCTATGCAAAAGGCACGGAGAACCGCGTAGCGGATTGCCTTTCTCGTTACTACGAGCAAGAAGGAGGGGACGTAGCCTCCGATGATGAAGTAGAATGGGCCGACGCAGATATACGTTTGGACCCAGAGGGGGACGACCTCCCTCAAGACAGGTGGCGAGAGCTGAAGTTATCAGCGATGAGAGAGGGAAGTACCCCTCGGAAGAGTAACCGGTTGAAAGAAAAGGTCGAGAAAAGATATGAAGAGGCTAAGGAGATGGCCTCAGCCGCAGATCAGAGTAACAAGGAATCCCCTAGCGCAAGTGCGCAGGAAGACCCTACGATACTCGAATCTGCCAAGGCCTCTAAAGCCTCCCCAATAACATTTGGAGAAGCACCAGGCTTCCTGAACGCTATCCGCGCAGGATATAGAAGCGATCCTGTACTCGCGAAAGTGATGGCACAGCTGTCACACTATCCTCAGTTCGAAGGGGAAGATGGCCTTCTATACACGAGAAATCGTGGAGGAGAGAAGGTGTTATGCCTTCCCCATGCAAAGTACGACGGCGATGATACTATTGCCAGGGTAATCGATCAAGCGCACAGGACGCTGGGACATTTTGGATCCCAGAGGACAGCGGATTATATCCGCAGATGGTATTGGTGGCCGAAACTCGGCCGGGAGGTGGACAAGTTTTGTCGAACATGTCCGATATGTCAGACGACAAAGAACGACAATCAGCGACCGAAGGGTCTATTGCACAGTCTGCCTGTGCCGCGAAGACCCTGGGGGTCGATAGCAATGGACTTTGTGGGACCTTTCCCACCGAGCGACGGGCATGACTACCTGTGGGTGGTCCTGTGCCGTCTAACGTCGATGGTACACCTAGTACCGGTGACTACGACGATACGAGCGTCAGAGCTCGCGGGGATGTTCATACGGGAAGTCGTCCGATTACACTACCAGAGACGATAGTCTCAGATCGAGACGCGAAGTTCACGTCGACTTTCTGGTGCAAAACGCACAGAATGTTGGGAGCGAAACTCCTAATGTCGACGGCGTTCCATCCACAAACAGATGGAGCATCTGAACGAGCGATAAGGAATGTAGCGCAGATGCTACGAGCCATGGTCTGACCAGACCAGACGGATTGGACATCGAAGATGCCAATGGTCGAGTTCGCGATCAACTCGAGCATAAGTAGCTCGACAGGGTTCGCACCCTTCGAATTAAATTACGGGTACATGCCCGAAGTAATGCAACGAGTCAGAGGGGGGACGCCCTCAACGGCACCAGGGGTGAAGACCTTCGTAAAACAAGCGTTAGAAAATCTTGAGATGGCCCATGACGCCATCATTGAAAGCAGGGTAGTACAGACGTACCATGCAAATAAGAAACGAAAGGAAGGCTTCAGCCTTCGAGAGGGGGACCTCGTCTACCTCTCTACTCAGAACTTGAGCGTTCCGAAGGGACGTGCATGAAAGCTCGTGCCAAAATTCATCGGTCCGATGAAAGTGTTGTGCTGTGATAGCGCGAATGACACCTACACTCTGGACCTGCCAGAACAATTGCGCCAGCGGCGCATACACCCAACATTCCACGTCGGGTTATTGCGTAGATACGAATAGAACGATGATGTTCTGTTCCCGAGGCGTGACGCGCACGCGTTCTACGATGTCGGTATGACCGACGAAGAGGAGTGGTTAGTAGATGAGATAACGGCTCACCGGTGGACGAATAACAAGGTAGAGTTCCTTGTAAGATGGAACCTCGGAGACACGACATGGGAGCCGGTGTCTAATTGTAAGGAGCTTGAGGCCCTCGACAGGTACCTCGAGCTCCAGGGCGTACAAAGTATACGCCAGTTGCCCCGAAGGGCGAAATAGTACGCGTAGGCGTACGGTAACCACTAAGTGGTTAAACGTAGTCGGGAGACTACTACTGGAAGCAAACGGACAAGTCAGAAAAAACAAAAATAAAAACAAACAAAAGATAAAAATAAAAATAATACCGTCAATAATACCATTGGCCTCGAGCACAGCATAGTTACCAAATTTAATTAGAGTATATACTTTCCTCCGATCACATTTTCACCGTTTCACGTGCATTAACTTTACTGATCACGTGATTTTCTTTTTACAATACTCCGTCTTCTTCTTCTTCTTTTTCTTTTTCTTTAACGCTCATAACGTTCTAGTAGATACAATGTCCCACCGCGATCACCGTCGCAGAGACCCCCCGAGCCCACAAGGCTCTATTAGCCCCACCCCGTCCCGATCTCCCTCGCCCCGGCGAGGCAGATCCCCCGCGCATTCCAACGTGCCTCACGATGGTTCGCCATCACGTTCGTACTCTCCATCCCCCATCGACCGACGCAGTCTGTGTACGGTCAGCAGTGGCCAGAAACGGCCACGATCACCCTCACGCTCGTCGTCCCTCGAGTATGAGCCCCGCCGGGACAAACGTTCCTGCCCGTACTGGGAATGCCACCCCCAGTTTCCTTTCTTGCGCCATCACGGCGCTTGTGACCAGTGCGCGTCTTACGCGCTTCATCTCTCCCAAGGCATGGCCTTGTCCGACGCAGGTATCATGCCTGCTATCATTACTTTGGCTGATGAGACCGCCCGTCTCATCAAACGTACCCCCTACGACGACCTACGTCGTCGTATCAGCCATCTCGAGCGTGATCTCGAGGAAACCTCCTACGACCTCCGTCGTGCCCTCCGGAAGATCGATGATCTTCAACGCGAACCCACCCCCACCATCCCCGCTCCCGCTACGGTTGAGCAAGCTGCGCGTGACTTCGAACGCGCTCGTGTCGCCTCCTTGGGGGGGCGTACTTATTCATCAAACGCGGAGGCTAGTTCCTCCAGGCTGCCGCCTCCACCGGCACCACAGCCTTCTTCTTCTTCGAGGGGGAGGGTACAGGCTAAACCTGCGTCGCAGGTTGAACCTGTAGTGTCAAGAAAGGGCAAAGAGAAGCAGCTCGAGGACACCCATCAGGCAGCACCTGATTACGAATTTACCGCCATGGAGGAAGATACCTCCACTCAACAATGTTACGATGACGACATTCCTATGGTCGTCGATACCGCCTCTCAGGGAACACTCTTCCCTGAATTTACGGGAGAAGAGAACCCGTACAGAGTACGCGTCCTTGGGCAAGGCAGGGATGGCGTGAGGTCGATCCTCTTTGTGAGGATCAACGACAACCTCTACGCCTACGATGATGAGAGGCTTGGCGCCGCCCTCGGAGCCGTGTCAGCTAATTTAGACCAAATAGGCCCGGCAACTATCACTTAGCGATTTACAAGAATCACGGTAACTACCACTGTCCAAATAAGGAAATACCCCTAATGAAAATTGTCGCAGGCAGCCTCTGCTGTCGGAGTTTGAAAACTGCACATTACATAATGTGGCACAGCCACAGTGCGAACCAAAGTTGTAGCCCGGGTTGAGAGGACCACAGAAGTATGCTTACATCAGCGAGATCGAAGTATGCTTACATCAGCGAGATCGAAGTATGCTTACATCAGCGAGATCTTTATTTTTGGATGAGATATAAATGGAAAACTAAAATTTTCTCGAGTCTTTTTGGTTTAGTTACACAGCCACACAGACGAGGAGAGTGCACTGCCACACAGGGGAAGGTTGTGCACAGCCACATGGACAGGGTTGTGCACAGCCACACAGGGAAGGGGTTGCACAGCCACATGACAGGGGCAGTGCACAGCCACACTGAAAACCAAAGTTGTAGCCCGGGTTGCAAGGATCATGGGAGTATGCTTACATCAGCAAGATCTTTATTTTTGGATGAGATAAATGTAGAATACTGAAATTTTCACGAGTCTCTGCTTTTTTTGGCACAGCCACTGCACCTTCTATATGTGCTTATGTAATCAAAAAGCGGACCACATGCCTGGGTTGTTGCTGCTGCCACCACTTGCCCGTTCCATTGGATGGTATTTCACCATACTGCAGCATACTATTGACAAGTGATCTACCCATTCCATACACATTTTGGATCCAATCCAATGTTTTTGGACATGGATATGAATAGGGGTAAAAATGCGAAATCTGCTCCCAATTGTGCAGTTCTTGACATATGGACTTGGAAATTTCAACCCAAGTAGCTCTGGCATATATCTACAATCTATCAAAATTGCAGGTCATCAGCCTTTGCCCTTGTGGAGGTGGAGTCAGATCTCCTCCTCCCCAGTGTATGCATTATACAGATGGGTACTGCAGCTTTCTGGGTAATTTGACCCACTGGTACTGTGGAAGATACATCTACCAGTGTCTATGTACAAGGACTTTGGGGGTTTATTAGGTAGAATGTGTGTAACACAACTTTGTTGGTTTTTTGGGTGCATGGCCACCATGCCACACCTGCAAGAGTAACATACCAACTAATACCATAGGTACATTCTACACCTATATATCTACCTCCATTCAAAGTTTCAAGTCCATCCATTGAGAACTGGAGGAGCTGTAATGAAAATGAGAGCTGGAGAGCGTGGGAAAGTGTGCGAAGATTTTTGAAGAGATAGGAGATCTGTCAAAAACTTGTCATAGCACACCATAGAGAGATGTAATGAGTAAGATAAGTGCATGGCTGACTTCCTACTTGCAATTTGGACTGTCCTGAACCATTTCTGCATTGGATAGTCTGCCCAGTGTGTATGCATGGCATCAACCTCCTAGGTGACTGTTTCACTCCTACAGTTCATACATAGGATGCACCCGCCCATATTTTTGCACTTAGAAGTATTTTGGTAATTCAATGGCAGTTCAAATGGTACAAAGATGTTCAGAGATGTTCCTACACTCATTTCTCAAAGTTTCATGAGACAAGGCCCACTGGATAGTGTGCTGTGACAAGTTTTTGACAGATCTCCTATCTCTTCAAAAATCTTTGCACATTTTCCCACGCTCTCCAGCTCTCATTTTCATTACAGCTCCTCCAGTTCTCAATGGATGGACTTGAAACTTTGAATGGAGGTAGATATATAGGTGTAGAATGTACCTATGGTATTAGTTGGTATGTTACTCTTGCAGGTGTGGCATGGTGGCCATGCACCCAAAAAACCAACAAAGTTGTGTTACACACATTCTACCTAATAAACCCCCAAAGTCCTTGTACATAGACACTGGAAGATGTATCTTCCACAGTACCAGTGGGTCAAATTACCCAGAAAGCTGCAGTAACCATCTGTATAATGCACACACTGGGGAGGAGGAGATCTGGCTCCACCTCCACAAGGACAGAGGCTGATGGTCTGGAATTTTGATAGGTTGTGGATATATACCAGAGTGGCCTAGGGTGAAAATTTCAAGTCCATATGTCAAGAACTGCATGTTTGGGAGCAGATTTTGCATTTTTACCCCTATTCATATCCATGTCCAAAAACATTGGATTGGATCCAAAATGTGTATGGAATGGGTAGATCACTTGTCAACAATATGTTAGAGTACAGTGAGATATCACCCAGTGGAAGGGACAAGTGGTGGCAGCAACAGCAAACCATGCATCTGGTCCGCTTTTTGATTACATAAGCACATATGGCAGGTGGAGTGGCTGTGCCAAAAAAAGCAGAGACTCGCAAAAATTTTAGTATTCCACTCATATCTAATCTAAAAAACAAGATCTCGCTGATGTAATCATATTGCTGTGATCCTCTCGTCCTGGACTACAACTTTTGTTTTCAGTGTGGCTGTGCAGGTGCGCTTCTTTGATTAGATAAGCACACATCGCAGGTGGAGTGGCTGTGCAAAAAAAGAAAAGACTCGTGAAAATTTTAGTATTTCACTCATATCTAATCTAAAGAGCAAGATCTCGCTGATGTAATCATATTGCCGTGATCCTCTCATTCCGGGCTACAACTTTCATTTTCAGTGTGGCTGTGCACTGCCCCTGTCATGTGGCTGTGCAACCCCTTCCCTGTGTGGCTGTGCACAACCCTGTCCACGTGGCTGTGCACCACCTTCCCCTGTGTGGCAGTGCACTCTCCTCGTCTGTGTGGCTGTGTAACTAAACCAAAAAGACTCGAGAAAATTTTAGTTTTCCATTTATATCTCATCCAAAAATAAAGATCTCGCTGATGTAAGCATACTTCTGTGGTCCTCTCAACCCGGGCTACAACTTTGGTTCTCACTGTGGCTGTGCCACATTATGTAATGTGCAGTTTTCAAACTCCGACAGCACTGCCTGCGACAATTTTCATTAGGGGTATTTCCTTATTTGGACAGTGGTAGTTACCGTGATTCTTGTAAATCGTTAAGTGGCTCTTGCCACAACCTTTGGTCAAAATCTACAAACTCTGGTGGCCCTCGCCAACATTCGCCAGGGGACCCCCCCTCCTGTTCCCCTCAGACGAGGAAATCTCGTCGCATCAGTTACCAGATGGGACAGGGGGATAATGGGTCCCATTAGACTCATTAACACCGCGGAGGAAATCCGCAAACTGTACGCCGAAGCATACGAAGAACCTGAGGAGAACACTCCTTGCGTCCATAGGGCGCAGGAGCTGATAACCTACATCAACCTGTGGAAGAAGTGCAGGTTGGTCACGAACGAGGTCATGAACCTCGCACTTAAAGAATGGAGGCCGCCTGTTTGGGCCTCCCAGAAAGCGCGCCAGAGGAGAGAGGTGCTACGAGACAAGGAAAGGGCAAGGAGGGAGGGAGAAGCCCTCGCATTACAACCCGCCGGTGGACAACCGGCCTTACAACAGCGGATAGGGGGCCAACCCGCCGCTCCTTTGCCAGAGATGGGTCAGAGACCCATCGTGCCTCTCCGTGACCGCCTGATGGTTGAAAACCCTGGGGTCCCCCAAGCCCCTGCTCATCAAGAACGACCCCCTCCAAGGGGTCGAGCGTTTAATCCTAGAGGAGGAGGTCGAACCTCCGGAAAGAAGGGAAAAGGGGGGATCCCCGAACTACCACGAGAGGCTCCGAGCCTCGAAGCCCTAGTCGCTGACTGGGTTAAATTTATTCACGAGTACCAGAATGGGTACAGCGGTTCAGACGAGAGCTCTGAGCTCTCGAGAATGTTCCCTGGGGCGCTAGGTGTCAGTGAGCGCCCCGACGACGACGAGTGGGAAATCAGCCCTCCCACAGCACAATTAGTACGAGGATTCCTCCTCTACGAATGACTGGCTCCAGTCCCCAGAGGGAGCTATGACCGGATGGTCTGGTTCCGGGAGCTAGTTCGTCTCCTTGCAGCGAAGGGTCGCTACAGAGCCCTTCTGGAATGTGCCGAGGTGGCCCCTCGTGATGGTACCCGTGTCCCCTGGGAAGGGGAGTTCACTTGCTCAGCCGGTATGGCTGATATCGCCGCATACCTCGTGGCTAATGGCATCACTCCTCACGATGCCGACGATGCCCTCGTTTGGGCCAGGAGGGCGGGTAGAGAGTACATTACCCGCGCTGTCGATAATGGGGGGGAACAAGACCCCAACGTGCGAGCCGCGCTCGATCTTCTGAGGGCGGCAATCAACGACCCTCCAGTATTGAAGGAGAACCGCTCGAAGGAGTGGGTCGAGCGCCAGGCTAGGACCCTCGGGATCGCTACCGAGCGCATTGCGGCCTACGAGGCCCGCACAATCAGCGACGCAGAGCTCCCTATCGTTAGGGACTTCTGCTCCGCTGTAGTTATCTATGACCTGCCCAACTACTTCGGGGTGGAAGGTCGAATTTCGCGGGAGAGGACTCCCGAACAAAATGATGAGCCCGAGGAGGGCGAGATGAGGGACGAGCCGGCTCCGATGTAGAAGGGACGCTACATCGAGTGCTGGATCGTCTTCTCGAGGGCGTAACCCCTCAGTTCGAGTTGTGGTACGAAGGGTTCAACACCTTTCGTACCTTGCTCTGCATTACTGAAATGAGGCGTAACCCTTGGATTGGTAGTGCTGCGAGATTCAACATCTCGCGTGAATGTACATAGGGTCTTCCCTATCTTTTTCTTTTTTCCTTTTTCTTTTTTCTTTTCTTTTCTTCTCGTCTTACGAGCCTAAGTCGGCTCTACAGGGGGAGGGTGTTAGGGGCCGTGCCCTAATTTAGATGTCTGTAATCATCCGCAGGCATGTGATACTCCGGTATCACATGCCTGCATGTCTAGTATATAAAGGTTGTCGTAGTGACATTAAGGACAATCATTGTCTTAAATTTTACACTGCGAATACCATACGGTACAGTTCGCGGGTGTGAACTAAGGCAAGCCAACCTTACAGATACGCAGCACCAAGAACAGAGACAGATGCCGACAGGATGCCGCCAGGGGGGGCGTGTGGCTGTGCTTGGGTCGGGCTACAGCACTGAGGACTCGGGTGCACACTGCGGAAACAAAACTCATGTGGAAATGAAAGGTCACCGCACACACCATGAAAATGCCACAACTCATAGTGGAATTGCCGACTGAACTCGCAAGGACTGCGGGAATGGGTAATGGGCGGTCGGAAGGGTATGATAGCGCCGCTGTGGGGTCGGGGGAGGGGCTGCGGTGTGCAGAAAAGCTTTCTTGAGACTACGAGTGCATCTTCACCTGGTAAACCATCTAGTGCCATCTGATGAGGCTCCAAACCGCCAAAAATCGCCAAAAGTCGCCGAAACCTTCACCATACAATCCTCCTCATTCACCTCCGACTCTCCAACTACTTCCGACGTCTCTCCAGTCCACAGCGCAATCTCCTGCAGCATCCAAAACTGTATCAGGGTCATGTAAAGTAAGAGAAGACAAAGAAACTTCAGTATGTTTTCGAAATTTTCTGTGGTAAGGGAAGGAAGTAGAGAGTAAGAGGACGCAACAGAGAGTAGGAATGGGTGGGCGGAAACATTTTTGGTGGTGGAAACAACAGTTTTCTTTTGATATCTGAGCAATAAGTATGAAAACTGAAGCGGAGGAAGATCAGGAAAGGAAAAGCGGGATATATTTGTCGGTTTAGGGTGTATGTTTTATGGTTTTGTCTTTAGCTTGGTTTCGGAATCTTTTTAGTCTGAGTATAGTAAGAATGGCGAAGGTAAAAGATGGCGGTGAAAGAAGGCAGGAAACGAAAAAAGAAATGAGATGTAAGGTAGGTGTTACTCATCTGACTCGTCCCACAGGACACCAGTGAGCTCTGGATCAAGGGGGGATTCATCATCGAGCTGGGTAGGGTGGGAATTTCCGAAGCCAACTTGGCAGGGATCCTTGAAGCGGAACCTAACCGATAGGTCGCTGGGGGGTATCTGAGGGGTGGCATAGTGGTAATCGGAGGCAGAAACACAAGGGAAATGATGGGAACAGTCACCGCCACACTTCAGGGGGCTTGTGGGCGGCCATTGGGCTCGAAGGCGGTGACAGGATCTGGTTGACTGCGGCATAACAAAGGCATCAAGAGGCGGTCCATTGGATAAGGGATCAGTGGTTGCGGTGACTGGGGGGCTACGGGTACAGCTGAGGCGGCGATTATGGCGGTCGGGAGTTGGGCTAGCATGTGGGGGGATACCCTGCTCAAATATGGGCGGTGCAAAGGCTGTCAGCAAGTGCATATGGGTGGCGAAAGTACCCTTGCATCCCAAGCCATCGCAAGCTTGGAAAATGGCTCCGCTCTCCGGCAAACTCTCCATCTCGCACTCTCCTATCACTCCAGGTAGCTTCTTCATCTTCAGAACCTCTTCTATCCTCTCAGCACTCTCCTCTCCTCGCCTACTCTGCGGAGCTTCGGTCTCCAGAGTTTCTGGTGTCGGTTCATCGGTATTTCGGTCTGAGGCACCTAAGGCGAAGGCGGAGTCGCAGATATTTGAAAGCCATCGAATGTGGTCAGGTATCTCTGGCTGTGGTGGCCTAGGCGGCATGTTTCTGAGCTCTTCCACTCGCTGCGGCATCGGCTGGGGTTCTGGGACAAGAAGGGGGAAAAGATATGGTAACACAGGGGGTTCTGCGAGAAGGTCACCGCCCTCCGAATGGTTTACCCGAGACTCCGCAGGCATTTCCATCGGAAAGGGTCGGCCCTCCTGCGCTACAGGCAGGTATGGTAAATTGGGGCAAACGGAATCAAATGGAAGGGTAGTCTGAAGGCCAGAAAGTGTCAGTGAAGACGTGGAAGTACTACTAGCAGAGGAACTTCGAAGCGGAGCTTCTGGTGACATGAAAGTGGCATGGAAAGGGGTATCATGGGGCGCACTTTTCACAGTATAATCATAAGGAGAAGTTGGAGCAGAATTTTCTTTAGTGTCTGTGGATGAAGGTGAAACGTAGTCTGAAGGCAGGGAAGGAAGGTCTGAAACGTAAAGAGAACACACTGATCCTGTGCATGTACAGTGATGGCGGCATTCACAGTGGCAAGAAGTCGCCGCTTCATCGTCAGAATCAGTTACTTGAGTTTGGCGGTGATGTCGGTCGCAAGGATGGGTTGGGAACAAAAGTGGGCGGCCAGAATCGGGGTCTTGAACTTCAAGGGGCTCTTTTGGGCTCGCAATAAGAAGGTCACTGGCGGTGATTTCGGCCTTGGCACCTAAGGGCTGCGGTGCAAGATGCTCAGTGGTGGCAGCCTCATCGAAACTGATCTGGGGGTGATATGGACACATAGGGGTAGCTGGGGTTTTCGAATCGGTGATGGCGGCGGGAACTGCTCTAGACTGCGGCTGTGGAGTGGCGGCATGTAGATATCCAGTGTTGGGGTGGCAAAAATTCGAATCGGCGGTCGGTCTAGGGGCTAAGTGAGGTCTCAAAGCGGCAGAGATAGTGCTAGACTGGGACTGCGGCATGGCAGCATATCGATAACCAGTGGCAGGGTGGTCAAGCGGTGAATGGGCGGTTGGTACAGCATTGAAACAGGCCGCTTTCTTCCTCCGGATGGCAGCCTTCAACTCCTCGACCTGAGCATAGGCTTTGGCAAGAGCACGCTTTTCTTCTTCGTCTGCCTTCTCTTCAAGGTCTTTGTCAAGGAAGTATGGGGGCGATGAAGCCTCTGCAGGGGAATCTGACACCTCTGGGGAGTCGAAGTACATTGTGCTGACAAGCTGGGGAGTGGCGGCATCGGCCTGCAGTGGAAACTGGTGGGCAGTCGGTGACTGGGTAGATGCGAAGTTAGTGGAAGCCACGATAGAATCTTGAAGGGCCAAGAAGTTGTCGATCTTCTCTTTAAAATTCCGCCCTGCAGCGGTCCTGGGAATGTCAGAACCATCCTTCATGAAGACTTTACCGCCAACAAGTACACATTTGCCCTGGCAGACATATTCCTGGCAGAGGGTGCAATCGGCAGCCCTATGGCCATCAGTTCCGCCACAGAAGAAGCAGCGGAAGCTAGATGGGTGTCGGAACATCGGTTCCGACCACTGCTGCAGTGGCATGGGTGCGGAACTGGCGGCTTGGACATATTCTCTCTTTGGAACAGTCGGCAGAGGAGTCGGATGGGGATAGGAGGCAGGGAACAGGGCGGAGCGGTCGACTTGAGCAAAATTCTGACGAGAACCACTCAGGAGAAAGGTGGCATGCTTGTATACATCGTCAAATGGCCAGGGGTTGTCAGCATCATGGTCTAGATCAGTGAGCTGCAGTCGGGTGGCAAGGCGGTCTCGGAAACTGGGTGGAAACCCTGCAAGGAACTTCTCATCAACGAAGTTGCTAGGGAGTCTCTTCTTCTTGCCGATGAGGGCTACAATGCATCGGAACTCTCGAACATACTTCCCAAGATCATCAAGGGATGACATAGGCTGTCGGGTTTGGCAGTAGAGCAAGGTTTCAAGGTCGGATTTGGTATACTGGCCGCCTTTGGTGTCGGCACCTGGATAGAAGCTGATTACCTCGTCGGCGAATGCCTCCCAGTCATCTCCAGCTGCAGAACCTAAAGAGGACCATAATTCTGCTTCAGGGCGGTCGGCATAACGAATAGCCCACTTGATTTTGCTCTTGTCATCGGAAACTCCAGTATCGGAGCAGATCTGGTCAATATCTTCAAAGTAGGCCGAAATATCCTCGGTTTTTCCCGAAAATTTTGGGGCTTTGTTCGACCCTCTAAGTGGCATATCTCGGAGAGCCATGGCGGCGCAAATAAGAGTCGGGGGGAATAGCAGGATAGGAAGTAGGTCAGAGAGGGGTCTCTGGCGGCGGGATAAGTCTCTGGGTACTGTCGGGGGACTCTGGGGGCACAGGAAGCTCTTGGGCAGCGCTTACAGTGGCAGTCGGATCGATGGGGGGCAGGGAACTGGTTATCAGCAACAGATCTCGGCGGTCGGGCAGGGGAATCGGCGGCTTATGGAACTCGAAGGTGGGAGAGGGGTCGGATATGGGATATGGTGTTGTTCTCTGTCAAAAACTCTCTGATCTCGATGAAAGGATCTCTGAAACAACTCTGGGATCAGCGGAAGGCGCAAATATTCCAAGACAAGAGTGAAAGGCGGCGGAAATTTGGATTTTGGAAGGTAGGGCAATGGGATCGCCCTTCCAGATCTACAGACCCCTCGCGGTGGGCTCCAAAACGATGTGGGCAACTCTTCTTGTGAGAGCACAAGGGGAAAGGGGGGGAAAGCTGTAGGCTAAGCCTAGGCTCATCCCAAGGGGTCGTGAGTCGGAAGGGGGTGTCGGAAAGGCTATGGGAGACAAGGGAAAAGATCCCCTGAGGTCTGGGGGTAGTTGGCAATGAAGAACTCGAATTACCGCCACCAGGCAGGCAAATATGGCGGTCTGAGGCCCTGAGGACTGTCGGAGCTTTGTGGCAGCGAAGGAATGCCGAAAAGCGGCGGGTTTCAGCCCTAGGGAGAGTACACTCCCTACAGCGGATGCACTCGTGCGCGGCTGCATTCCCAACGCTCCGAGGCTGTACTGCACCTTTTCAACTGCCACCACAGCCTTCCATCTCTCCACCAAGCCATCCCTGAGACTAAGTGTGGATGAGGCGGCCGTTGTGTTTAATCTTCCAGACCTCCACGCAGCTATATCAGAGTACCTTCACCGCCTTGAGAGCGGAATGCCCCATCACGTGTCAGGGGTCAGAAGTCAGCAGGATCACCAACTCCTGTTTGATCGTCTTCAGATATGGTGCAAAGTCCGCATCCAGCAAATGCGTTATCATTCCCGACAGACTCCAGATACTCCGCAAACCCTGCGTGCATTTCACCCTTCCACGGTTAATCCACACGGCTTATATGACGCTGCTATCGTCAATGCAGACCCAGACAGCGATTGGCCGCAGCGAGGTCTAGAAGGTGCATTTCTATAATATTTCAATGCAGCTTATCAACTTGAGTGCTTGTCCAGGTCACTCAGTGGTACAACTCCGCATGATATTTCATCCTTTACATTCAGAGCTTCTGGCCGCTTATGTTCAGCGCTTCGACGTTGTCGCTCAACAGGGAAATACGAACAATCACAACGCTGGAACGGGTATGTACTTAGTGCGACGGGCAGTCCGATCCAATGGGTGCAGGATTGGAGATGTATTGCCGATTACATTGATTCGTTCCCCGGCACACCTCATACCTCACTTCGGTAAAGAAGTGCATTCGTGATTGACCAGTCAAACTAGCTACAAGCTTTCATCCGACTTTTGGCTCAACAAGTATTGGTCAAAAGAATTTTACTACGCACTATCCTCATCGTCTGGTTAGCGTTACTTAGTTGTCATCTGGTGATTACTATCAATATGATGCCGTTTCGATACTTGTGGGATCAGTCCGGGCCCTGATGATCTGAGTTCCAACTGACTGATTATCACTTCAGCCTTCAAGCAACTTATTAGCTCCTCATCATGTCTGAAACCCATCGCGCGATTCCACTTGGCGTGAAGGTAAGCTCCTGCGCTACTAGTACCGATTATAGTTGAAGTATGTGGCGCCTTTTGCAGCCACTGACTTCACATACGACCCCATACACCCTATCACGTGTGAGTTTCAGGTTGACTATGGCAATCCTGTCAACAAACTCACCTGAATATCCTAAGCTTCAAACCGTGCCTCCGATGTACCGAAAAAAATCGAACTGGTACCGCGAGAAGATGGATACCCTGGTCGACAACGACACCCAAGACCTGCACTGGCACCTCAGCTCGCCTGAGAGCAGGCGCCTGCTTGAAGCCATTTTTCCGGACCACATGCTGTTCCCACATACCTCCAAATGCTCGAGCATGACTCACCTTCTTGACTCATTCCGGGGCCAGGGCATATACAAAAGAAATAATCAACGCAAGCCAATTGAACAATGGCAACAGTTTCCATCTTGTCAGGGGAAGAATGCAGAGAAAGATATGGCGGGGTTTTTCAATGACGTTTTGATAGCAGCGGCGGAGGTGATTGGAGGATTCAATGTATGACGGTAGGATATCTATCACTACTTACTATGCACCAACGTGTATTGACGATGGCCCTCAGAAAATGGCATGCCGATGGTGCCACTGCGCCATTGAAAGGCTCAGATGCAAACCGAAAACCTGACTTCATACTCCTACCGTTGTCAATTGCGGATTCATCCAGAGAGCTTGACTGGAGGGATGTCATCGTCTTCAGGGAGATGAAGAGCAGGAAGACTACTGATACGCTGAGAAAGTCATATATTGAAGGAGCAGGAAAAACTGCACTTCTCCTCTATGCTCAGGACGGAAGGCATTCAGCACCTTACCTCCAAATGCTGGGTCACTACATGGTCCTCACCTTCTTTGATCGAGGAGGATCTCTTTCGACTGCAGTGTTTGACATCCACGATAATCCTGATGTTTTCTTGCACATTTTACTCGGTATCTCCACCGCTCCAACTGAAACTATTGGGTTTGATGAAACGGTATTCTGGGACCGTGATGACAAGAAAAAGAAGGTGTTGGTTGCATGGAAGGGGAGTAGCAGCGAGGATGACAAAGGAAACCCAACTGTGTCTTTGGAACAACTGATCTTTATTTCAGATACATTACACAGCCGTGGCACAACTGTCTGGGCCGGCTCAATGAAGGATCCTACCTCTCCGATGGCTCGAAGGCAGATTGTTGTAAAGGACTCTTGGATCGACCCCCTCCGGAAATTCACGGAAGGGAGTATGTTAGCCAAACTCAACGATGTGAATGTCAAGGGTGTACCCCAGCTCATACATGAACAACAGGTGCAAGGGCCTCATCCCTCGCATGCCGAGATGAAGGTCAATATGTCAATGCACTTCCTTCGTAGACTCGTCTCGCAGTCAGGCGGTCGTCAGTACCAACTTCGTGTACTCTTCTGCCTTCTGACCGAACCGCTCGGAATACAAATCATGGCATTCTCTTCTCTCGCGCAGCTGTTGATTGCATTCCTTGATTATGTGCAAAGTGCGTTCCCAATGATCATCCCTCACTGTCCGCATTGCTTATACTTCCTAAGTCCACAAGGATGCTATTGTCAAGGCGAAAGTCCTGCACCGCGATATTAGTTGGTTGAATCTCCTTCTCGTCGTTTGGGACGCCTCTCGTGGTGACAGTCACTGCCTAGACTTTCTTGACCACTTACTGCCAGAGACCCACGAGCATCTGCAAGCCAAGATTCAGGAGATTCCCTATCGAGGATTTCTCACGGATTGGGGGTATGCCGTACCGATCGATGTCCCCCAAACTGAAGCATACACTACTCCTGAGCCCGAAGGTCCCTCCACATCACCTTCTACTCCTCATCACGATGCGCCACCAACCTCTCCTATATCACCTCCCAACACTTCCACTTCGGTTGATAACTCAGTCCCCGTTCGGATCCCTGTTCCAAGTGAGGGGACAGATCGGGTTGCTTACATTGCGCTGTCGGAACTAAAAGATGTCCATGAAATTATGCTTTCTATGGGGAGAGACCCCTTGCCTGATCAGTCCCAACCATCGGTTGACACAAACCCCCTCTACCGCACCATAAGTTCCATACAACAAATGACAAAGGGGGCGACTAATAAAGCCTGTATAGGGAACATGGTCCTGGATGGCCACAGAACTTGTGATGGCAGGTGCTGCCAAACCTATCGTGCATACGGCAGGTCACGACCTCGAATCATTGTTTTACGTCCTCCTCAGCATTTGTGTGCTCTTTGATGAGCCCCACCGGCCCAAACCCGAGGCGAAACTCGCAGAGTGCTTCGATGTGTAATTTAACACATTCAAGCCAAGCTTGCTGAAAACGACGACCATCCAATCTAAGATGGGCTGGTCATACAACATTATCCAACATATATCTCCTTACTTTCGGCCCTTGGTCCCCCTCCTCAACGTTTTGCGAGAAAGGATTGTCCTGCCGATGGACTTCGTAGACGACTCATTTCGCTCCGACGGCCCCATCACACATGACAAGATGAGTCAAGCGCTTCTCCAAGCGCTGTGCTCACTCGACGACCAGTTTTGGGTTCCCCATGCCTCACCAGCTCATGCCAAGGAACCAGCCGATTACAATTCCGACCATGACGTTAGGGCACTTGGGTCAATTGCTTCTGAACCTGATGGGTCTTCGGAGCTCTCGGATGCGAGTCAATCCGCACACACACCACGAATTTTACGTCCCTTGCCCATTCGTCAATCCAGCAGGCCCGGTTTTAGTTCAAGTGCCAGCTCAAGCAGCATTTACCGCAGACAACTTTCCAACAACACAGATTCAGAAACCCGGGCTTCGAAACGTTCACGACTCACTTTGGACCGCCGTTTCAATGCAAGGAGTAGTCCGGGACCTGCAGCAACAGGTGGCCTTTCTCGCCAATTTGCGGCCACTGCACCCTTGCCCAGATGTAAAACCTAGTTGATGCCCACTCAACTCCATTTGTTACAAGTCCTGCATGTCGATTTTAGCTCCGTCCTCCGTGTATCCATTATTACCACTGATTGTATCAGCCACGTTTCCTCCACTTTGAGGCTGGAACTGTAACACTAACAATCCGAAGACTGTTATCGGTCACTCCTTGACTGATAGAGAGCTGAGGATTAGGGAACAGAGTTAATGTGCAATGCACAAATGAACTCGATTGGAGTGTCTACGACAAGAGAGACGGTATTTATACTAACTAGAGTGTTTGTACCGTGGAACGTCGTAGAACAAACCAAACAAAGAGAGATAAATGGCATTGGCTACAGCAGTACACGCTGAGTCAAGGCGGCAATGCTGACCAAGCAGCTGACTAAGTAAAGCATCTATGAGCACGTCTAAGTAACCCTAACCAGAGAGTGGATAAATAAGGAAAACTACACTAGGCTACGCTACAACCAGTAGTGAAAAAGTACGGGCCGTTACACTATCCCCTCCTATGGCTCGACTTCCAGGCGAGACCAGATAGGCTGCACAGCAGTCAAAGGGTCGGGTACAGCGGAGAAAAAGAGACCTTCGGTCGAGAGTAGGCGAAGTTTCCGGGGGGGGCACCGGGGTGGAGTTTGTAAAAGTCGTCTAATGCCTCCTGGGTGTTCTTAAGAGCAGATCTAGGCTCCCAAGTGCGATCTTCCTCTGGGTATCCCCTCCAATGAACGAGGAACTGAAGATTACCACGCTTCAAGTGGGAATCAACAACCTTCTCAACTTCATACTCAACATCTCCTTCATCCATAACCCGTTGTGGGCTGGGCCGAGTGACCGGTTGCCCATCAAGAGCACCGAGATAAGGTTTCACCCGTGAAATGTTCACTACCGGGTGTATGCGCATCGAGCGCGGCAACTTTAACTTAACGGCGTTGGGTAGAACGTCCGAGACCTCGTACGGGCCTATCCACTTCGGTCAACTTTCAGCTCTGCCAATCCTTCAGCGACAAATGGTCGGTAGCCAGCCAAACCTGCGAGCTACGGAGTAAGCAGGGGAAGGGGATCGTCGTTTGTCTGCCTGAGTTTTCTGACGAGTCCTAGCTTTTCCCAAACTTTTGCGTACTTCCTGGAACACCTGGAACCAGTCTTTAGCGGTCTCCTCCGCTGCTTCTACCTTAGAAGTCGTCGGCTCGACGCCCATTCGTGGTGTATACGAATGAGTAACTTCAAAGGGGCACTTGCCAGTAGAAGAAGACTTGGAGTTGTTGTACGCGAACTGAGCTAGGGGAAGCCAATCCTCCCATCGTTCCTGCTGATGGTTTGCCTACATCTGTAGATACTGCTGAATTTCGTGGTTCAACCGCTGTGTTTGACCATCCATCTGTGGATGAAATGCCGTCAAGAGCTTCTGCTCGACACCCAACATTTTAAGTAGCTCCTTCGAGAACTGAGACACAAACTGCGGTCCGTGATCCAAGACGAGAGACTGGGGGAGGCCGTGATGCTTCCAGACATGAGTTAAATAAAGCCGAGCCGTACTAGTGGCAGTTTCCTTTTCAGTGCAGGGGATGAACTCTGCTTCCTTAGAGAACCGATCGACGACGACTAAGACGTAAGACTTTCCAGAGGAGCTCCTGACTCCTATATCCATAAAGTCGGTCGTAAGATCCTTCCAAGGCCCATCAGGGATAGGTAAAGATTTGAGTTCGCCTGCCGGCGGCTTGTTACTAGGCTTGCTAGCTTGACACGTCTGACAGTGCTTTACGTACTCCTCGACATCGGGCTTCAAGGTGGACCACGTGAACCAGCGTGTGATCAACTCCTGAGTTCCTTTTATGCCTCGATGACCCGCTAGGGGCGAATCGTGAAGAGCAGCGAGAACCTTCTGCCTAAGTCCCTCAGGCACGAAAACTTTGTCTCCATCATACAGCAAACCGTCGCGTTGGTTGAGCGTTCCAGCGTCAACCTCGGCCGTTACACTGCGCAGTTCTTCTATGAAGGGGTTTTCTAAGTGCACAGTGCGCACTTGTTCAGGTTTAATAAATAGCGATTCCTCAGATTTAGCATTTTCGCGATTTTCTACCAAGTCCTCGCAGCGAGAGAGAGCATCCGGTCGTCCCATCGAAACACCTGGTTTGTGGACGATAACACAGTTGAAACGACTAAAATACTGTGCCCAACGCACCTGGCGTGGTTGAAGCTTTTGCGACGTCATAAACCATTTAAGGTTGTGGTGGTCCGTCCAAATCTCAAACTGGTACGGAGTAGCCTCAAGGTAGTGATGCCATTGTTCTAGGGCGCAGATGATGGCTAGCATCTCTTTGTCGTGAACTGTGTAGTTAAACTCTGCTCCACTAAGTGAATGACTTGAATAGGCAACTGGTCTCCAGAGACCGTCATCGCATTCTACCGAGAGCACAGCTCCGGTTGCATAATCCGAGGCATCGGTTTCTAAACGGAACTTCCAATCCTGATCGGGAAACATAAGAATAGGCGTGGTTGTGAAGGCTTCCTTTAACATGTCAAATGCTATTTGGCACTTGTCGGACCAGAGAAACAGAGTGTCCTTTTTAGTTAGGTCATTAAGGGGGCGCGCGACCTGCGCGAAATCCTTTATGAATCGTCGGTAGAAGTTCGCAAGGCCAAGGAAGCCTTGAACTCCATGAACAGAAGTAGGGACGGGCCAATCGCACACAGCAGCGACTTTAGCGGGGTCCATCTTAACTCCATTCGTGCCAACTATCATACCCAGAAAGTCGACCTCTTTTTGCTTAAATAAACATTTCTCCGGTTTAATGAACAAGTCGTTCTCCTTCAACCTTCTAAGCACCTCTAGCACAATCCCGTCGTGCTCCTTTTCATCGTCCGTTTTCGTAAATATCATAAGATCGTCTATATATACAACTAGAACGTCCTCCATATCACCGAAGATGTCATTCATCATGTTTTGAAACGTGACAGGGGAATTACATAACCCAAAGAACATCACCAGCGGTTCAAAGGCTCCACGGTGACAGACGAAAGTGGCTTTCCACTCATCACCTTCCTTGATCCAGATATTATTGTATCCCCACCTAAGGTCCATTTTCGTAAATAATTTACAGCCTTTCAACTTGTCAACAAGCTGTGAGATAAGCGGGAGCGGATATGAGTTCTTGACTGTATGCTCGTTTAAATAACGGTAGTCCTGTACCATGCGCTTCTTTCCATCCTTCTTGGGGACGAAGAACACGGGGGAAGTTTGCGGCGACTTGCTAGGCCAAATATAACCCTTTTTAAGCTGACCGCCAATGAAGTTGCTAACTTCAGTTTGCTCATCAGGGCTGAGAGGGATCAACCTTCCCTTTTTCGGCACAAACGACTCCTTAAGTTCTATTGCGTGGTCCCAAGGTTTCCTAAGCGGCATGTGTTTGGATTCCTGGACAGAGAAGATGCTTAAATAATCGTGGTATTCCTTTGGAACCAGTTCCTCAGGGGTTTTATCCTTTTTAGGAGCCTCCTGCTTGTCGGCTCTGAATATATTATGCCAGTCTTTGAGGGCCTGGACCTCCCCTTTTTCGATACGTCTAACGAAGGCTGGCTTCGGCGCGAGTTGCCTGCAACTACGAGGGCACCTCTTCATCGAGATTTCACCAGTTTTCCAATTGACTTCCGGGTTGTGAGTGGCAAGCCACGTGTGACCCAAAATCATGTCATGAGATCCCAGATCCGTGACGTCGGCTACTAACTCTTCGAAGTGATCTCCGAACTGAACTCTAAGCGGTACCTGGTGCGTAATCCTTCCAGCGGAGTTAAGAGTACCATCGACATTAAATATGTCCACAGCATGTGGTAGAGACAACCTTGGAAGCTTCTTTTGATCAACGAATTTAGTGTCCACGAAAACACCTGTAGCACCGGAATCCAACAAGGCTTGCACAGCATGTGCATCACCCTTCCTAGTGCGAATGATAATAGGTACGGCAACATGATCCTTTAAGTTGAGCGTGCAAACTCGGGATTTTGGCGGTACTGTCGCCTGAGCATCGCTAACCGACTCGGATCCTTCCGAAACACTGTTTTTGGAGGTTTTATATGCCAAAGAATTAAGCGGAGCCAGTTTAATGTCTGGTCCTGAGCCCTTTCGGGACCCTTCAGCAGACAGAGTAGGTACAATGTCCGAATCGTCGTCCATATTTTCTACAGAGA
The DNA here is from genome assembly GCA_024613165.1 of Pisolithus albus. NCBI lineage: Eukaryota > Fungi > Basidiomycota > Agaricomycetes > Boletales > Pisolithaceae > Pisolithus > Pisolithus albus. Next base: position 193,199 of record JANFAB010000048.1, read on the forward strand.
GAGGAGAAAACCTATTTACAGTAACTATGTCCGAGAACAAAACCTTTTTTTGTATTTTTGTGTTATCTATTTTTGTGTTTTCTTTGGTACTATTTTTTGACGAAACCGAAACCGAGATACAACGAGAAGAGAAACTAAAGGGGGAAAAAGAAACAAGTCCAGTACTAACATTGTCCGAGCCTGCAGGACCCGACTTCACTGCAGCTCCGATTCTTTTAATTTACTGATATGGGCGACGATTTGCTCGAACGTCATCCCATCCATTGCAGCCAGCCGCAGGTCAACACCTTCAGAGCGCACCTGGCACCCTTTGCCTTTGCTCCCGGCCTGCGGGCAATGTGGACGAATATGGCCTTTCTGGCCACACGCGTAGCATTGGTAATTCGAGAAGTCCTTCTTGGGGCGGCTTCCCGATCCGCCTTGCACAGCCCCAATATCCATGGGTGCGCCTTGCCCTGTCATAACCCCGGGCGAGGGCCGTGAGAAATTTTGTCCCCATCGAGAGGACGCACCGCCAGTCCTAATTTTAACTGCCTCCAGGGCAGCGCCAAGGCATCTAGCCTCTACATCGTACTCTGCCCAAGTAGCCTTTCGGTGTCCTTGGACAAAGATCTGCTGAAGGATCTCCGGGCGGAGTGCCCTCTCCAGCATGAATATTGCGTAATCGTCAGAACCCCGGACGCGGTCCTTAAAGCGTTGAATTTGGCCAAGAACTCCTCCGTTCTGGCCGAACCCTGGTGAATTTTACTGAGCTGATCCTTCGCCCAGTCCTTGTTGTGAAGCGGCCTGAAGCACGCCTCAACCTCTGCCACCAAATCATCATAAGAAGGCCACGTGCCGGCGGCTAGGCACGTGTCGATGCGGGCCCGTGCGTATGCTCCTGCAATCGGACCCGTCATTCTCGACCAAACCGCGAGAGTCCTCGCCCTCGGGCTGGTAGAGTTTGAAACGATAATAAAGGCCTTCATTTTGGCGCACCATTCTTCAAATTTACTAATTGACCCGTCAAACATCCCTGGGTCAGCGATGCCCCATTTTGTGGGGTCAACATTCTGATTGGGGTTAGCGGCGGCCCCTGCGCCTGCCGGCTGCTGCATGCCTGCCACAGCACCTGTGACATGCTGGGCCACCTGGTTGGCAACCTGTGCCATGATCATGGTGGTCATTTGCTGCATAAAGTGCAGCTGGTCCTGGGTGAACTGGTCCATGACCGGTAAACGTTACGGGGGTGTGAGGGGGAGGGTGGATAGTACGTCTATTCCGTAAGTTGTATGGAACGTGCAGGACGAAGCCCAGTAGATTCGGGTCGGGAGAGGGGGAGCGAAGAGGGAGCAGAGAAAGGCGGGGAAGGAGAGGTTCAGGGGTTCCAAAGATTTGTTGCTCGAGGGGAGTGACTTCCCGAGCGAACAAGAGCGAGGGAGCAGGTGACTCTTCCTTTTTAAGGTAAGGAGAAAACCTGATACGAGGAGCCAACGACTCCGACTTCTTAACACGAGGAATCTTGACGAGAGATTTTCCCTGCCCTCAGTGGCGGTACTCTGTCTCAACTATCGTAAGGTAACTAGGGATACTGGTAGTACGCTTTCTACCTCCCGTGACGTAGGGGAACTACTGTTACGCTATGTGCTTCCACCCCCTAATGTGGGTTGCACCTTCACACTGCCCTTGATGGACAGCGGGACTACTGACTATGGTTTCTTCTTCAACACAACCCCTTGCCGTAAAGGGGACGAGACTAAAGGCGTCATCTCGTGAAGAAAGAAAAGGCGAGAAGATAAAGCTCCTTAACCCTGGAGTCTGGGTATATGTTGCCCTATATGCCTGGGCACAAGCGGAGTGAGGGATAACTTGTGAATCGAGTTCAAGTGTAACACTAACAATCCGAAGACTGTTATCGGCCACTCCTTGACTGATAGAGAGCTGAGGATTAGGGAACAGAGTTAATGCACAATGCACAAATGAACTCGATTGGAGTGTCTATGACAAGAGAGACAGTATTTATACTAACTAGAGTGTTTGTACCGTGGAACGTCGTAGAACAAACCAAACAAAGAGAGATAAACGCCATTGGCTACAGCAGTACACGCTGAGTCAAGGCGGCAATGCTGACCAAGCAGCTGACTAAGTAAAGCATCTATGAGTGCATCTAAGTAACCCTAACCAGAGAGTGGATAAATAAGGAAAACTACGCTAGGCTATGCTACAACCAGTAGTGAAAAAGTACAGGCCGTTACAGGAACTTGAGTAGCTAGTAGAACATAACTACTAGTAGAATATGACTGGTTTTGAAGTGTTTTACAAACAGTGGCTCCAAATGTAAGATTAGGTCATTTGCCACCAAGTCATTGTCATCCACGTGTCTGAGTAGCTATCCACTACTTAAGTTGGTAGTCGCGCTGCAGCACAGACTCCCTGTCCCCGGTTCTCTTCGTCACCTGTCGAGCTGAGGTTGCTGCTATCATGCCTCCCAAATGAAAAATAATCTATGACGATGACTCGGATGATCACCCTGGGACCATCTCTCCCAATGTTAGCATGTGATACACAGTGTAACGCTTATAATCCAAAGGACTATACTCGGTTACTCCTGACTGATATAGGGTAGAGGACTTAGGGAAAGAGTTAATGTGCAAGAGCACAAATGAACTCGATTGGAGTGTCTACGACAAGAGAGGCGGTATTTATACTAACTAGAGTGTTTGTACCGTGGAACGTCATAGAACAAACCAAACAAGCGAGAGATAAACGCTATTGGCTGCAGCGCTCCACGCTGAGTCAATGTGGCTACGCTGACGAATCAGCTGACTAAGTAAAGCGTCTATGAGCGCGTCTAAGTAACCCTAACCAGAGAGTGGATAAATAAGGAGAAGTACGCTAAGACTACGCTACAACAAGTAGTGAAAAAGTACGGGCCGTTACACTATCCCCTCCTATGGCTCGACTTCCAGGCGAGACCAGATAGGCTGCACAGCAGTCAAAGGGTCGGGTACAGGGGTGAAAAGGAGACCTTCGGTCGAGAGCGCACGAAGTTTCCGGGGGGCACCGGGGTGGAGTTTGTAAAAATCGTCTATCGCCTCCTGGGCATTCTTAAGAGCGGATCTAGGCTCCCAAGTGCGATCTTCCTCCGGGTATCCCCTCCAGTGCACGAGGAACTGAAGATTGCCACGCTTCAAGCGCGAATCAACAACTTTCTCAACTTCAAACTCGACATCTCCTTCATCCGTAACCCGTTGTGGGCCGGGCCGAGTAACCGGTTGCCCATCAAGAGCACCGAGATAAGGTTTCACCCGTGAAACATTCACTACCGGGTGTATGCGCATCGAGCGCGGTAACTTTAACTTAACGGCGTTGGGTAAAACGTCCGAGACCTCGTACGGGCCTATCCACTTTTCGGTCAACTTTCGGCTCTGCCGATCTTTCAGCGATAAATGGTCGGTAGCCAGCCAAACCTGCGAGCCTACGGTGTAAGCAGGGGAAGGGGATCGTCGTTTATCTGCCTGAGTCTTTTGACGAGTCCTAGCTTTTCCCAAACTTTCGCGTACTTCCTGGAACACTTGGAACCAGTCTTTAGCGGTCTCCTCCGCTGCTTCTACCTTAGAAGTCGTCGGCTCGACGCCCATTCGTGGTGTATACGAACGAGTAACTTCAAAGGGGCACTTGCCAGTAGAAGAAGACTTGGAGTTATTATACGCGAATTGAGCTAGGGGAAGCCAATCCTCCCATCGTTCCTGCTGATGGTTTGCGTACATCCGTAGATACTGCTGAATTTCGCGGTTCAACCGCTCCGTCTGACCATCCGTTTGTGGATGAAACGCCGTCGAGAGTTTCTGCTCGACACCCAACATTTTAAATAATTCCTTCGAGAACTGAGACGCGAACTGCGGTCCGCGATCTGAGACGAGAGACTGGGGAAGACCATGATGCTTCCAGACGTGAGTTAAATAAAGCCGTGCCGTACTAGCGGCAGTTTCCTTTTCAGTGCAGGGGATGAACTCTGCTTCCTTAGAGAAGCGATCAACGACAACCAAGACGTAAGACTTTCCAGAGGAGCTCCTGACTCCTATATCCATAAAGTCGGTCGTAAGATCCTTCCAAGGCCCATCAGGGACGGGTAAAGATTTGAGTTCGCCTGCCGGCGGCTTGTTACTAGGCTTGCTAGCTTGACACGTCTGACAGTGCTTTACGTACTCCTCGACATCGGGCTTCAAGGTAGACCACGTGAACCAGCGTGTGATCAACTCCTGAGTTCCTTTTACGCCTCGATGACCCGCTAGGGGCGAATCGTGAAGAGCAGCTAGAACCTTCTGCCTAAGTGCCTCAGGCACGAAAACTTTGTCTCCATCATACAGCAAACCGTCGCGTCGGTCGAGCGTTCCAGCGTCAACCTCGGCCGTTACACTGCGCAGTTCTTCTATGAAGGGATTCTCTAAGCGCACAGCGCGCACTTGCTCGGGTTTAATAAATAGCGACTCCTCAGATTTAGCATTTTCGCGATTTTCTACTAAGTCTTCGCGACGAGAGAGAGCGTCCGGTCGTCCCATCGAAACTCCTGGTTTGTGGACGATAACACAGTTGAAACGACTAAAGTACTGCGCCCAACGCGCCTGGCGTGGTTGAAGCTTTTGTGACGTCATGAACCATTTAAGGTTGTGGTGATCCGTCCAAATTTCAAACTGGTACGGGGTAGCCTCAAGGTAGTGACGCCATTGCTCTAGAGCGCGGATGATGGCTAGCATCTCTTTGTCGTGAACCGTATAATTAAGCTCTGCTCCACTAAGCGAATGACTTGAATAGGCAACTGGTCTCCAGAGACCGTCATCGCATTCTACCGAGAGCACGGCTCCGGTTGCGTAATCCGAGGCATCGGTTTCTAAACGGAACTTCCGATCCTGATCGGGAAACATAAGTATAGGCGCGGTCGTGAAGGCTTCCTTAAGCGTATCAAACGCTACTTGGCACTTGTCGGACCAGAGAAACGGAGTGTCCTTTTTAGTTAGGTCATTAAGGGGGCGCGCGACCTGCGCGAAATCCTTTATGAATCGTCGGTAAAAGTTCGCAAGGCCAAGGAAGCCTCGAACTCCACGAACAGAAGTGGGGACCGGCCAATCGCGCACAGCGGCGACTTTAGCGGGATCCATCTTAACTCCATTCGTGCCAACTATCATACCCAGAAAGTCGACCTCTTTTTGTTTAAATAAGCATTTCTCCGGTTTGACGAACAAGTCGTTCTCCTTCAACCTCCTAAGCACCTCTAGCACGATCCTGTCATGCTCCTTTTCATCGTCCGTTTTCGTGAATATCATAAGATCGTCTATATACAACTAGAACGTCCTCCATGTCACCGAAGATGTCGTTCATCATATTTTGAAACGTGGCGGGGGAATTACATAAACCAAAGAACATAACCAGCGGCTCGAAGGCTCCACGGTGACAGACGAAAGCGGCTTTCCACTCATCACCTTCCTTGATCCGGATGTTATTATATCCCCACCTAAGGTCCATTTTCGTAAATAATTTACAGCCTTTTAACTTGTCAACAAGCTGCGAGATGAGCGGGAGCGGATACGAGTTCTTGACCGTATGCTCGTTTAAATAGCGGTAATCCTGTACCATACGCTTCTTTCCATCCTTCTTAGGGACAAAGAACACGGGAGAAGTCTGCGGCGATTTACTTGGCCGAATATAACCCTTTTTGAGTTGTCCATCAACGAAGTTACTAACTTCGGTCTGCTCATCAGGGCTGAGAGGGATCAACCTTCCCTTTTTCGGCACGAACGACTCCTTTAGTTCTATCGCATGGTCCCAAGGTTTCCTAAGCGGCATGCGTTCGGATTCCTGGACAGAGAAGACGCTTAAATACTCGTGGTATTCCTTCGGAACCAGTTCCTCAGGGGTTTTATCCTTTTTAGGAGCCTCCTGCTTGTCGGCTCTGAATATATTATGCCAGTCTTCGAGGGCCTGGACCTCCTCTTTTTCGATACGTCTAACGAAGGCCGGCTTCGGCGCGAGTTGCCTGCAACTACGAGGACACCTCTTCATTGAGATTTCACCGGTTTTCCAGTTGACTTCCGGGTTGTGGGTGGCAAGCCACGTGTGACCCAAAATCATGTCGTGAGATCCCAGATCCGTGACATCGGCTACTAACTCTTCGAAGTGATCTCCGAACTGAACTCTAAGCGGTACTTGATGCGTAATCCTTCCAGCGGAGTTAAGAGTACCATCGACATTAAATACGTCCACAGCTCGTGGTAGAGACAACTTGGGAAGCTTCTTTCGATCAACGAATTTTGCGTCCACGAAAACTCCTGTAGCACCAGAATCCAACAAGGCCTGCACAGCGTGTGCGTCACCTTTCCTAGTGCGAATAATTATAGGAACTGATACGTGATCCTTTAAGTTGAGCGTGCGAACTCGGGACTTCGGCGGTACTGTCGCCTGAGCATCGCTAACCGACTCGGATCCTTCCGAAACGCTATTTTTGGTAGTTTTATTGCTTGGAGAATTAAGCGGTGCCAGTTTAACGTCTGGTCCCGAGCCCTTTCGGGACCCTCCAACAGACGGGGTAGGTACAAAGTCCGAATCGTCCATGCTATCTACAGAGAGAGAAGAAAACCTATTTACAGTAACTATGTCCGAGAATGAAACCCTTTTTTGTGTTTTTGTACTATCTATTTTTGTGTTTTCTTTTGTACTATTTTTAGCAGAAGAAACCGAGACACAGCGAGATGAAAAACTAAAAGGAGAAAAAGAAACAAGTCCAGTACGAGAATTGTCCGAGACTGCAGGACCCGATTTCACTGCAGCTCCGATTCTTTTAATTTAGAGACGTGAGCAACTATCTGCTCGAACGTCATACCGTCCATGGCGGCCAGCCGCGGGTCAACCCCTTCAGAGCGCACCTGACGCCCTTTGCCTTTGTTCCCGGCCTGCGGGCAGTGCGGACGAATATGGCCCTTCTGGCCGCAAGCGTAGCACTGGTAGTTTGAAAAGTCCTTTTTAGGACGGCTTCCCAAACCGCCCTGCGCAGCCCCAATATCCATGGGTGCGCCTTGCCCTGACGTTACCCCGGGCGAGGGCCTTGAGAAACCTTGTCCCCATCGAGAGGACGAGCCACCAGTTTTTAACCTAACTGCCTCCAGGGCAGCTCCGAGGCACCTGACCTCGACGTCATACTCGGCCCAGGTTGCTTTTCGTCGTCCCTGGACAAAGACCTGCTGAAGAATTTCGGGGCGGATAGCCCTCTCCAGCATAAAGATGGCGTAATCATCGGATACCCCGGATGCGGTCCTTAAAGCGTTGAACTTGGCCAAGAACTCTTCGGTTCTGGCCGAGCCTTGGCGAATTTTGGCGAGTTGGTCCTTCGCCCAGTCCTTGTTGTGAAGCGGCCTGAAGCGCGCTTCAACTTCTGCCACCAAATCGTCATAAGAAGGCCACGTGCCGGTGGGGAGGCACTGGTCAATACGCGCCCGCGCGTATGCTCCGGCAATCGGACCGGTCATCCGAGTCCAGACCATCAAGGTCCTGGCCCGGGGACTAGTCGACTGGGCCGTAACAATAAAGGCCTTCATTTTGGCCCACCATTCCTCGAATTTACTAATAGACCCGTCGAACATGCCTGGGTCTGCGACGCCCTTTTTCGTAGGGTCCACGTTTTGATTGGGGTTAGCGGCGGCCCCTCCGCCCTGCTGTTGCTGTGCGTTGGCCACTGCGTTGGCGACGTGCTGCGCCACCTGGTTGGCGACCTGCGCCGTTATCATAGCGGTCATTTGCTGCATAAACTGCAGCTGGTCTTGGCCGAATTGGTCCATGGCCGGTGAAAGTTACTGGGGTGCGTGGGGGAGGGCGGATAGTTTGTCTATTCCGTAAGTTGTACGGAACGTGTAGGACGAAACCCAGTAAGTTGGGGTCGGGAGAGGGGGAGCGAAGAGGAAGCGGAGAGAGGCGAGGGAGAAGAGGTTCGGGGGTACCGAAGATTTGTTGCTCGAGGGGTGTTAGTTCCCGAGCGAACAGGAGCGGGGGAGCGGGCGACTCTTCCTTTTTAAGGTAAGGAGAAAACCTAATCTGGGGAGCCAAAGACTCCGACTTCTTGGCGCGAGGAATGTTGACGAGATTTTCCCTGCCCTCAGTGGCGGTACTCTGTCTCAACTTATCGTACGGTAACTAGGGATACTGGTAGTACGTTTCTACCTCCCGTGACGTAGGGGCACTACTGTTAAACTATGCGCTTCCACCCCCTAATGTGGGTTGCGCCTTCACACTGCCCTTGACGGACAGCGGGACTACTAACTACGGGTCTTCTTCAAACACAACCCCTTGCCGTAAAGGGGACGAGACTAAAGACGTCGTCTCGTGAAGAAGAGAAACAAGGAAGATGAAGCTCCTTAACCCTGGAGTCCGGGTATACGTTGCCCTAAATGCCTGGGCGCAAGCGGAGTAAGGGAGTATTTGAGAATCGAGTTCAAGTGTAACGCTTATAATCCAAAGGACTATACTCGGTTACTCCTGACTGATATAGGGTAGAGGACTTAGGGAAAGAGTTAATGCGCAAGAGCACAAATGAACTCGATTGGAGTGTCTACGACAAGAGAGGCGGTATTTATACTAACTAGAGTGTTTGTACCGTGGAACGTCGTAGAACAAACCAAACAAGCGAGAGATAAACGCTATTGGCTGCAGCGCTCCACGCTGAGTCAATGCGGCTACGCTGACGAATCAGCTGACTAAGTAAAGCGTCTATGAGCGCGTCTAAGTAACCCTAACCAGAGAGTGGATAAATAAGGAGAAGTACGCTAAGACTACGCTACAACAAGTAGTGAAAAAGTACGGGCCGTTACACACAGTGCCAGAGATGGGTTTAGAAGAGCCTACAGGCAATCTTGGTATTTTTCATACAGGTACTCTTTCACTGCTAATCTGACAGTTGTTAGGTACGTCTGAGATGTGGGGAGCAGTCAGACGTTCTTCCCGCAGGGGGAAAGGCACCGGGGGCCAGCTTGTGCATATGAAGAATCTTGAGCGCATGCAAACCGCTGCAGCTCCCAGACCAAAATGCCTCCGCGACCTTGATGCTGCAACTGAAGGAGACGGAGTCAACCCCATGGCGCCCAGTCCGCCACCTCCCACCCCTCGGGCCATCCCCAACAAATCACGACTGAAACCTCGACTCAAGACTAAGACTGGAGGCCCGATGGCTGCCAGGCTTGACTTGTCGCCGCCATCTAACATTCAACCCTTGTTTGGCATGGCAGCCCCAAATCACCAATTTGGATTTAGGCTACCCGCTGCTGGTGAGGTCAATAGCATTATCAACCGTGGATCCCAGCGCGATGTGAGTTCGCCATCAATGTCTTCTGGTCCTCCGTCTTCCCATGTGAGCTCCATCTTCTCTGCTGACACTTCCCGGGCTTCTACCACCCCCACCTCTCGTGCTTCCTCTGTCTGTTCATTGTCACGAGGGAATCAAGAGAACCACCAGCATGCGCACGGTCACTCTTCCCTCCTCAAAAGGCTGGCTCTCGTGTCTCAATCCGGTATTGAAGCCCCTCACCACATCTCTCGTGTGACACCTCAAAATGATATACCCCAATCCCGAGCACCACATCTCACCCAGCGACCCTTGCACCTCGGCCTGCAGGAGGATCATAGACAGTCAACCACCCTGGAGGTTCCTTCCCTGCGACTTGAAGAATCCGTGACTCTTTCTCCCCTCCATCATGAAGAATCAGACAATCCAGGTTTCCCTCCACCATGTCCCACAGGCTTGCGGCATACAGTGTCGTTCTATGACACCCCTCTCGATGGAATCAGACTCCGCAGACATACACTTTCCACGGTACCTGATGAAGACGAAAACCATGATCCTGCTGGTGAGGGGAACTACAGTGACCCTCCTATCGACGAGGCATCGCCAAGTGAGGACAATCGTTTTGCAGAATCTGTCCTTCGGGGAGGCAAGTGTGCTAATATTCTCAGATCTCTTGCTAAAATAGACTATCTTAGACAATGCACACGCACAGATGTGGAGCCAAGCTCGTCCTCCTTCCTACACTGAATGTAAGTAGCTTAGAGCCGGATGTTGATGTACTCACAGTTGGCCAGACTCAGGTCTGGTGGAACGTAGTTCAGATACCAACGGTAAGTGTGGTCACATTTAAGATGTGTAGTTAATGCCTTGCCCACCAGACCAAGGCTATGCGAATGCCAACACCGAAGATGTAGTAGCTGCCCACTGACAATGAAATCGTGCGCCACACATGCCCAGCAATTCTCAATTACATGTTATTCGGGAACAGCAAGCTTCCACTTCATCTCAGCTTCCTCAGACTCAAGGCATGACTCAACCACCCTCTGCTACGTCGCAGTCGCTGGGGGGGATCAACCCACCCACCCCACCAGTTGGTCCTGCAACCCAGGGGGCCGAGCCGTGGCAAATCCAGTTCTACAAACCAGCAGTTCAAGATGTGCTCAAACGCACGAAGCAGTTCTCTTACTGTGATGCGGCTTCCATTAATTCTTTTCTGCTCCATGCACATTCCAATATAAAGGCCATTGAATACGTGGAGGAAGCGATCAGCAAAAGACGACCACAGGGCTTGCCAGTCACAGATGGTAAGTTTAGCAGCATTCTTCACTTCAGTACTCCTCAATAATAGCCCTCGTTTTTCAGGCTGGTGGCCTCACCATGCAAATGATATTTGTAAGCTAGTAAGTAGTATTCAACTTTCACTCACTTGAGGGTATGATCCGACACACTTGGTAGCTGTGGGAGAGCCTTGGGAATTGGCATTCGGCATTGAGGAAGAAGGCCTGTATATATGTCACCCAGCGCTACAAGTGGGATCCCGAGAATCATCATGAAGTAAATTCGAGTATCGCGAAGGACCTTCTTGGAGACCGTGGAGTGTTCCTAAGGGATGGCATAGATGAGAACGTGAGTCGTGCACACTCCTCATTGTCCCTACTTAGACAAATTGTCAGGGATACACGAACAACCTCGCCCATCCTGCACTTGCTGGTCTTATCATTGACTTTTTTTATACTAGTAGTTCCTCGTCTCTCGGCAAACTATTTTTGGAAGTCTTTTCGGCCGGCTGATGTAAGCATACTCCCATGATCCTCTCAACCCAGGCTATAACTTTGGTTTTTGATGTGGCTGTGCACCACCCCTGTCCCTGGGGCTGTGCAACCCCTTTCCCTGTGTGGCTGTGCACTCCCCTGTCTGTGTGGCTGTGCATTCCCCTCTCTGTGTGGCTGTGTAACATAAACCAAAAAGACTCGAGAAAATTTTAGTTTTCCATTTATATCTCATCCAAAAATAAAGATCTTGCTGATGTAAGCATACTCCTGTGATCCCCTCAACCCGGGCTACAATTTTGGTTCGCAGTGTGGCTGTGCCATATTACATAACACTCAGTTTTGGAACTCCGACAGAGGCTGGCTGCAAGAAATTGTATTAGGGGGTATATCCTTATTTGGCTGTGGTAATTGATGGCTCTGGTGTAAATGGATAAGTGGCAGTTGATGGGTGTATTTGGCCAAAATCAGCTGACACAGCTCGCACCGTACTTTTGGCCCCCCCTTTGGCCTGCCACTTCAGCCTCTCAATGTGCTACCCATCATCCTGGTAAATCACCTTGTGGAGTTACTCAGAAAGAGCGTCATAAATCATCTTGTGGAGCTACTCAGGAAAAGCACCATAAATCATCTCATGGAGCTACTCAGAAACAAGCGCCATAAGATGAGTTTGAGCATTTTCATCGACACAGATGCCGAAGACGCAGACGAGGACGAAGGGGAAGACGAGGGAGACGAGGGAGATGAAAGAGGTAGGCGCATTCATCGCCCTCAACAGGTGGGATCCTCGGGAAAGGATTCTTACCTATGGTCAATCAACACCCTTTCCGAACGGTTTAACCATGGTGTTCGGGAGGGGACGGCCTCCAACAGTCCTCTCGACACGCAGCTCCCAACCAGCATCTTCCTGCCTCCGCGCAAAAATATCTATATAGTTGATTTTTATTCGGGTGTGTGCGGTATTCTTTACTGCGTATTTTTTTTTTGACAACACTATCATCAGCCAGCACAAGAACATTTGCTTTTGAATTCATTAAGATGCAAGGGTTTGAGGCTACGACGTTACCATGGCTCCCTCACCGGCTGTACATGGAGGCCTCTTGTCCCCTCGATGTGCAACAAAGTCTCCCTGCCTCTCACGGCCAAAGTCATAAGGGGATCGTTCTTCTTCCCCCGCAGGAAGGCACGTCAATCTTGGCATACTGAGCTCGGCAAGTACTCCCAGCCCGAAATTGGGTTCAGGTCCGGGTTCGGATCAAGCAGTCAGTATACAAGGGCGATGTTGGGTATGTCGAGGAGAGCGCTGAAACTCATGTGGTTGTGCTTGTTGCACCCCGCCAACTTCCCTATGGTCATCCTGAGGAATCAGGCGAAAGGATGATGTTTGACATTGAACTGGCTAAGCTCACTGGCCTTGATTTTGTTCCAATCCTATCTCCCTCTGGTGCTGAGATCGGATATAGTTGTGATGGGCAACAATTCATATATGGACTACTTTATATAGGTTGACGTTACCGGTCAACACTTTGGAGTTAGTCGAACTACTGCATCCTGATGACATCAGATTTCACGAGGCTGCTGGTATCGATCCTCCATTTGTTGAAGAAACACTGAATACTTTTTCAGCGCAATTTTGGCGAGAGCATGACAGCGTTGAGATACAAGAGGGGGACCTCAGGGGAAAGAGGGGAACGCTTGCTGACTTAGAATTGCACAAATGATCTGCCATCGTCTTGTGTGATGGCGATGATGCTTTCGACTGCAACTTGCGGGAGCTATGCAGAGTATTCAAGATTGGGGATACACTAGGGGTTATAGCAGGTCCATTTTGCGGAGAAACAGGCTATGTTGTTGCTGTACATGAGCATACGCTTGTCCTTGTTGTCGTGCAACCAGACAAAACCTCAGCTAATGTGAGTTCTCATCCTTTCCACTACCTATGTCCTGACAAATTCCAGATTGAAGTGTCGAAGTTCGCCATGCAGAGCCAAATGCCAGAACATGTTTTATCTCTCGTCCCTGAAGACAACAAACCTCAGTTAGTTCACCTGCTTCCAGGAGATGAAGCCCTCCCAGGTGACGTGGTACGAGTGCATTGCGGCCCATATATTGGCGAGATGGGGATCATCGAGTGGATTAGTTCTGACAGTAAAGTATGGATATTTAAGCACGGGAAGGGCAAGGGAAAAGAGGATGCATTGGCAGATGAAGAGAATCCAGCACCGAGTCAGACTGTGGTTGCTATGGATATATCTGACCTCTTTATCGAGCAAGCTCCGAATACCCTCACGTTTTCAAAGGACAAGGGCTATAATGTTGCTGTGGGCGATACTGTGGAACGCCTAGAGAGTGTCTGATAAGGGAGAATCAAGAATCCAAGGCTCCAGCCTTCGAATTCCGTCTTACTTCGTCTCTAAAAGTGGCTGATATTTTTCTAAGTATGTACAACAGACTCTAAGTGCGAGTCTGGCTTATGTAAGCCAAAACTCGCACAAATACTAAGTAAAAAGGTAAGGTAAAGATACAGTGAAAAGAAAACTGTAAGTAGAAACATGGAAATATAATAATTACCATGGTAGGGAGGACTCCCTCCCTACACCGAAAGGGTACAAGAAGGTAGACCGATGTTGGAGATTCAAAGTCCGATGCTAGTCCGATTGGTAGGGACTGAGATGGAGGCCTTCCGAAGGAGGCTGATGGATTTCCAACTAGCAGAGGTTCGGGGTGGAGCGGGGATTGGCCGAAAGGGCCGACAGAGGTTCCAGCTAGCAGAGCGGAACGGAGGTCGGAGGAGGGCGTCGGGTTCAGCTCATGTGCTGCCCCCTTGTACAAGCTCGGCCCTCATATTTTGGAGGCAGGCTAAGTACAGAGAGATCGGAGGGACTTAGAGGAGAGGGACGGAGTCTCGGAATGGGGAACTTATGTCAATATTCATACTGAGGGGACATCGGGGTACTGTATGGGTATTTATACACTACAGCGGAGCTGAGGCGGTACAGTATCGGGATGTCGGAACTAACATATGGAGGTACAGAAATTTTCAAGGGGAAGTAAATGTCAGAAAACCTCACGATGGAATGAAGACTAACAGTGGGAGAAATGGACGAGACAAAGGATGTATCTACAAGCAGATAAGATTGTGACAGAGCGCTCACCAACAGCCAATCACAGGCCAGGCCGAAATTCTGGAAAGCGGTGCGACCCTTCGGAGCACCATGCTGTGCCTAATCAGCCCGGTGGCCCCAAACAGACGAAGCCCCCTAAGATGATCACATGACCCACAGGGGGTCAACCCAATATAGATGAATGGTGGTTACGAGTCAAGACCGACAGTGGCAATTGCTCGGATGCAGCGGCAGAGTGGTCGGCAGGCTTATTAAGCATCGGACTTGGTCGGGAATGGGTCGGAGGGTGTCAGAGAGGTGGGTGGAGGTGTCGGAAAGGGTGCGGAGGCGTGGGAAAAGGTCGGGCAAGGCATGGTCGTGACATTCACATCAACATTCCCTCACACTGTCCCTCTGCACCAAAGTTCACATTACTCCTTTGGATGGTTCCTTCACATCGCACGCCACATCATCATTGTGTGTATTTATTTGCATCCCCCACCAGGGGGAGGGGGGTAATCCTGTACTATGTAGAGTCCTACTCTGTAATAAATGGTCATTTTGAGCCATACCAATGCAGCATGTGCCGCTAATAAATGAATATGCCAATATATTAGTAAATAGTAGATATGACTTGGTGATACCAGGTCATATGTAGTCACAAGTGAGCATATTGCACAAACATAGCAAGGGGGCAACAGGATATGTCATGGTATGTGCCAGTATGACTTAATGGAATAAGTCATCTGTCAACCTAAGGGGTTGTGCCCCCACATATTGCATTAGTCTCATTTTACTATGCAATTCCAACCCAGTATGACACTATCCTACTTCTCTGGTTGGGTCACATCTAGTCAGCTATTGTCACACCATGTCACAACCAGTTTTCACTGGGGATGAACTGCCATATGCCACCATTCTGTGGGATCGTTTCATAGGTGCCATCAGCAAGTTGATAGCATGATTTTGGTCCCTTGATGGGGCAGTTGTCAATGAAGGGGATGGTAACTTCAGGTATCTCATCTTTAAGGATCCAGCAGACATCCCCATGGAAGATCTGGATGGCATTGGTATATCCCATAGGAAGTTTTGGGAGGCAGAGGGTGCCGATTGGGGTTTGGAAGGTGGTGAGGTCTCAGTAATCATCGTGGATGGTATGGTGGTCATAGCCAACCATAAGATCTAGGATGCCATAGATGGAGTGGCAGGTGAATGCTTCAGCAATCAAATTGATGAAGGGGGGAACTGCTGAGTCCTGGATAGGGCTGGCATTTAGTGGCTGCAGGTCATGTATGAGGCACAATGATTTCCCGTCTTTCTTGACGATGCAGAACCACTTGGATCAGTAGGATGAGGTTGAGGGCTCATAGACACCAGCAGCGATTTTCTCTTTGATAATTTGGAGGACATCTCAAAAGATAGCTGGTGGGATAGGGATATTTCATTTGACCCAGGGTTTATACAGCAAGGTAGGGTTCTTCAGTGGCGGGAACATGTCTTCTCAGAAGGTTCCCCACTCAGCGGTCTCCCAGGCGAAGGCAGCCTCATGGGTACAATCTAGCCATCAGACGAGATTGAGTTCTGCCAGCCAGAGGAACTTGGTGGGATCGAGGTCAAGCTCTTCCACTTATGCGCCTCACAGTGCAGGGGAAGTGTTTCTATGAATAAGGTGGCTGGAACGAATGGAGGGGGGTGGTATGGTAATACCGGAAGGTCTGCAAGAGGGTCACCAACCTCCCAATGGTCAACCCAAAACTCGACAGGCATCACAGTTGGAATAGGCCGAACCTTCTTCACTACAGGTTTATATTTTAAAACATGGTAAACAGGGTTGAACTCGAAGGTAGATCGAAGTGCAAAAAGTGTCAGTGGCAAAAGGGTAGTACCAGTAGAAAACAAGAACAGGTCTTTGGGAGAAACAAAGCTAGCATCGAAAGGATCAAGGGAAGGCAAACTAGAAGTGGTATAGTCAACAAGGTATGCGTGGTGGCACTTTCTTTAGAGTCTGTGGAACAAGACGAAGTAAAAGCTGGTGGCAAAGAAGGGGGATCTGAAATATAGAGGGAACACATGGATACTACTTCTTCATGGTCTCCTTGCCCTCTTGGCAAGTCCTTGACCATCATTAAAAACCCTGGTCAGCTCCTTCTAAGTGGTGGCGGTACTCTTGACAGGAGAAATATTTGGCTTCATCTTCAGGGTTGACAAAGCAGGGCTGGGGATGCAAGCGGTGATGTGGTCAAGTCAGTATTAGCAATTGCCACCCAGTGTTGGGGTCATGAATTTCAAGGGACTGTTCACTGTCTGGGAAGTCTCAGAGGATGCTGCTGAGTAAACAAAAGAAGGGGTGGCCTAGCAAGAGGTTGAAGGGGGCTCTGTCAATGACTTGGATCTGTAGGTGGGCCTCTACTGGACCAATATGAAGGGAAGCATTTTCAATGACACCTAGGGTACTTTCTTTAGACTGGTTAGCTGCCTCTAAGGTCATATGCATATCAGAACACAGAGGGGCCCCTAAGGCCTCCCAACTCATGCCTAAGGGCTACTACCTGGCAACCACTGTCGAGGATACACTCAACTCGAAGTTTGTCCATTAGTATCCCGTCGACCACCCTGAGGGGAGCAGATGCCCAGGTCGATGAAGATGAGGTTTCGGAGGTGATCTTGAGGCTACCAATAGCAATCTTCTTTGTCATAGCCATCTCCTTGATTTGCTTTTGGATTTTGGGGCTGACCATGAGAAGGTCCTGGGTGGAGACTTCGATCTTGGCCCCTAAGACTTGGGACACAAGCTGCTTGGTGGTGGTGGCCTCATTGAAGCTGCTCTGGTAATGAAACTGGGGGGTAGAATTAGACTGCAGCTTTGAGTTGGAATTTTGGCGGCATTATTTCTAGGCTGAGGAATGGATGTGGCAGCATTGTCAGTGGATGGGGGTTGGTTCTTAGAGGTCGAAGCTGACAGTTGGTTGTTGACTGGGACAGGGTTAGGTGCAGCAGCATTATGGGAGCGGTGAACTGGTATCTCTACTCCATCGAAGCAGGCAGGTTTCTTTCTCTTGATGGTGTTCTTGACTTCCTCGACCTGAGCATAAGCTCTGGCAAGGGCTTGTTTGTCTTCTTTGTCAGCATTGTCCTCTATCTCCTGATCGATGAGGTATGATGAGGGGTGGACTTCTACTTGAAATTCAGTGGAGTCCCCCAAGCCAAAGAACATGGTGTTGACAAGGTTAGATGATGAGGCGGCACCTGGGGACTGAACTGAAACTAGGTTAGCTGATGCCATGATCGACTCCCTAAGGGCTAGGAAGTTGTCAATCTTTTTCTTAAAGTTCCTGCCAGTGGCCAACCTGGGAATGTCAGAGCCATCTTTCATAAACACTTTACCCCCCATTAACATGCATTTCCCTGGCAGACGTACTCCTGGCACAGTTTGCACTTGGCGGTCCTGTGACCATTGGTGCTGCTGCAGAAGAAGCATCATGGGTTGAAGGGGCAGCAGTATTGTTGATCTTGAGGCTGAGACTGGTGAGGAGCTGGCAGCTGGTTGGCAGTCTGCACATATTCTCATTTAAGGATTGTTGGCAGGGTGGAAGGCTGGGAATATGACTCTGGGAATAAGGCTGAGCTGTTGACTTGGGCTATGTTCCAGCGAGTGCCACTCAAGAGATAGGTAGCTTGCTTGTAGATTTCATCGAAGGGCCAGGGTTCGTCGATGTTGTGGTCAAGATCTTTCAGTTGGAGGTGGGTAGCGAGGGAGTTACGGCATCTGGGCAGGAATCTGTTACGACTTAACCGTCTGTGGGACACTTTTTCTTTTCTCATTGCCATTTACATATGTTTACCTTTTTCCTTGATGTTCTGGATTGTTCTGACGACACAGCCATTGTTCAACCAATGGTGTTTATACCTCAGACATGTGTTTTCCATGAGGCTATTGTTGACCAATAGCCTTAATCCCTTACTGTACATGAGGTCGCCTCATGGGCCTCTCTTGTAATGTATATAAGCCAGGTGTCTCTAGCCCTGGTTTCCCCAGACTAGAGCTGCCCAATCTAGCTCCTTTTGACTCAGAACTTCGTCCTCAGGTCCTAAATACTAGGACATTCAGAACTACGAACTAAATCCTCATTTACGAGGTTGTGACTTGCCTATTGAGGGTCGTAGAACCGAACGAACGACTTTGGGCTCGACATTACACTGTCACTTCGGTTGCAGTGTAACAGAATCCTTCTAGGAATTTCTCATTGATGACATCTTCAGTCAGCTAGTTGAGCCATAGCTAAGCTGCAGCTGAAGCCAGCTCTGTAGTTTTGCTTATGTAGTACAGCCAGTAACAATGCAGTTTAGCCACTGCCTGTCAAGCTTGCCAAGCCATGGCAACACTACCCCTTTCTTTGCCAGATCACCCCAGGCATTATGTGCATTGGCCTGTATTAGACTCTGGGCCACAGGGGTAGTGACATGAGAAGTGATGGCACCAATGAGCACCTGGATGTCGGGGTCTTGGAGGATTGGGTTGGGGGGTGGGGGTTGTTGTGGTTGGTTACCACCTTGGTCCATATCGAGAGACTATGACAGGGCAGCAGTAGGGTTTGTTAATGAGATGGCGAGGGTGGAGGTTGTAGTGGCCAGGTGGGGGAGGGAAACCGAAGATGTCGAGGTAGAGTTGGTTGTCGAGCTCATCGACATATGGAGGGTTTAGGGGGTGTGCGAAGACATGAGCTTGTTCCTCGTTGGGGAGACCAGAGTTAGCAGGTAGGGGTGGGAAGACACCGAGGTTGGGGTCTTCTGATGGAGTTCAAGAAGGATAAACAAGTTCAGGGGTGGGCAAGGGAGGTGTGTTGCAAGGGGGCAGAGGTCAATAGATTGAACCTTCACAGTAGCACGAGGTGTGGCATGGAATGGTGAATAGACCTAGGCCTTAAAGCCTGGAGTCTGGGTTTGCTCAGTGAGCAGGTGATGGTAGAGAAGCTAGTTCAAGTGTTATGACCTTAGACAAAATGTCACAGGCTTGCAACAATGAGAAGCTAGATGAGGGAAGAGATGAGAGGAGAGAAGAAGCTTTAGAAACTGGTTAAGGCCAAAACCCACATGAACTAGCTTGGGGCTAGCTACATTGGCTGTCAAGACTACATGGATGAATTCTGTGCTACTGAGACTATGATATTCTACATTCTTTTCACTGTCTTCTATGATGACCATGTCACTGGGTGATTAGTGAGTGATGCATGCCTGATATGACATAGCACTTAATGTCTATGGCTGTTGATGTACCTATGTGGCTATGTAACATATCAAAGTGGTTTTCCTGATGCATGCTCACTGGACATCATCAAACCAGCCCTTTTGGCCCTTTGGCTTTCCAGACTCCCCAGATGTTTGATGGACCGCCCAGACCCTCCTGGACCCTCCAGAACCCCAGGTGCACAGCCAGTGAGAACAAAAGTTGTAGCCCATGATCACAGGACCATGGGAATATGATTACCTCAGCAATACCCCCTTTTTTGGGTGAGGTATTTGCAAATTTGGGTTAGGGTCACAGATTGCCAAAAATAAAAAGTGGCTGTACAGTGATGATGTCATAACAAAAGTTGTAGAGCTGTATCGCAGGGTCATGGGAATATGCTTATCTCATTGATATGCCCAAAAGTGGATGAGAAAAATGCAAAATACAAAAAAATTGATGTCTTCAACAAAATTTTCAAATATATCATAATGAAAATTGTAGTGCCTGACTAGAGGACCCCAGAGCTATGCTTATCTCATCCATACCCTGGACTGATAGTGAGTATTAGCTTGAAAGTGTAGTAGTTGTATTAGCAAAAAATGATAGTGGCATTAGTAAAAAAGTGTAGTAGTTGTATTAACAAAAATGGTAGTGGCATTAGCAGAAAAGCATAGTGCCACTAGTAAAGAAGTGTAGTGCTGTCATTAGCAAAAGTTGGTAGTCCCATTATGTCAAGTTCGGGCCTCACTCCGAGGGTTCTCAGGGGCGAAAGGGTCCCGAAAGGGTACTAGAGGGTAGACCGACGTCGGAGGTTCAAAGTCCGACGCTAGTCCGATTGGTAGGGACTGAGACCGAGGCCTTCCGAAGGAGGCCGACGAAGTTCCGACTAGCAGAGCGGAGCAGGGGATGGCCAGAAGGGCCGACAGAGGTTCCGGCTAGCGGAGCGGAGCGGAGGTCGGAGGAGGGCGTTGGGTTCAGCTCGTGCGCTGCCCCCTTGTACAAGCTCGGCCCTCGTATTTCGGAGGCGGGCTAAGTACAGAGAGTTCAGAGGGACTTAGAGGAGAGGGATGGAGGCTCGGAATGGGGAACTTATGTCGATATTCGTACTGAGGGGACATCGGGGTACCGTACGGGTATTTATACACTACAGCGGGACTGAGGTGGTACGGTATCGGGATGTTGGAACTAACATATGGAGGTACGGAAATTTTCAAGGGGAAGTAAGTGTCAGAAAACTTCACGACGGAATGAAGGCTAACAGCGGATGAAATGGACGAGACAAAGGATGTATCTACAAGCAGATAAGATTGTGACGGAGTGCTCACCAACAGCCAATCACAGGCCAGGCCGAAATCCCGGAAAGCGGTGCGACCCTTCGGAGCGCCACGCGGTGCAGGCACCGTGCTGTGCCTAATTGGCCCGGTGGCCCCAAACGGATAAAGTGTTACGACCCTAGACTCGAAGTCACGGGCTCGCTACACCGAAGCTAGACGAGGACGAAGACGAAGGTAGAGGGAAGAGGGTAGAGGACAGAGGAGGGTTTAGAGGCCAGTAGGGACGAAACCCAAATGAACTAGCTTGGGGCTAGCTGGGCTATTGTGTTGGGTATATATACTACTGTACATGAGGTAGAGGTGAGGCATACATGAGGAGGACATAAGGCATGACATCACAGTGACATCACTATGACATCATGGTCTGGACCGGCCTAGGCCTGAGCCATATGGCAAGCACATGGTCAGGGTCTGGGTGAGTCCATAGATAAGAGAAGAGATAAGACTAGATAAGATGAAAAAGAAAAGAAAGAAAAAGAAAAGAGTACGTATCGTAACATAAAGCCCCCTAAGATGATCACATGACCCACAGGGGGTCAACCCAATATAGACGAATGGTGGTTATGAGTCAAGACCGACAGCGGCCAACAGCGGCAATCACTCGGATGCAGCGGCAGAGTGGTCGGCAGGCTTATTAAGCGTCGGACTTGGTCGGGAATGGGTCGGAGGGTGTCGGAGAGGTGGGCGGAGGTGTCGGAAAGGGTGCGGAGGCGTGGGAAACGGTCGGGCAGGGCATGGTCGTGACACATTAGCAAAAAAGTGTAGTACTGGGACAGTCTGTCTGTGTCAAGTTTGGGCCTCACTCCAAGGTTCTCAGGGGCAAGAAGGTCCTGAAAGGGTACTCGAAGGTCGACCAACATTGGAGATTGAAAGTCTGATGCTAGTCCGATTGGTAGGTGTCGGATAGAGGGCTTCCGAAGGAGGCCAACAAATTTCCAACTAGTGGAGCAGGGCAGGGATGGCCAAAAGGGGCTGACAGAGGTTCTGACTAGCAGGGCAGAGGTCAGAGGAGGGTGTCAGGTTCAGCTCATGTGCTGCCCCCTTGTACAAGCTCAGCCCTTGTATTTCAGAGGTGGGTGAAGTACAGAGAGATCAGAGGGACTCAGAGGAGAGGGATGGAGACTTGGAATGGGGAACTTATGTTGATATTCATACTGAGGTGACATCGGAGTACTGTATGGGTATTTATACACTATGGCAGCACTGAGGTGGTACAGTATCACATCGAGACCGAAGAAGATCTCAGCGAGTACTATCGCAAATACACCGAGATCGCATGCTACCTCGTCGAGAGGAGGAAGATTACCTCAGACGACTTCAATAGTCACTTCCTTGAAGGTCTCGACCCTGAACTCAAGCAAGAGGTACTGTCGAACCCGAAGTTCTGCTTCGGAATTCATTGTCGTGACGACCCATGGCCTCTGGACTATGTCATGGAGGAGTTGAAGTTTTTGATGGAGGATAGGTTTAGGATGACGAGGACTAAGGCGGCAAAGAGGGGAGTTGTACAACTCTCGGCAGGCGAAGAAGCCACTCGAGTCATGCAGGAGTTGGCTCAGAGGCAGCCACAAGTTCGAGCCAAAGCAGCCATGCAGCAAGCCGCAGTGGGGAACCCCGAAGCCAGTAACCAGTTCATGGGTCGAGCGAATCCGGCGGGGCGACTCTGCTTCTTCTGTTTCAACTCCAGGCACCAGGTGTCATTCTGCCAGCAGCAAATGACCTATCTGAGAGAGGGGAAATGTCAGGTTGTTAATGGGCAGTTATGCTTCCTGGACAGCATGCTGATTCATTGAATGAATGGGTCATTGAAGGAGGAGATCGATCATTGGTTGGTCGAGCATGGCCCTGTCAAAGGAAGAGCAGGAGGGGAAGCAGCAGCCCCGAGACCCGAAGCAGGCGCCCAGGGGGCTCACATTTTCATGGTCGAAGACCAAGAGCTGCACTTGGTGTCAGCGCAGATGGCGACTTCAGTGAGAATCGAAGAGGTAGTATCAGGTGATGAGGGGGACGAGGAAACGCTCGAGTACACCTTGGCCCTCAATGAGAAAGACAAGCCCCAGAACAGGCAGAAGTTCGACAGCATTGTAATATCGAATGTGCCCCTGAAGGCTCAAGGCTCGAACCCAGCACCATTGACGTCAAAGGAGGCACCCTCGAAGGGGAAAGAGAGGCAGGTGGCAAGGCCTACAAATGCGCCGAGCAACTCTCGGACAGGGTCAGGTACTTCGGGCTTCCACTACGGGTCTGTGGCAGACATCCCGGACATCAAAAAGAAGATCATCAATATGGCACTTGATGTGGTGGTTCCAGTACCCTTTCAAGACCTCGTCGCCCTCAAGTTGGTTCAGAGAAGCTTTCGGGAATACATGGCAGTTAAGAGGGTGTCGGGTGAAGGGACTGCTGCTGGAATGCTAGCTGCTGTCGAGACCGAGGGTGATGAGGAAGAGGAAGAAAGGATCGAGCTGGCAGTCGACGATGCACAAGTCGCAAGTGTCAAGTGCGAGGGTGACGAGCCTGAGATCCAGAGGCTGACTACGATGCCTCTAACCTTCGTACCCATCGAGGTCGCAGGGCAGGTCATGCTCGAGGGAATCTTGGACAGTGGGTCGCAGATCGTCGCACTGCAAAAGGAGATTGCCGAGGTGCTTCGCCTCCCTATCGAGAAGGATGGTAGTATCACAATGGAGACAGTGAATAAGGGGAGAGAAGCTACACTGCAAGCATTCCTCAGTTTTTTTGCTGAAAACATCTTTAAAAAAGAGAAGAAACTGATACTGTTTAATTTTGGATGTTTTTGCCAAAGTTATTTGAGAAAAATACAGGATTTTTATTGTCAATTATGCCTCAAAAAATGGTATAGAATCATCTTAAATCTTTTCAGTCAAAATCATCATGAATTTTTTTTCAGGATGATTTTGAGTACAATATGTGTTAAAGATTGTAAATAGATCTTCAATATATTTCACATGGTTTGCAATTTAGTAATCTACTTTTTTCTTAGCAAAAAGCTTAAAAAATAACCAATATATACATAGCCAAAACACTGAATTATAAATGATGAATTGCATGCTGCCCATCACATGAAAAATATTCTGTCTTTTTTATGGCTGAATATGCAATATGCAGCAGAATGTTTTTGGCCCAAAAATCAAACAAAAAATGATGTATTTTCACACCAAAATCATCAATAAAAAATCCAAAGTTATTCTGGATGAAATATTCAGAATATTATTACAGTGGAGAGCCCACAAAATGGTCCCAGCCACACACAAGGCTGGTATCTAGCATGGGGTGAACTCTCAGCACACAATTCAAGGATGGAGGGGTATTATTTTTTGAAAGTCAAGCCAGAGTTCTAGAGTACACATGTTTCATAGGAGTTAAAGTCATGCAGCTAAGGGGAGACACTACCTGATTGGCCTCAGCTTACACACTGTGCCCTTGGACAAGTCTGGGTATGGAAGAATGGGGAGAGTGGGAACTGAGTGCTGGGATGGCAACTCAGGTCCCAGACTGTAGTCTTGGATGACAAGAGACCAGAACTGCATCAGGATCTCAGGTGTTAAGTTGATTATCAGACTGTGGACTACAGTACAAAACTAAGCAGGTATATATACAGAGAGTCAGGAGGGAAGACTACCAGAAGCTCACCAGTTTCAGTAGCTATTTGTATAATTCTTTATGTTTTTTTTTTTCATGTGGCAATATGGGACCACAGTCAGAGATACTTTATTAGCTGACTAAGCGGCTCCATCCCTCTTGGTTTCCAAACCAACACTAACTGGAGTACACAATGTATGAGTGTTGGTAAGGGAGTGACAGACACAGGTCTGACAAATGCAAAACATAAAGGAATAACAGTGGGTACTAATTAAAGAGGGAACAAAGGCATGGGGCAGTGTACTGGTGTCCAGGTACTGGAGTAAGGTCAGAATCCATGGATATGACAAACTTTAACAGCAATGCTGTGTTTGATATCTAACAAGCATGAGTAATGGTGAAGATTGATGAAAAGATGAGTCCAGATGAACCACTTCCTCCCCTCACTGAGCTTCCTGACTTGACCTGCAATGTTTCCTGAATTCAGATTATATCTATCCCCTGCCCCATCTGCTTGTATGCCAACACTATCAATTGGCCTGGGCTGAGCTGATCCCTGAGGAGCCTGTGGCAGCTCCAGGCCCAGCCCATGTTTTCAATGGTCATCAGCAAACCTCCCTTTTCGGGACAGTGTGACAGTGGCCACAGTGTCACACAGCAGCACAGTGCAAACTTACAGGCCACACAGCACTTTAATTAGGGCTTATACTGCTGTACTAATGACATAGACTGATTGCTTAGCCAAAGTAGATCCTAATTGAAAAAAAAAAATTGTACTCTAAGTCATGGTATTTCACAACTTTTTGGTCACTGTACAGTGGGGGACCTATCTGTGGCACTGTGGCCACTGTGGGTGGCTGTACAGCCCTGCACAGTAAATAAGTGATTTGCTGATGGTGAAGCATCAAACCAGGGGCCTGGGGTGTGAGCTGTGGTGTTAGCTTACCTCATTACCTCATTTGGTCTTTGGTAACTCACCCAAAATTCAGTACCACCAATGCAACTTGGTGAATGCCACACCTAACCTGCAAGGAAATACAACTATATATGCAAGGCATACCAGCATGTCATTGTCTGCAATCTCTTCCAGTTCTGTCTCTGTCAGGCAGCCTTGTGTGATCATTTTCACAAAGTGTTGTGGTTCTCATCTAATTGATGGGTGGACCCCCCACCACCAGGATTAAAGAGGTCAGCTAACACCATGTCCAAAAGGTCAGCCCATCATTCCCAAAGAAGGTTGGCAGGTTGGTCCAACCACCAGTGACGTCCACCCACATCAGTAAATTTGCACATTACTTTTTTCCTCTTTTGGAACTTTTCTGAGTTTCTGCACTTTGCGAAGCATCAAAAGTTAATAAAGCAAATAAAGCAGTCTCATTATACTTTTCCAGCTTTTTATTGCCCACTCCGAGACAAGGTGTACTACATTATTATAAAAAGTATAAATCCAGTTCTGTTGCAGTTGTAATTATCTACCAATCTATTCCATCCATCCACAATTGGGGTGACTTGGAGTCTACCAGTGCATTCTGTGAGCCTCATGGCCGGCTGCCATCACCAACCTTACATGTAGGTCTGCAGCCACAGGACAGTGGAATGATGGGGTGCACGCACTTGGAAGAAATTTTGTGTGCATGCTTATGTCAGCAATGTTGAGTGTCAGTGTCGTACGATTTGGAAAAATCAGCTCAAGTTCTCACGCTGCTTTGTGGGACCTGCAGCCTGGAGTTTGTTCGGTTTCACCACGTTGGTAGTTCAGTGCTTAGTATCGTCCCACCACACAAGGTAAGTGCTGTGTTGCTCTGCCACACCAGTTTTATTTATGAAACCATTGTGGATATATGAGAATTTTTCTGTAGGGAGGGGTGGGAGATACCTTGATGAGTATGTATCTCCGGAATGGATGGGCTGATTGGTATGGTTCATCTCGCCAATTCATGAATGCATTCTCCCTGCTGAGCTGCTTCGGTTGACAGCTCTTTTGTTGAATTCCTTGCAGCCATTCCAGAGATATGGCTGGGCCTGCATCTGGAAGGCTATGAGACGGCTTTGGCAATAACTCGGGTTCAGATGATCCAATTGGTACGATTCCTTTTACTCCATGTCATCCCAGATCCCCCCTACCGCCACCTACAGTTCCACGTCGAACGGCCCAGCGGTTGTTGCTTGGCAGCTTCCTCTTCCCCCCAATCTTGCTGCCCTGCGAATTGTCTGCACCATATCTCCCTAAGTTCTTCTCTGGGCCTCTCGCTTTTCTGGGTCATTATACTATTCGATCCTGGCTCTCGAACGGTGTAACTCTTGTCGCAATTGGTCCAGCCATTGTGGAGAAATTCGAATTTCGTCAGAGAGAGGTGTCTCTGGGTAGTTTCGTTTGTATCTTAGGGCTGGATGTGCGTATCCACTCAGTTTCTTGTTCTGCATATGCCTCACAATCCCCCCTACTGTTCCCAACAGTTTCGTGTTGATTGCATCAGCAGTTATCATTCGGCAGCCTTCCCCTCTCCTATCCCATTCATTTCCACACCAGACCTTTCGCTTTTTGGTATGTCAGTAGTACTAGATTTGTACAGCTTTGGTCGAGATACTGGTATGCAAGTTTATTATTGTCATTTAATGCTTTTCAGAGCAAGGAAAGTGTGACGAAAAGTAGGAAAAGCCTGGAAAGCTCTGCTTTTTCTGCTTTTTTGAGTGAGAGATCTACTATTTAAAGTGACAACATTACTTTAAAAAGTGGCTGCTTTTTTTACTTTTGAACTCGAAAAAGTTCCAAAAGTGGAAAAAAGTAATGTGCGAATTTACTGATGCACAATGATGATTCTATGTTTGAGTGCAATACCCAGTCCCAACTTCACTCAATTGCCCTTAATCAGCCCTTCTTCAATCCCCCTTCAATCCCTCTTTGAGCTGTTTAGGAGGACATAATACTGCCAAGGGGGGCTTGAAAATTTCACCATCCACAGTCATCTCTGTGTGGCTGGGACCATTTTGTGGGCTCTCCATTGTAATAATATTCTGAATATTTCATCCAGAATGACTTTGGATTTTTTACTGATGATTTTGGTGCAAAAATACATTATTTTTTGTTTGATGTTTGGGCCAAAAACATTCTGCTGCAAATTGCATGTTCAGCCATAAAAAAGACAGAATATTTTTCATGTGATGGGCAGCATGCAATTCATCATTTATAATTCAGTGTTTTGGCTACATACATATTGGTTATTTTTTAAGCTTCTTGCTAAGAAAAAAGTAGATTACTAAATTGCAAACCATGTGAAATATATTGAAGATCTATTTACAATTTTTAACGTGTATTGTACTCAAAATCATCCTGAAAAAAAATTCACGATGATTTTGACTGAAAAGATTTAAGATGAGTCTATACCATTTTTTGAGGCATAATTGACAATAAAAATCCTGTATTTTTCTCAAATAACTTTGGCAAAAACATCCCAAATTAAACAGTATCAGTTTCTTCTCTTTTTTTAAGATGTTTTCAGCAAAAAAACTGAGGAATGCTTGCAGTGCTACCGAGGGGGTCATCAGTGACTGCGAGATCGACTGTGGAGGGGTGACAGTGTGCATGCCAGTTCAAGTCGTCAAGAACGTGGCTTTCGATATTCTTCTCAGATGACCCTTCTCGTGCATGCTTCGAGCAAAGACCAAAGACTTCCCCAACAGCGACCAGAAGGTCGAAATTACAGATCCACGCTCGGGCAAGCGCATTGTGGTGCCTCCTCGCCAGCAAGGTCGATATGTGAAGGTGCCACACTTTCACGACCCAGTCGCGCAAGCTGAGTATCATCGTCATATGGGGCATCAACTGAAATCTGTGAAAGACGTGAGGAAAGAGATGGGTTTTTAGATGTCGTCAGGGAATCAAATCGCCACCAAGGAGACATAAGATTGGGACTGGCCACCCCTGTAATGCTGGGTTATCTGGCTCAGCCTATAGCGGTGTACAGTGACGAATGGTCTGTATATGACGATAGCCGAAGTTTGATTACACACGATCATGTAAATATTCCATCATCGAAGCCAGACTTAGAGGAGTCGAGCGACCTAGAGCGGGAAAGAAGAAACGAGGATGTGGAGTCAAAGAACCTTTTGAGGAGGTTCAGAACAGTGGAGCAGTTACTGAAAGGGGTTTGAGAAGGAGAAACAGGGGATCCAAAGGTGGAGGCCAGGTCACGAGGGCAGGTCGAGGACCACGAGGATGATCGGATCAGGATGGACCATCGGAGAGTCGAGGAGAAGGAGTGGGGGAGCACGTGCACCCCATTCATTATTCAGGAGGAGGACGCCATGTCCTCGGGTTTATTTTTGAGTTTGTATGTGGTCCAATCGCTGACTGATACCTCGCAGGACGAATGCCCCATGATCCGAGCCTTTAAGTATAAGCCGGTAGCGAAGAAGGTTCGCCCCATGGTGACCGATACCCCTGCAGAGTTTAGAGTGGAGAGGAGAATGGTAGGAGACCCATTGGCCAACTTACCGCAACTGCCAGTTCATCCCCCCGAGTGGGAGCCAGGAACGAGGTTGACAAAGGAAAGGGGGGAGAAGTTTGACTGGGACCCAGGAGGATTCCTTTGGCCTGAGGAGCTGAAGCTCATCAAGTGGCTTGTTCAAGCTCACAAGATGGCTTTCACTTGGGATGCGAGCGAGCGAGGGACATTTAGAGAAGACATCTTCCCTCCCCTCAAGATCCCGACCATACCCCACAAGCCATGGGTGTATAGAAATATTCCGATACCACCAGCAATCTACTTGGACGTTGTTGAGATCATTATGGAGAAGATCACAGCTGGAGTCCACAAACCTTCGACATCCTCATATAGATCGAGATGGTTCTGTGTGGTGAAGAAGGATGGGAAATCGCTGCGTCTCGTTCACGACCTCCAACCATTGAATGCAGTCTCGATTCAGGACTCGGCAGTACCCCCACACATCGACAGTATTGCAGAAGCCTTTGCTGGCCACGCAGTGTTTGTCATGTACGATCTGATGGTGGGGTATGACCATCGTGTTATCCACGAGGATTATCGTGACCTCATGACGTTCCAAATGCCAATTGGGACGTTCCGGCTAATGAAACTGCCCGTGGGGTACATGAATGCAGTGCAAGTTTTCCATGGGGATGTCTCATTTACCCTGCAGGACGAGACCCCTGAGGTCACCATGCCATTCATTGACGACATACCTGTCAAGGGACCGAGGACGTGCTACCCAAAGGAGGATGGCACTTACAAGACCATCGAGGGTAATCCAGGGATTCAAAGGTTCATCTGGGAGCATCTCGAGAATACCAATCAAGTGCTTCAGCGCATCAAGTACATCAGGGGCACTGTCTCCACGAAGAAATTCGTGGTTGCGGCACCTTCGATCGTGGTGGTGGGGCACAAGGTGTCCTTCGAGGGGCGAATTCCAGATGAGTCAAAGGTTCAGAAAATTCGTGACTGGCCTTACTGCACCAACGTTACAGAAGTTTGTGGGTTCCTTGGACTGTGCAGTTACTGCTGAATCTTCATCAAGGACTTCGCAAAGAGGGCGAGGCCTCTAATCGAGCTAACGAAGAAGGGGACGTTCTTCAGGTTTGACGAAGAACACGAGGAGGCTATGGATGATTTGAAGAACGCTCTTGTGCACTCGCTGGCTCTTCGGCCCATCGACTGTAGGTCGGGCCGAAGGGTGATATTAGCAGTCGACACGTCTCATATCGCAGTTGGTTATTTACTGTTGCAGATCGGTGAAGACGGCAAGCGGTACCCTTCGAGGTACAGCTCGATTGCTCTTAATGAGCGAGAGAGTCGGTACAGCCAGGCGAAGCTCGGGCTCTTTGGGCTCTTTCGAGCCTTGCGAGATGTATGGAGCCATATCTTCGGAGTCAAGGACTTGGCAGTCGAGGTCGATGCGAAGTACATCAAGGGGATGATCAACAATCCCGACCTTCAGCCGAATGCGTCGATCAACCACTGGATCACAGGTAATCTTCTCTTCGAATTCGAGCTGACTCATGTACCTGCAGAACAGCACAAGGGCCCAGACAGGTTATCGAGGCGACCTCGAGCCGGCGAAGATCTGGAGGAGGACGACGACTATGAAGACTGGATTGACGAAGCAGGAGCCTTCGCAATCGAAGCACTCAACCCGCAATGAGGGGGGAAGCCCGAGTCTTACTTCGAATGGTGGGGCTTGAGCCAACTGACCTACAGGGATGTGTTTGAGGAGAGGGGGGAGGAGAGTGAGAAGATGAGGGGGTTCGTCGCAGTCCAGGTGGAGTCTTTGGAAGATGAGGGGAGAGATGCTGCACCTGACATTGAGATTCCTAGGTCACCACAGGAAAAGGACGAGAGGCTAGAGCTCGTGCGGTGACTGCTCGAGACCAGCAAGCGTCCCCCAGGGCTCACTGACCCGCAGTTCGAGGCTCTGATACGATACGCCACCAGGTTCTTTGTCAAGGATGGTGAACTCTGGCATCGAGATCCAAAGGGGAAACACCAACAAGTTCCACCCTTTGAGAGGAGGTTAGAGCTGTTGAAGCAGGTGCATGATGGCCTGGGCCATAAAGGCATGTTCTCCACTAAAATGAGACTCTTGATCAGTTTCTGGTGGCTATCTATTAGTGCAGACGTACACTGGTATGTCCGGACGTGCCACGAGTGTCAGATCCAAAGAATGGACAAGCTCCACATTCCCCCGGTGTGAGTTGACATGTGGATCTATGGTGAAAACACCACAAAACCAACACAAAGACAAATGCCAAGTTGGTGGTTTACCTGCGCAGGCTTTGGCTCGAGGGATTGGTTATAGCAAAATGGGGAGGGGTTCTGCACACTGGAAGACTAGGGCAGAAGGGAATAGTGCTCCTGATGAGAGGGGAGCAGAGAGACGACAGAAAAGCGAAGATATTTAGGCTACTCGGAGCCTAGAAGCGACGTAAAGATGATGAAGATGACAGTAAATAGACCCTTAATGGAGCCTCAGATACTGCAAGGATAAAGAAGATAATGAAGGGCCTTAAAGCAGTGACAATAAGGCAGATATCAAAGATAATGATTGGGCAATAGTCTCTCTACAAAGGGGATGGTATCCTATGCAGGGGGGGCTACTTGCTTTCTGCTTGCTGCGATGTATTGGTACTTATATACAAAAGGTAGCACAGCCTGAAGTAAATAGGGGGAAACACTTTGTAAGGGGTTTGTAAGCGATTGGTAAGAGGATTGGTAAAGGATTGGTAAGGCCAAGCAAGGCTGAGTAAGGACAGTAAGCGATTGGTACAGTAAGTAAAATCAGTCAGCATGACGAAGAATATCACTAATCATTTGAAATAGAAATGAGTCATTAAGGAACGGATGAATAATGCGACAGAAAGGGGGATGAGTAAGTGCACTGGTCACTGCTGAATAAGGGGGTATGACTGCAAATGAGTCACTCTGACTCCTAGATCTGAGATCCAGATTCATTGGGGCGATATGCTGCACGTCCGAAAGAAGAACTGTGGGGATTTCTGCCAGGGGCCAATTTTGGGGGTCTCCAGGGTAGTCAGGGCTTAGGATTTCACAACTTCCCCCCCCCCTCTCCTCTCTGCAAAGCGACCTGTACCAGGTGCAACTAGTGCTCTGGAGGGCATGAGGAGGAGGAGGGGCCATCTTCTCCAATGAGGGCAGGGAGAAGTGCCTCAAAATCATCATGAATGTGATCAGATAGTGTAGATGATAGTAATTGGTACTGGAGCTGTCGCAATTTTGGGAGAACAAAAGACGAGATTGAGAGATAGACGTTGCAGGGGGCAGTAAGGAGAAATCCATGATCCTTTTCGACTGGAGAGACCAAAACAACCACATAAGACCTTTCAAGCCTGATGACAGACTTGAGGTGACCAGAGAACATCTTCCTCGATGTCAGACTGATGAGAAGAATGCGCTGTCCCAAAGTGATAGGATGGGAGGTCGTGGATGAGGGAGGGATGAACCAGGAGGCTTCGGGGCGAGAGCTAGTGGGGATTCCTGGCAAGTTATTCTCCCTAGCAAAGGACATGAGTGAAGAGATGGTAGAGGAGGTGGCCATTACAATAAATATTGGCAAAATGGGCGTTCGTTGGTAGAAATGATGCAGAAAATCGTCGAGTGCGCGGATTGTTACCAACTTTGGTAGGCAGGATGGCGTGGTCGAGAGCTTCCTGTGAGCGTGGGAATGGTGTCGATATCTTTAGAATTGACAGAGATATTCGAAAAATCGGAATGCCGTAAACTAGCACTCAAAAAGTTTTTTCAGGTGCTTGAGCGGTTTCTTCCCTAACAATAAGGATGGTTCTCATGCGATGGATGACTGCTGGAAATATCAGTCATTCTTCACATTAGGGCTAGTCTTCTCCATTCTTCATCATTCAGCTTCTGAGTCCATGCTCACATTGCCAAACACCTTTGGTGCATGACACCGGTCGTGGCCATGCCCAAGCCACTGTTCTACAAGGCGTACATGGACTCGATGAACCTACCAAAGTCGAGCAGGTTCAAGTATATCATCCAAGCTAGGTGTTCCCTCACTTTGTACCCCAAGTGGCAGATGCTGCGATCAGAAACAGGTAAAGTGCTCGGGAAATTTATCTTCGAGCAGATCTTGTGTCGATGGGGCGCGGTCGGCGAGATCATGACTGACAACGGGTCGGCATTCGTGCAAGCTCTCGATTTCTTGGTGAAGACCTACAAGATCAACCACATACAGATCTCGCCTTATAATTTGCAGGCAAACGGGATCATGGAGAGGCGGCATCTTACCATTTGAGAGGCGTTAGTCAAGACTTGCCAAGGGGATATGTCGAAGTGGTCGAACCATGTGGCCTACATGTTCTGGGCTGAGAGGGTGACAATAGCGAAGTCCATGAAGCTATCTCCTTCCTCACAAACTGGGACAAGGATAAGTATTTGACTGAGTCGTTGATTGCTCACTGTTGTAGGCAGCTCAAAAGAAGAAAAGAAGATCTGGAGAAAGTTCGAGACCAGGTGTATGCGGCTCGATGTCGATCTGCAAAGGAGTTCGAAACAAGAGTGAAGCACTCGATAAGGCAGTACGAGTTTGAGCCTTGCGATCTTGTGCTGGTTCAGACACGAGGATCGAGAAAGAGCTCGATCGGAAGACCAAGCCTTGATACTTAGGGCCGATGGTCGTCCTAAGGAAGACTCGAGGAGGAGCATACCTCCTCGCTGAGCTCGACGGCTCTATTTCTCGTCTTCGATATGTGGCCTTTCACTTACTCCCTTACTTCTCTAGGTCACGAGTCGAGATATTGATCTTCGAACTCACAGGTTGAACCGAGGAAGAGCTGCTCGAGATCGAGTGCAAGTCAATAGATGATCTAGTGGGTCGAGAAGAGAATTACATAGATGAGGATGAAGGGGACGAACCAGGTGAGAGTGTCTGAAGCTTCCTTCATATATAAATGCGTGTTGTATCTTCGTTCGAAGATGGCACCGACCTTCGATGAAAGTCCAAAAAAAAAAATCTGATTCATTGTTCACACTTTGTAATGTCGTGAGGAAACCAGAATCATTGCACTGATGAGACGCTTTGTAGATACATGATATGCGAAGCTGTTGAAGCTTCGCACAGAGAGATACAAGCGATATATGAAAGACGATGATAGTGAAACATTTCTAGTTGCGAGCATGGCACTTACCCTGACTCTTCGAGGCTGAACCCTGACCCTCGAGACTTCGAATGAAGTCGTTGGCAGCTGCTACAATGACGTCTCGAAAGGTGGATGCGACGGCGATGCAAGAGTGGCAGCCCGAGGGGGCAGGCGAGTCATTTGAAGCAGGAGAACTTGAAGGCATTGGGGACTCGACATGGACTCTCTTCTTCGATCGGGTGACGACCGTGGATGGGGACTCAGGTTTGGTCGAGGGTCCAGCTTCAAGCTGGCCCTCAATGAACTTACGACCCTTGATGAGCACCCTGGAGCGGGCTCGGCTTGCTAGGAAAGAGCAGGTGGTAAGCAGGGTAAGTAAACCAAAGAGAAACGAGGGATGGACTTACGTAGAGGGAGCACACCGAATGCTGCCCTTTGCATCGAGCGCACTTGATACCATTCACACCAGTACAAATGGCCTTCCCCTCGGTACAGGTGGAACAGGCTATGGGTGGGTAGACCGTGTGTCCGTCGTCCTTCGAGTCACGAGGGACGAGCTCGAGACAGCAGTTCGGCCCAAACATGTGCCATTCCATTTCAGTGTTGAGGTGCGCTCCAGATCGGGGGTCAGTCAGTTGAGCTTGGGAGATGAGAGGAGAGTCGGCTGGGATCAAGGGGGCAGGAGTCGAATCAGGGGGAGTGCCGGGAGCCAGAGGTTCGACCCGCTCGTCATGTTTGAGAGTGGCCTCGTGGGTAGCAGGAACACAAACAGGGGAAGTCGATGGGCTGAGGGTAGAGGTTGACAAAAGGTGGGAAGGGGTCTGCGAAGGAGGGGGACTGCTGGAAGTCGAGTCATCAGTGGGGGAAGTCAGCGCCTCGCCCATCGAGGCATCCTGAGGCACAAGGGGATCGGGAGTGCCTTCGGTGGGTGGGCGTTCGGAGGTAACTGGGGCAGCGTCGTCCATGGGCATGTCGGACGGAGGAGTGGTGGTGGCCGAGTCATGAGGGGGCGGGGTTGTGGCCAAGTGAGCGATCGCTCTCGAGGATCAGATGAAGGCCTACAAGTAAAGAAGAAAAACGTGGTTAGCAAAATGGAATGAAAGCAAGAAAACGAGGGATGTACCTGGAGGGCTGTCTGGAGCGACTCCCATCGAGGCCGATAGCTCCCTAAGGAGGGCATGCGTACATTCAGAGTCGATGGTGGGGGACAACGGGGGTTGGGGGGTAACGTTGCTGTTGGTGATTGTCATCTTGTCTGTGGAGGTGCGAGAGAGAGAGAGGGAAGAGTGGGGGAGGGGAAAGCGAGTCGAGTGCTGCCCTGCAGGAACTGATGTGGCTGTGGAGCAGTTCAACAAACACACTATATCAGGAAGTGATTGCCTGCAAGTCCAAATGCACGAGAGGATGGTGCACGATAACGACGATAGAGGTTCTATTCAACTCACGAAGACATTAGAAACATTTCTTTTCTTTCCCTCTTGCGTGTATCTAAGAATCTGACTAGTTTTCATAGGTACCTGAGGCGCTTCGAAGCTTCGAAAGCAGCACTCGAGCCTCGAAGGTCGACCCAAAGCTCTATGGGGCTCTCGGGCTCGAGTCAACAACCCTATATGGTGGTCTAAGCTAAAACGAAGGATAACGAGGCCTGTTCCGGGGCTACGAACACGTATCGAGACCTCCGAAGCCACCCTTGAAACTTCGTGCCAGCTTCGAGCGAACCTTCGACCAAGCAGAACGTGACACAACGACTGAGGACGGTCATAATCTAAAACCCCCATCGGATGTAGGTGCGGCGAAGCCCCAACTACAAGAAATGAAGTATTTCGAGGGTTCGAGGGTGCATGGGAGTTTCGAGCAAGTAGTTGAGGGTTCGAAGAGGTGTAGGGAAGGCTCGGGAGGGGTTCGATGGGTCGTAGGAAGGGGTTTGAGAGCGCAGGTGGGAGGTTTAGAGGGTTCGAGGGGAGTCTCGAGGAGACGAGGGGTCGAGAGGGACTTAGATGCGAGAGGGGAAGTGGCGGGAGATGCCAGGCACTGACTAAGCCTGCACCATGCATAAGATGCATGTAGAACACGATGGAAAAACAATTCATCCACCATCGTTGAGCTGCCCTGTAGGCCGGATTCAAAGTCTCAAAGTGCTCTATTCCCTACTCTACCCACTTTTGAGACTCGAGAGGTATACTTCTAAGTTTTCTGTGCTAGGTTTCGAGGAGCCCCTTTTGGGACAAAACTTCATACTTGCATATACCTTGTCTGTGCCCTAGATTCAGGGCTACCCTACTTTCAGACTCTTCAATGGGTAGCAAAGAAATGCAAACAATGAAGTTTATAGTAGGGTTCCCCAGTTGTAGCCAGTACCAGAATAATCAGAATCGTGGGTATTGAGCTCAACAGCATAACTTGTGATGCAGATGTGGAGTTCAAAAGCATAATTGAATCTGCGCATGTTCTGTTCAATGACCAGAATGATCATCCACTCAATAATAATAGCTGTCCTTTGATAGATGTTACATTGTTTTCCCATTGCTGTGCACTCATGTTCCATACTGTTATCGCAGGTGTGCAGTGTTTGATACTGTTATCGTGGGTGTGCAGATGAAAAGCAGTTGCAGCTGTGAATTGTTCACAAAAACATTAATCTGTTGCAAGATATGTACTACCTATACTATCAGCACATGGACATCATCCATGCCATTCTATCTCCACCATCTCGCTAAAAGCCATGCCTTGAGGCATACATATGCCGTGCCATATACTACTTCTTACTACTTTTTCTCATGGTCGATCTTTCACAGTACAACTCACCCATCGCCACTAGATGTTGCACCCACTGCAGCGCAGAGTTCGGTTCTATAGGCAAGGTTGGGAACACCCACATTGATACTGCTAAATTCCCTTACTGTTTCACAGTTGATGTCTTGCCGCACTTCAGGTAACCCTTTTCTGTAAGCATTTAGGCTGAATAGTTTCTCCAAACCCTCCAGGCTAAATGCCTCTCAGGCCAAGGTCATCCCAGGGACATCCACCCATTTCCCAGGGAAAGGCATGGTTCTAGTGCCCTGGGATGGACCATCTGTCATGGGATTTCCCACTTCCCCTGCCCTGGTGTATGCATTTAAATAAAATGATTTGGGACATCCCATGATTGCCTCAAGTGTCTGGGGTCTCTGGCTCAAAAAGTACTGCTATAAATTAGCTTTGGGATTCTTTGTTCAGAGGATAATCCAATTATCATGATCAGGCCATATTACCCCCTGATATACATGTGAGCATCCTGCAAAAGGTGGCAATAAATGCCTTTGTTTTATATCTGACCTTCAGTGCATTAGGATATGTCATGCTTAACCAATGTGATAGCATGCTAGACCAGGTTGGTGGATGCCATGCTGACAGAGCATAGGTTCCATGTGGACAAATAGACAAACAACCAGTTGTACTGGAATGCAGAAGAGTAGCATGTGTATCACAAATCCCATAGTCACTCACCATAGCTGCAAATGCCTGTGGTGGAACTGGGAATTGATTCCACTACTAGAAATGACTGACATCTCAAATCTCATCCTTCTTGATCATCAACCCTCATAGGGCATGATATGTAACTGTTTTTCAGTGCCAGACTGAACAGTAATCTTCTCAACATGATTAGAAGTCTCCATGCAATGATGGGACACTCCCCACCCATGCCTGTGAAAGTGAATTAGATGCTACAAGAAAACCCAAGATACTATACAGGGACACCCCACTGGCACATCTAGACTGGCCTTGACAGGTAATAGGGATGTCCCATGACAGCCTCATAGGCTATGGAGGGATATCCCAGTGTCACATCTGGAGGAAATAGGGATGTCCCATGACAGCCTCATAGGCTATGAAGGGACATCCCATTGCACATGTGGAGGCAATGGGGATGTCCCATGACAGCCCCATAGGCTATGGAGGGACATCCCAGTGTCACATCTGGAGGCAACAGGGATGTCCCATGACAGCCTCATAGGCTATGGAGGGACATCCCATGGCACATCTGGAGGCAACAGGGATGTCCCATGGTAGCCTCATAGGCTATGGAGAGACATCCCAGTGTCACATCTGGAGGCAATGGGGATGTCCCATGACAGCCTCATAGGCTATGGATGGACATCCCAGTGGCACATCTGGAAGCGACAGAAATGCCCTATGACAGCCTCAGATGCTAATAAGAAGACAACATGTAGCTAATATTAAGAATCAGAGTATCACTTGGTTGCAAAGGCCACTAGAGAGATTTTGACCATCTCAGAATTTTGAAGTTCAATTTGGCATGAAAGAAGCCACATTTTGAAATTTGAATTAGTGCTGTTAAGAACAATTTCACCCACAAACATGTTTCATAGCTTTACTGTGGCCAGCCACATGCCTAAGCATCCAGAGATGGCACAAGTGATCATTGCCAATCTTACACATGTTTTAAGGAAGGGGAAAGTCTCTGAGCCTGAGATTGAGAGGAGGAAGAGAATCAGAGTCCATTTACTCCTGTCTTAGAAGAACTTTTCAAGCCAAAAATAAGCCAATTGGGACCACACATCTATTATTACTATATTATTCAATACAAGTCCACACACTCAACAACCCAATTCCTAATCTAAAGTTCAGAGTATCTTGCTTCTGATGCAGATGAACCACACCTTGTATCACAGAACTGGTAGCACAGTGGGTGAAAGGTTCTTGAGAGTCATCTCACCATGGGACATCCAACTCACACTTCTAAAGGCAGAAGGGAAATCCCATGATAGCCTCATAGGCTATGGAGGGACATCCCAGTGTCACATCTGGAGGCAACAGGGATGTCCCATGACAGCCTCATAGGCTATGGAGGGACATCCCAGTGTCACATCTGGAGGCAACAGGGATGTCCCATGACAGCCTCATAGGCTATGAGGGACATCCCATGGCACATCTGGAGGCAATGGGGATGTCCCATGACAGCCTCATAGGCTATGGAGGGACATCCCAGTGTCACATCTGGAGGCAACAGGGATGTCCCATGACAGCCTCATAGGCTATGAAGGGACATCCCACTGTCGCATCTGGAGGCAACAGGGATGTCCCATGACAGCCTCATAGGCTATGAAGGGACATCCCATGGCACATCTGGAGGCAATGGGGATGTCCCATGACAGCCTCATAGGCTATGGAGGGACATCCCACTGTCACATCTGGAGGCAACAGGGATGTCCCATGACAGCCTCATAGGCTATGAAGGGACATCCCAGTGTCACATCTGGAGGCAACAGGGATGTCCCATGACAGCCTCATAGGCTATGAAGGGACATCCCAGTGGTGCATCTGGAGGCAATGGGGATGCCCCATTGTAGCCTCATAAGGCTATGGAGGGAGATCCCATGGCACATCTGGAGGCAAGAGGGATGTCCCATGAGAGCCACATAGCCTAAATGGAGGGACATCTAAAGAATTCAACTGTCCTCAGGTGTGCTGATGAGGCAAGAGTTTAGTATGATGAGGATACTGTGCTGATGGACAGGTGCATGATCTGCCTTATATCTCCAGCAGTGGTCTAGGGTATTGCAGAGAAGATGCCGAAAATACAACCCTGTACCAGTCTGAAGATATATCCCCCTGTCCAACAAATGGCAAATAAGTCCAAAATGAGGGGAACAATACAACCATGAAGCTTTAAGGATGTTGTTCACAAGCCTTTTTATAGTAGTACAATACCTGGGAACAGTGGAAGGGTTGGCCACCAGATACTGGAAATACAGTATGTGTGACTTGCTGTGATAGTGAGGTAGGGACTACAGCCAGACCCCTTAAGTAGTAACTACTTGAAATACGGACAAGAACCTTGACTATCAGTGACAATAGTAGACCCATGGTCATACATAGTGGAAACAGAACCACATTGATATCAGAATCCAATCCCAAGTTACTGACCACACCACCTCATACAAATGTGAAAACTGAGGGGACTCTGCATCTGCTGCACAGAGTCATACAAAAGGGACATCTCTGTGGAGTGTTCCATGAGGGGAATGTAGGACCAGAAAGCAAGAGGGATAGCTGTATATGCACAAGGCAGGTTGCATAAAAGTCCTCCAGCATACCCACCCACAAAAAATGCAATGCCTCTCTGACAGCTATAGCAACATGGACATGACATCCATCATCTGAAAATGCTCATTAAGTGGTACACTCCTGCAGAGCAGCAAGGGGAATGATGAAAGAACAATCATTGTATTTGTGACTCCAGAAGACGGGAAGCAGGTGGGGTGTTCTACAGGCAGGTGGACTCCTTGAACAAGAGCATGAGTATGGTGCCTGTTAGAACAGAGGCAGGGATAACTATGATGTAAGATGCACAAATAAAAGCTCTCAGTGAGTAGTAGTCAGCTCCAAATTTACAAGAGGTTCTGCTGAGAAACAGAGGAGGATTGTGGCAAATACACAGGGGGGAGGAGGGACAGGGAGCCAAGCAAACATGGCCCAGGAAACATGAATTCAGCTGAAAATAAGTCACTGGAGTGCAAGATACAATGTCTAAGATATCTCAACAGTGGATAAACAATTTTCCAACTTCATCTCAGTGCAAAGGCTTACACACATCACAGCCACAAAGCCACAGCTCAGGACTTAACAAAAAGCTGGGCCAAGCTGTGAGCCCCGACTGGCCATCCCCACAGCTCAGCTTGGCTCAGGGCTCGAGGCCAGGCCAGATACAACACTACTTTTATTGCTGCTATGATAGGGGTTACAGCATTGAGATGACTTCCCAAGTGTTCCAGAATGGCTATGAGCACTGGACAATCACAACAGAACCTGTAAACAACCCCCAATACTGACAGCCAGGGATAGTGTTGCTGTGAACCAGACCAAGTCGAATTGAAGTGGTAGTTCTGCCACACTTCGACTCACCGAAGTGTAACAAACTGAACTCGAATGAAGTCACTCAAGCAGTTCATCCAATCACATTGTTGCCATATCTTAGCCCATTATGGTATGACCTGCCACTTCAGTACAGCTCGATATATACTTCGTTGTACTTCACACTGTCGAACTGACCGAACTGACATAGAATTCGAATCAAAGTGAACTTACTTCGAGTTGGGCTCGGTTCGACGGCAACACTAGCCAGGGATTCACTTAAAACACTAATATATGACCATAGCAAAAAATATATTGGAGGGGAAAATCTAGTAGTAGTCTTCTACATAGTCCCCAGGAAGGTCGTCCTCATATTGTTGTGTAGTACCACCCCTGTTAACCCAATGCGGTGCAGTGGGCTCAGCTGAGGGGTAGTAGTCGTTGATATACTGACCATCATAGCGGGCACGATTGTCGGTGCGAGATGGCATGCGATAATCCTGACGAGATGGTAGGAAGCGGTTGTGGTGGGCAGGTGGTAGTTCCTATAGAAAAACTGCGTCAAAAAGGAAATAATGATTTTTTATAATCAACTCTACTTGCATTGTACGGGATATTAGACGGGCCGGGATCACGATAGTTTGCTCGAACAGTCCGTGAATCCTACAGCACTCTTATCAACCCTTGTAACCGGAGAGAAGAGAACCGGACACTCACTTCGGGTCGCCTAGGAAGAGGCTGCTGGGATGGGCCAGGCTCTCGAGTGTGCGCACGACTTGGGAGCATATTACGATGGGGACCCTACACAGCATGCCCATTAGCCTTATCATCAGATGCGTAGAAACAAAGGCATACCCGGTACTGTGGAGCTAGGGCAGGAAGATCGGATGGGCCCAGTTCCCGAGTGCGCACACCACTGGGGACTATGGAAGGGTCACGGCGCGAATCCTGCATAATAGGGCCTGTATCGAGGCCTTCATCACGTGGTGGCCCTCGGTGGCCAGACTGTGCAGGCTTGTAGACGTGAATGGATGCCAGAAATTACGAGTTGAGTAGCAGTTACCTGAGGAGCAGTATCATTGTTATCATCGTTCGACACCTCCAGGCGGGGTCGCTTGCGAGAGGGAAACGGGAGTTGGCGCTGCCGACGGACCTCGGTATCCTGCTGACGACAAATCCCTTTCTTGGCGAGATTTCTGCCACTTGGGATCGTCAGAAATCTTCCGTAGAATAGTCCCATCGGCAGCCTTGACAAGCGGAACCTCGCCCTTCAAAGGGTTTTCATCTGAAATGTTGATGACGTCTGCACAGAAGCTGAGCATGCGGTTAGATAAGTATACTAAAGAGTACCTTGGTTCCAGCATCTGATCTCAATTTCCGGTGCATCATCCAGACTGTCCTGCTCTTCCTCGTCGTCAGTCTGTCCATCATACAAAAGGCCCAGCTTTCTCCGAAGGTAGGGCACCACAAGTTGACGAAGAGGACCAGCTTTGAGTTTCTTATGGTCGAAACCAGGACCAGGAGGAGATACGCCATGGGGCCAGTTGACCACAGTGATGCGGTACTTCCGCATCAACTCCAGGAGCCGGTGCCAAGCGACTTTCTGGGGATCGCTCACTTCGATGCCATGTGTCACTAAGCAACATGATTTGAATTAGGCACATGCACAGCACTGGAATTACTTACAGCGTAATTCCCTTAGGGCGGCTAATAGCTTCTCTTTCATCATACTTCCGAAAACTCTGCGATTGCGGTCCCTCGCTGTCTCCTTTAAGCGACAACGTAGATCCAGCGCCATACCCAAATCACCAGTAGAACCAGTGTGGATCAAGCCAGCTTCTATACCATCCCCATTCCTGAGACATCTATAAGCTAGAGTGAGGTGGAGCGAAACACGCATGATATATTTAACTTACTTGAAAATGGCAGTGTACTTATCCAAGAGTGCCCGAACATCGATACCGTTTTCATTAATGAAATTTCTTATCACCTCAGAGCCTCCAAATATTCCAGAAGTTTGACGTCCCGCAGGGTCCTGTCCGACGTACATCACCGTTCCAATTATCTCGATGTCCTCGAGATTAGACCATGCCTCAGCCTGCTGAAAGGTAAGATTCGACTTCGCCTCACTTGCAACCACATACCAATCCAGAGAATTGCGTCTTTGCATTTTCCACCCTGGCGGCAATAGATTTGACAGATCGATTAGTTGGTACTGCAGAGGAGCTCTCACTCCACTCGTAGACAGCTTGTAACTTTTCTCGCCTTGCGGAAAGGTCTTCCTTTGGGACATCTTGCATAAGAGAGTTGTACTCCCTGGTGATCAACCTGTTGATAGCATCTCTATCAACTGGAAGGAACGTTAGATTAGTAAATGCGTAAGAGAGGAGAGCCTTACCACCATCTGGTTTGGGTTGCGTGGCCCAGTACCACGAACGGAAGAGGTTCGCCTCGTTGACTTTGGTGTGAGAGGGCTTAACGCCAAAACCTGCAGCGACGAGTATGTCGCGTGTGGACCGCCCGTGCCGTTGTCCAAGTTCTTGTGCGGTCATCTTGACGTCCTTTGCAAAAGCCCGGATTTCTTCTAGTGCTTCCTTGGAAAGGTTTCCCAGTTTCTTGAAGTACGGGGGTCGGATTTCGCGCTCACTGTGGTCTGCAACATCAACATCCTCGGTTTCGCCAGCCCTACCTTTACCTTTCCTTTTTTGAAGTGCCCGGTACTTCTGACGGCTTTGACGAGGGGAGGGAATGGTTTCCTCCACATCGAGGCCAGAATCATCAGACTGGTCTGCCGGCGGTGAGGACAGGGGAAGCGGTGACTGGACACCAGAAACATTTTGAACGCCAGGAGCACGAGTATTAACACCTTCTAAGAATTCAACATCAAGACATGCATACATAGATCCTGACAACAAGGATGACAAAATGCACTATCTATGTAATAAACAAAGAAATGAGGGGGGAAAATATTCAAAGCACCGAGCTTCGAAGGTGCACACCAAGCGCACCATCCCCTGAAGAAGGGCACCAAACCCCGGAATCAGAATGAAAGAGAAAAATCTGGAAGGAGGGTGAGAACGAGGGATGCGAAGGTGGAAAACTTACCATCGCGGTCACTCGAAGTCTCCTCGCGGTCACTCGAATTCTCCTCGCTTCCACAGTAATCGGAGCCTTTGCTGCCTTCCTCACTACTGGACTTCGGCCCATCCTCATTGTCAGTCGGCCCCTGCAGTCCCTCCACCTCAGGGTTTTCGTCGTGGATTTGGTCTTGCTGACGAGCGGAGGGGGTGGGGAGGTGCGGGGTTCTGGTACTGGAGGCGAGAGGTGTTAAGGAACGTCTTCTATCCCTCAGGCCGAACATGTGCTCTTCCCAGCCTTCGGGAGGCTCGACCGAGCGTCGCGGTTTCGGTCTCTTAGTCGTACCTCCCGAAGTTGATTGCTATGAATCGAAACTAGTGTCAGAGTCATCGACGAGAAAAATATATAAGTCACTTACCTGTAAG
Source organism: Pisolithus albus (assembly GCA_024613165.1). Taxonomy (NCBI): domain Eukaryota; kingdom Fungi; phylum Basidiomycota; class Agaricomycetes; order Boletales; family Pisolithaceae; genus Pisolithus; species Pisolithus albus. Next base: position 237,523 of record JANFAB010000048.1, read on the forward strand.
TCAGCAGATCCGCCGTCACCACATTCGTTTGCCCGTGTAGAAGCCGGGGCACGTTGAGAGGAAGGGATCCTGCGGTTGCGAAGAACGCGAGTATGTAAATCGGCGGCGGGGTCGGACTCAGAGATCCTAGTAGCTCGGGGCATGGATGTACGAACATGCAGAGAAATTGGGTGATGATGCGAGAAGTGTCGCGGGGATGTATATAAGGTCGAGACGAATTTAGCCAAGCCAGATCAGATGGGAAATCTATCCACCTAGAACTGATGGTGTCGCTATGGAAAAAGGGTGAGTTCTTGGTATGAGTAGACAAGGAATATGTAAAACCAAAATAAAAGATACGAAGGGGGACAAGGGGGAAGGAAGAGAATGTAGTAGAGAAGTCGGCCGTAATGCGTAGCGAGGACGACTCAGAAGGATCTATATCGAACAGCCCTAGCAGACAGAAAATAAATCGTTCTGTTGGCAGGCCGAGCGGTCACTGCATTTCCACGAAATAAAATAAAATAAAACGAAATTATAAGGAGCGGCACACAGAGTGCCATATGTATAACACGAAGACTACGGTGGAGTACGTGCTGGATTGAATGCGCATGACAGATCGGGAAGAAAGACTCCACTTTGCGCACTGGACATGCAGATCGAGGTAATAACTACGGATGGAACGACAGAGTGGTGGAACGATCGGTCAGGACTTTGACCACTCTATCTTCACGGACGCCCGATGGAGCCGGGTTGGATGCATAATGGAAGAAGTCCCGGTAGTCGGGATCCCGTCTGCGCGATCGTGCGAATACCGAACAGAAGGAACGACAGAAAGAACCTTCGAGGCGGAAACACTGTTGTCCGCATGATTGATTATCGAGTCTGCACCAAGGCCACCCGGAAAGCTCCAAGCCTTCAGGGGCTATCAAGGACACCAAGCCCACGAAATTTGGTGCGGGGACGCTCCAAGCATTCCGCTAGTAATGAAAGATAGACTAGAAGTTCGTCAGTAAAGTAGGACGTGAACCAGTAATTGTCGCTACGTATCGGGTTGGATTCCCATGATAAAATAAAATCCCTGTTGAGTTCGGTAGTTGGAGTGCCGTCTGCGCGATCGAGCGAATAATGAATAGACGGAACAGTGGAACGGCAGAACGAAACTTCGAGATGGAAACACGAGGGTCGACCTACACCTGCGTCCGCGTGATTGGCCATTGAATCTACACCAAGGCCACCCCTGAAGGCTCCGAACCTTCAAGAGCGGCAAAGGGCACCAAGCCCGTATGTTTGGTATAGAGACGCTCCAAGCGTCCTGTTGGTAAAAGATTGGAAGGCTACGGGCCATCTGTAAACCAGCACTGTGAACGAGTCTTAGGTTCCCACGTTGCTAAGCATTTTCGACCACGTGGATGGACTGACTAATGCGCTGCAAATGTACATACCCCAGATCTCAGATACAACCACTCGGTAAATGCCGCCGGCGGTTTGCTCATTGGTAGGGCATTAAACTTATAGATTATCTGCAATCGCAGATATTACTGTAATATATGCCTGTTACGCGGAATCGTAGAAATACACAAATATAACGTACAGTACATCGTATCCGAATTGGTTGTATGCAAATACCTCGTCAGTCCGCAAGAAAAACAAAGTATAATATGTAAACTATGTAAAGAGATAGTGGAAATGGTGAGGTACGTTAATAGAGGGAGAAGGAAGACGAGGAAAAGAAAAACGTCATGTCACCTTCTATATTCCCTGCCAAGAGGGCGCTTTGCGGGTACAACGTAGTCGCGCTATATTTTATACTTGCCAAGCTGGAGGAATGCAATGAATTATAGTGATTAGCAGATCAGTCATCAATAGCGAACATAACGAACGTTGATTTTACATCGACATCGTGAAAAAAACCGCGGTGGGAGTATATACACAATCATCAGCTAAAGATGGAACCCTTGCTTCATATTCCACGTTTCCGCGGACGAGAATAGTGACGGGATCAGATGAGTCATCCAGCGTTAGACGTATCGATACTGGCAGAACGGGGGAAGAAGGGTGGGATGAGTCATCCGGCGTTAGATGTATCAAAACTGGCAGAGCGGGGGTAGAGGGATGGGGTGAGACGGCAGGTGGATATTCTTCACGGGATGGAAATCTCGACGCAGCTGTACTCGACGGATACGATGCTGCCCCAGGGTGCGTGGGCTGTGAGTCTGGCGAGGTCAAGTAAGCGGCAATTGTTGACCACTCAACTAGCATCGCAGAAAAATTTTACTCACCTTCACACCGAGATCTTAAAAATAATATATTGGCCAGGGTTTCAGCGTCTGCCGCGTTCAGTTCGAGATTTGTAATAAGGCTAATTAGAGCGCCTTGACCAACATGCATTAGTCGTCAAATGTTAGTCAGGAGAACACGCACTGAGGTTAGTAGCGCTGATGTCTGATCCAGTATGGGGTGTCGCTTGTCCGACCATGGTGGGACGGGAAATGGGAGGGAAAGCTGGATAAATAACGCGGTCACGACTGACGACGCAGAGAATTCTAAGTACGGCGGCGGATCTCCAGCAGAAGGCCAAATTCGATCATGGCGAATTGCGCACCCGGCCGTCACATGACTCTGCTCTTGTAAGACCTAGAGGTATTATCAGGAACAATCAGTAAAGGTACACCAAAAAGCGACACAGGTACCCATGTTAGAACTCTTAATGGCTCACCTGAGGCAAGCTCGAGATAAATCGTACGGACGAGAGAACTTGGGATGGACAATCGGATTCACTCCAGGACTGCTGCCACGACACTGTAGGGAATGTACCAACTATACCATATGGCAAAAATGCGTGGAGGTTGGGCATTTATATGTGACTCGCCATAATAGTAACGGTGCCGGTTTGCATACAATACCAAGGGGAGGCATGAACAAACAGAGCGTATGGGAGGGCGAGAAGCAGGAATGTTGATTGACTTACATCGCTCCTCGTGCCGAGCCTTTGAGCGAAGTCAATGCCAAGGGGAGGCATGAACAAACAGAGCATATGGGAGGGCGAGAAGCGGGAATGTTGATTGACTAACATCGCTCCTCGTGCTGAGCCTTTGAGCGAAGTCAATGATTGTTCTCGGGACTGAAAGACGAGGGAGGAATCTTCACGGTCATCCGCACGACCGACCATGGGATCCACACCAAGACCACCCTCGAAGGCTCCGAGCCTTCAAATGTTAAGTGTCAAGGGCGCCGAGCCCCTGACACAAAGGACGAACGCACCGAACGTTCTCTTAACGTGCGGGTAGTGCGTATGGACAAGGTGCAGGAGAAGGACCGGTGAGAAAAGCATCTACCCATAAAATATATCCATACCGTAGCCTCAGCCTCACTGAATGTCGGTGGGTGTGCATGTAACCCGCCTCCAAGTACGACCCATGTTGCACAATAATCTAAGCGTCCTGAAATTGTTACCTAGGGAAGTGACGATGCCGATACGAAGAGATTGATCTGCGACTCACCACGATTACATCTTGCATACGATAAGACAGAAGGATGCACGAAGGGAGCCTATAGTAAGATGACGGGCGGAGCGGTTGGCTGACCTCGACCACGACAAGCCTTTGAGGAGCATTGATACGAATCTGCAGGACTGAACGACGAGGGAGCGATCTTCACGTTCGTCCGAACGGTCGACGACTGGATCCACACTAAGACCATCTCCAAAGGCTCCGAGCCTCTGGAGGGTTGTCAAGTGTCAGAGGCACCGAGCCCCTGACACATGAGAAGAACGCACCAAACGTTCTTGCATTATGTGGACGGTTGGTTTCGACGTTGAAGATATGGGAGAGAACCTAGTATTAGTGTCGGTCAGCTGGTGCAAATATTTGCGATGTTCATTTTGTGACATAACGACGCACATATCTACTTAGTCGTTGACAGTTTCTTTCGTTAGGAGTCGTAGTTACTTAAGGACCTGAATACTCATTAGCGAGTCATGTGAAACTTGAACTGGCCATCCCGAAAATTGGGTCCCAGATCACAGGTTATCTGTGGGGTAATTTACATCCAAATTTTCCGACTTATCGTATGATGTGATATAGAACATAAGATACATGCCCGATCGTTAGGAACTTTAGCTGCAACATGCCAAACTTTCCGAGCATAGGTGTTGGCCGTGGCGCATTACATTCATTAACGGGCCAGGTCACGTGCTGGTGTCTCGCACGCCGTCTCGTTACTTGACCAGTGACTTCCCACCTACACAGTCTATATTAATTATCGTTCTCACACCGTTGCTCTACTGCATCACTGAAAATGTAAGTCGTTTTCTTCGTCTTTTTTCACTATTATTCTTTTTTCTAGACGAGCTGGTCATCTGTCGCCACGGACATTTGGAGCGTTTGTGCACCGGGTCTCGGGGGTTTGGCGCCCTGCGAGCTCTCGATGGGCTTGGGGCCTATCGAGGAGTTACCCTGGTGATGATGGGTGGCGCGGATCAGTCTCGGGCGTTTTTTTATCGCATTCTCGGCGTTGACTCTTTTCGCGTATTGTGTCACAATTCGTACTGATCTTCACTCCCGCCTCACCGAAGAGACGTCTTTCTGAAGGTAAGCCTTCCGTTTTCTTTCACCTTTACTATTTTCGACATCCTTCAACTTCGTCTTATGGTCACGGAGCCAAACGTTCGGAGTGTTTGCCTGCCCAGGCTGGGTTTGGTGCCCCGTGACCTTTTGGTAGGCTTGGAGCCTACCGAAAATAACGTTGGTACTTTCAAATCTGTTACGCTGTCCAGAACTCATTAGGGGTGTTCCTTTGTCGCAATTTCACTCTACTGCACACATCTTATCCATAGTTTCCCCTCCCCATACTTTCTACCACTTGTGTACATTCCTCTCAAATACAAGCAAGTACTAAACCGCCTTCTTTCACTATTTAGGATCAACATGTCTCTTGTACGAGCCTACGAGTTATCGCTGCGTGATCGTCCTGGCGATGGTATGTTCTCTGCATTTCGTAGTTTAACTTAAGACCCATCATTACTGCTTCCAGGGAGACATGGTGCATTCGATGCTCGCATCCTCGCTAAGTATAACGACCACTGGATCACTTCGCCCAACGCCGATTACGTCCCAGAGCCCTTCATCTTCGAAGGAGCCAGAGTCGAGCCTTTACGAGATGGACGGATGGGCCATATTGACTGCTTCCAATGGCCGCAATTGCATGCAGAACTTTATATATGGAGCGCGTGTATCCCTCGGAAGGCGGTGTATCAGGATGACCTGACTTGGAAGTGGATGTGGTGGAACATTACCCAGTTGCCGGATGATTTCACCTTGGAGAGGGGGTCAGCATTCAAGGTTGGCAGGATTCATGTCGATAAATGGAAACAGCTGGAAACAGTGTTTAACCGGCTGGATGGACGCGCGCAGGAGTGGATGCTGAAGTACCCTCGATACGATGGCCCTCTGAAGGTAGAGAACTGGTTGCGGTCGTGTCGACGATGTCTCCTACGTCTGAAGGTGAGGCTTTTTTGGGTTCAGGTTTTAGTGATTAATTTTTCCTCTAGCAACTCCCGTTCACGTTCCGGGACACGGTTATCCTTGTCGCTTTTTTCCAACGCATTTGCCTGGACGTCTTCGGCATGCTGGAGTATCTGGAGACGGTACTCCCACCCGCTACTGGCGCCATCGTTGAAGCATTCGACCGCTGGATGGGGGCCTTCACAACGGACCCTGAAGTTTGCCAGCAGCACTTTGAGACCCATGTACCCGTTTGGTTGATCTGGAAGCCGCATAGTGTCCCGCCAGATATGAAAGTTTTGAAGGAGGTCGAGGTTACATACCCGAGCGACATAATCACGGACCCCGAGGATTTTGAGGTCGGGCAAGTACTGAAATGGACTGGCGGCTGGTGCTACCCCGGTGAGCCACGCCACAAGCATACTCGAACGGGCCCAGTGATTGGGCTGGAGCAATTTGCACGACCCTGGCCGGAACCGGGTGCACAAAGTAGCAGTGCCACTACGGCCTCGACCCTCAAGAGCACGCACACCGCATCCTCTAGTGCTGCAAGTTCGAGCGGTGCGAATTCCAGTACGGGAGCTGTCAGGTCAGGCAGGCCCGGAAAACGTTCACAACCATGTAGGTACTCGATCCATACTATCTGAGCATGGTTAACTTGTGCTCAGATCCTTCTACGGAATCAAGGCCGAGAGCTAAGCCATCGGTCACTCCGAATGCCGAACTGTGGGAAGATCTTAATGATCCTACCATCCCCCCTGCCATCTCCGCTTGGCACGCTGCTCTCCAGGGCGTAAACAAAGACGCCAAGAGGGTTCGTCCCAATGCCCCGAAGATAGCTTACTTTTTCCCTCACCCAGCCCTATTTGTGAGGGGCAAGTCTTCTGATCGCAGGCATAGATATTTGAGGAACTGGTTGGTGTCTAGAGCGGGTTGGATTACTCGTCTATCGGTTTCAGATGTAACTCCAGTTACTCCTCGTACCTGGCGGGCCTTCCTCAACACAATCCCTGAGCGAATTTCAAGTACATTTTCCGGCGACCAACTATGTGAAGCGGCTAACCTCTTTGGTCCCGAGCTCGTCAGGGTCCAGCACGACATACCCAGCCACGTACAATTCCGTGATACTTCGATTTTCCTTGCGGACATCGGTAGAATGACTCAGTGGACGAAAAGTAAGGTATTATGGGATCTATACGAGCACAACTTCCGGTTCGAGTTCGTTGCTCTGGCCCGTGTATTGATGCCGGACATGACGTTGGATCGGGAGTCAGAGTGGCTCGATCGCGTCCGTCAGGTACGTTATTAGCTTGCCTCACTTTGAGTACGCTTACCAGATTTTCTATGCAGGTTTTCCCTGGTGATTCAGAACTGACCATGTGCGCTGAGCCATTCCCGAGTGAAAACCAAGGCCTCGCCTCATCCGATCCCAAACTGAAACTCGAGTATGTAGAGAAGCTTCGGGTTCTACTCTCACCATGGCCGGGGTTCCCCTCGGACTTGATGGAGCCCCTCCCATCATCGGCGTCGTCGGCACGTGTCTGGGCATTGGAAAGGAAGCTGGCATTATTTTACGTACAATCGTTCTTTGATAATTTCGGTCGTCCGCCCATTCTTCCCCGTCTCATACCGGTTCCGTCGGCTTATGGCCGCTAGTTCTGCGCGAGTTGATTTTGTAGCACGCCTCAATCATATCTTTTTGTCCGTCGTCGTCCTGTGAGTTGTCCTTGCACACCAACAATATTCTTTTGCCGTCCCTTTCCTGCGTAGTCCCCACTCATCCTGTGCAAAGGTCAGCTTGTTATTCTACACTAGTGGCTAACAATTGGAGGCATGCTGTGGCATCTTGGCGTTGCTTCCAGCGGACTAGGACTTGGAGTCCTCTTCACTGTCCTGTGACTTGGTGTTGTAGGACTGTCGTCTACCACTCGCTGCCTAGGTAATTTAGGTCCTCTGACCGAATTCCTCAGATGTCTTTTCGTCGACCGAAACAGACTGCGAGACGCTCTGTACCAGTTACGCGCCAGACGAGCCAGAATCCAGATGCGCTTTCCTCGGATGATCCTTTGGCTCTTATTGACCGTCGAACTGTCGAACCTCCACGCCGTGTTCCTGGAACTGCAAGCCTTTACCTCCCTGTTGAGCGCCTGCTCACTTTGCCTGGTCGTCGCTCTTTCACACAGCATTCCCATGTCACCTCTGACCCACGCATCCGCTGCAGCTCTCCTTCGAGCACCACTCTCCCGCTAGGTGCTTCTATGCGTGGTGAACCTGAGCCCTCCAGCGACTCCGCTTTTGATTGCCTAACGGATGGGCTGCACGTTAGTCAAGACCCGTTCTCACCACCATCTAGGAGCGCCGGCAAGAAAATGAGGCAGTGGCAGCGGTGGTCGCGCGATGTGATCCCTTCCCTTGTTCAGCCGTACCTGTCATATCGGCGACTGTCTAACCGCTTCCGAAATCCTGTGAACTACGAGCCGCCGACGTGTAATTGTCAGCTATCTTGAAGGCTGAAAGTTATCTGTATTCATTTCAATGGTAAGACTTGTTGAATGTCATTTTCCTGTCTGCTTAGGCGCACTGTTTATGGTAGGTTTGCGGCATGTGGATCTTGTGGTTTGTCCATGTGTACCTGCAGCCCTTCAGCTCCTTTGGATGGGTTACTTCCCCTGTGCCCCACTGGGGCCATCCCTTGCTGTTAGTCTACAGCTTCTAAGTCTTGTCAGGCAACTCTTCATGCGGATGCCTCCAAACACCTCAGCATGGTGTGAGTCCTTTGAAGCATACCTTGCAGGCATGGGTTATAGGGTGGACACAAAGGTATGGGTCTCCTGAGTTTCATGTTGCCATCCCCGCATTTCTTGCTTGTGGACATGTATCACATAGTACAGCCCTTAGTGACTGTAGCGTAGATGGCAGTTCTGTGCAGGGTAGTATATTCAATGAATGACTGGAGTTCATGCATTTCTTGCATGTGTGATGTGATATGTTTATTGGAACTTGCTGCCTTGGATCAATACATGCTTGCATTATTCTTTTCTGCCAATGATGATTGCTGATGACACTTGCAGGAAGGTATACGCAGGAGATTTAGTAATGCATACCACTGGTATTGTATACTAGAAATATCCCTTGATGAACATGTCCAGCAACAGCTGCAAAAATCTGCAAGCCCACCACTAGATATCCCTCTTGCAGATCCACCACCATCCCATTGTTCCCCAGACAGCTCACAGATGAGGCCATCAGAATACCTACAACAACGTTGTCCTTTATGCTTTGGTGGTCATGGTAGGGAGAGCAATAATCAACAAAGGCATGCTGCTTTATGGATACAACTTGAACAATTGCTAAAATTCCTTTGTTCTAGTTCTGCAGATGTTGATGCAATTGTTTGCATTGATGCTTGTTTTACTCAGAAACGCAGAAGTGGACAGCTAGATGATCCTGTAAACCCTACAGCTACAGTTTTTCTTTCACCAGAAGACATTCATGCCATGGAATCTGAGGTTGATGGACTGCGAAAGTCAAAGTCTTCAATTAACAGGAGGAGGGACCAAGGTTCAAGAAGAAATCATGGGGATGAGGGTGATGTGATTGAGGAAGGAATGAAGATAACAGCATCAGTTCTGAAGGGATGCAATGAGTCCTTCACTGCAGCTGATGAAAGGCGTCAGAAAGTGAGGCTTTATTACTTATGCTGACTTGATTGTCCTGATGGCCATGCAGGCAAGTACCCAGTTTTTTTCAGATACTGGTGTCATGGCCCTACTCTGTCGCCATGATCGTGTTATTCACCTTGCCAACATGACTTCAGCTGGGGAGAAGCAGCATTATGCACTTGCCCTCATCAAGGCACTTTTTGGCCACCTCCCAAGCAATTTTCATATTGGGTTCATCAGTAAACTGACCAAATTCTATCCGAGCCTTTATGACTCTATCCGGGGCTTTCCGGACTTTTGGTACTTAACTTAATTTTTGTAGATACACATACAGATGTATTCAATGAGACGGAACTTTCAAAAGGGTAATTAAGACGAAAAAGATAGAAAGTACAGATAGTTCCCACTAATGTCCCGAACGAAAGTGGGACTGATAGACCATAGAATGAAGATGTAGAACCCTTCTGTAGGTCTTCGCTAGAAGTTCGAGAGAGATTTACCAGCACCTAGCATACCTGCAGCTTCCTGGACAAATGATCAGTCGTGGAATCTCCATCTGCAGCTTACAGCAGAAAGATCCATTGGCAGGTGTGCCGCAAACCTGGCCAGACTTTGTGTGGACTCTGAGCAGTTGGAATTCAAATCAATCATGGGACACGAGCAGAGACAACTCACTGATGTCTGCCAGATATGCTCCATGCCCATGGAGGAGGAGTACTCCAGTGATCTGACATGCCTCCGGAGCTTCTGGACTGGAATCCACTCCGAAAGTGCCCTGCTCTACTGAGTACCACAGGGAGAGAGATTCTCAATGTCTGAAAACGTCAAACTTCTCCTTCTTTGACTTGCCTTTCCCGTTCGTGAAGTGAGGAGGTTGTACGAGGTGGCCAGACCCAGAATGTAGCTGGTAGGCTAGAACTGTGTGGGTCATGCTTCCGGAATGATTCGGAAGTTGGGGATACAGTTCCTGCAGCCTCTCGTGAGAAAATGACTTACTGAGAATGCATCTTTCATTGAGAAGTTTCAAGAGGGTTTCAATTCTTCATAAATTGCACGGCAGCGACATGGCGAGCAGTACTACAATGCAGGCAGGTAGAGGTGGTGAACATCAGCACCGCTGTTGCGGCAGTGACTGCTGTGTGCGAAGTGACTACGTGGCACTGTGAAATGCTGATGTAATCACAAACTTTGAAAATTTTCACCGCCTGTTTTCTCCCTTGCAAAGGGATACTTCCAAGTCTGATTGCCTTTTCATAGCATTGGCCAAGTGTGCAATGGCGTTGGCAACGATAGACCACTAACATCATAGAAAAATATTGGGCGTCTTCTCTTATCTCTCAAAGTCGAAATGGTGAGTCCCTCCTCATCACACCGAAACCTCTGCCAGGGCAAAAAACTGATGAGCCCTGCTCAGAACATGTACGTTTGGCGTCTCAGGCTTCCTTCCCCACGTTGAACCCCCCCTCTCACTCTAGCATGAACCTGGACCCTGGGACCAACCTGGTCCCTGTTACGAGTCATTCGACTCTGGGCCTTCCTTTGGTAACTTTGGTCCTTTACCAGATAACGGCAGCCATAACGGGGAACCTCTCTGGTGGAAATCATGGGAGGTGCGTCACCCAGTCATCTTCACCATTCCAACACTGACGCCATCCCTCACAACCCAGCAACGCAACTATGGCACACCTCTGACTGGCGCTAGAGTCCCCCTCCCCACATCAGTGGCCTCACCACTCACTGCAGCCCTCGCCATCAATGTGGAACCCCCTTCCAGTGCAAGTGGATCCAAGTCTCAACACAAGGTTGCCGCATCCCAAGTCAGTGGCACCCCATTGAAGCTGCAAAAGTCTGCCATCTCTGGCATCGAGAGCAAGTTGCGTGAGACCATCACTGCCCGAACCGTGAGTCCCTCCTCGTTTACTTCTGACCATTTCTGAAATCAGAACAGAGATCCGGAGATGAGAGATGGGCTGGATACGAAAGTCGAGGTAGTCAGAGGTATTACGTTGAGGTCCAAGGTTGCAGGAGAAGAGGTCGCTTCCATATCCACTCCAACATTCAACATAGATGACTGCTTGTTTAGTCACTGTGCTGGACTTTTCGGTAATCATTGATCATTTAATTTAGTGGTCTGATGTGTACACCGGAATAGTCAAAAAAGTTACCATCAAAAAAGAATGAATAGTCAGAAAAGATGTATGGATAGACGAAGGACCTACTTAAAAAAGTGTGCATGTTATCTATGCATTTTTGACTATCGGTGCCAAAATAAGTATGAAAAGTACAAATAAGACATTGTCTGTTTTACTGATGTTGTTATATGACATAGGTTGTCAACTGGAACAGAGCTGCAGAAAGTGGGGCTTCCTGAAACCATTTTTACCACGTATTTCCTTTGCCATCTCAGTATTCCATGCCTTTGGACATCAATGGCCTTGCCAGCTTATCTATCACCCCCGAAAACGAGAAGGATTTGGGCTCTCTGATGGGGAGGGTTGTGAGCGTTTTTGGAGTTCAATCAAAGCACTGATCCCATCTCTTCATGTTTCTGGGGTATGTGTACAGTTTGCTCCATACATGTGAGGCTAAAATTATATTTAGTATCATCAGCGCCTCTTTGTCATTGACTTCCAAGTGCGTCATCTTGACAAGAAGAGCCTCACTGGTCTTGGCCAATGGCTTCTGCGTCGCTGGAGTCATTGTCAAGAAAAGAAGGCTACTGCAAGCAAAGGTCTAAGGAGGTGTGGAGTTGACATCCCAACTCTTCAAACTGAATGGGATGCCCAAGTTTCTGCACAAACAAAGCCAGTCCCTCGTAAGTTACTTGTATTGATAATGACCAATAATATTCCTTTCTCACCATAAAATAGGTCACAGCTCAAAAGCTGCTGAGAATGTGATACTGCAGATAATGGAAACTCAGAAATCATTAGAAAATTATGAGGCAAGACTAGAAGTGCTGGAAAAGGATCTTCTCCATGGGGTTGCTGACATGACAGACCTAAATATACAAATAGCAGAGTGTCATAAAAAGATTATGTGTTTCAAGCAAGCATTGCAGAGACAGAAGACTGTTCTTGGGATGAATGGATATGCAAACCTTGCTAAAATTCAGAACAGTGCTTACCTTCAAGTTGGTGCAATCTTGTCTTCCACATCAAAAGTTAATCTGAATGGTTCCTTTTTCTTAGCTTCGAATGCATGCATTGTCAATCAAGAAACGCATCCGAGATCGTTTGCGTCAATGAAAGTTTGAGCTGGAGAGATTGGAGCGTTCATATCGGCACACAGTCAGTGGTAAGAAATCCCTATTAATAAATAATGTTGCATTTGACACTTGTTGAAGAACAAAGACTGCACCAGGAATAGTCAAGCTTGCAAGCAGCTACAATAACCTGTGTCTGCAAATGATAGGCCTCATCCACAAGGGAAAAGCACCTAGAGGGTCCATAGCACCACTCCTGATTCCAAGAGATTCTTTATTCAAACTGGATGTGGATGATGATATCTGGCAGGATGTTGGTCTTGGGGATGATTCAGATGGTTTGTTACCCCCATGGTTAGCTGATGAAAGGGTTTGCTCAGGGATCAGGTCACTCCTTGAGTTGAGGCGCTGTGAGGAGGAGGAAAGGCGTTTGTTGCAGGAAAAGAAAAACCTGGTACTGTGGTTTTCTGAAGAGTGGAGATCCATACAGAGGATTAGGGGGGGTGCAGGTGAGCAATACTTGTCATGGAGAACATCACAGCTAACACCAAGTGTAGATGATGATCTTGCATATGAGCTTGACTGCAGAGCATCAACATTAGCAGGTCTATGCCTCATGTGGCAGAAGCAACTTAGGGACTACCCATGGACTCCAGATGAGGAGTGGGGTCCAAGTGATCAGGAACTGCATAGCATAGTTCAGGTGCCACATTTCATGTGTGTTGATGGAGATGCAGGAGAGAGATTGGATGGCATTGAATCAGAGGGGGAAGTGGAGGATGATAGAGTGCTGGATGATGAGTTGTTATATGTTGTTGAAGAATTTGCCCTGGCAGATGAGTATCATCAGCAGAGTGATGGACCAATGGGAGAATTCTCTTGGGGAGATGAATGGGACAATAATCTATTGGATATGGATCCACCATCATCTCCAAGTAAAAGAGTCTGTAGATGACAGTATCATATGTAATAAACTGTGGCCAATCTGATGTATTTGAAGTAAGAATGTGTGGTATGGTATCTCTGAGTCATACAGCTGAAATAGCCATGGACAAGGCATGAGATGTCCTGCATTCACATTGGACAGTGGGATCCTCCAGAGCCTATGGGGCCATCATTGGTCATCCCTGCTACCTCCAGAGGGGACAGTGGGATGTCCCTCCATAGCTTGAGAGGCTGTCATGGGAAATCACTGTTGTTTCCACATGGTCCATGGGATGTCCCTCCATAGCCTATGAGGCTGTCATGGGACATCCCTGTTGCCTCCAGATGTGCCATGGGATGTCCCTTCATAGCCTATGAGGCTGTCATGGGACATCCCTGTTGCCTCCAGATGTGACACTGGGATGTCCCTCCATAGCCTATGAGGCTGTCATGGGACATCCCCATTGCCTCCAGATGTAACACTGGGATGTCCCTCCATAGCCTATGAGGCTACCATGGGACATCCCCATTGCCTCCAGATGTGCCATGGGCTGTCCCTCCATAGCCTATGAGGCTGTCATGGGACATCCCTGTTGCCTCCAGATGTGCCATGGGATGTCCCTCCATAGCCTATGAGGCTGTCATGGGACATCCCTGTTGCCTCCAGATGTGACAGTGGGATGTCCCTCCATAGCCTATGAGGCTGTCATGGGACATCCCCATTGCCTCCAGATGTAACACTGGGATGTCCCTCCATAGCCTATGAGGCTACCATGGGACATCCCCATTGCCTCCAGATGTGCCATGGGCTGTCCCTCCATAGCCTATGAGGCTGTCATGGGACATCCCTGTTGCCTCCAGATGTGCCATGGGATGTCCCTCCATAGCCTATGGGGCTGTCATGGGACATCCCTGTTGCCTCCAGATGTGACACTGGGATGTCCCTCCATAGCCTATGAGGCTGTCATGGGACATCCCTGTTGCCTCCAGATGTGACACTGGGATGTCCCTCCATAGCCTATGAGGCTACCATGGGACATCCCTGTTGCTTCCACATGTGCCATGGGATGTCCCTCCATAGCCTATGAGGCTACCATGGGACATCCCTGTTGCTTCCACATGTGCCATGGGATGTCCCTCCATAGCCTATGAGGCTGTCATGGGATTTCCCTTCTGCCTTTAGAAGTGTGAGTTGGATGTCCCATGGTGAGATGACTCTCAAGAACCTTTCACCCACTGTGCTACCAGTTGTGTGATACAAGGTGTGGTTCATCTGCATCAGAAGCAAGATACTCTGAACTTTAGATTAGGAATTGGGTTGTTGAGTGTGTGGACTTGTATTGAATAATATAGTAATAATAGATGTGTGGTCCCAATTGGCTTATTTTTGGCTTGAAAAGTTCTTCTAAGACAGGAGTAAATGGACTCTGATTCTCTTCCTCCTCAATCTCAGGCTCAGAGACTTTCCCCTTCCTTAAAACATGTGTAAGGTTGGCAATGATCACTTGTGCCATCTCTGGATGCTTAGGCATGTGGCTGGCCACAGTAAAGCTATGAAACATGTTTGTGGGTGAAATTGTTCTTAACAGCACTAATTCAAATTTCAAAATGTGGCTTCTTTCATGCCAAATTGAACTTCAAAATTCTGAGATGGTCAAAATCTCTCTAGTGGCCTTTGCAACCAAGTGATACTCTGATTCTTAATATTAGCTACATGTTGTCTTCTTATTAGCAGCTGAGGCTGTCATAGGGCATTTCTGTCGCTTCCAGATGTGCCACTGGGATGTCCATCCATAGCCTATGAGGCTGTCATGGGACATCCCCATTGCCTCCAGATGTGACACTGGGATGTCCCTCCATAGCCTATGAGGCTACCATGGGACATCCCTGTTGCCTCCAGATGTGCCATGGGATGTCCCTCCATAGCCTATGAGGCTGTCATGGGACATCCCTGTTGCCTCCAGATGTGACACTGGGATGTCCCTCCATAGCCTATGGGGCTGTCATGGGACATCCCCATTGCCTCCACATGTGCAATGGGATGTCCCTTCATAGCCTATGAGGCTGTCATGGGACATCCCTATTTCCTCCAGATGTGACACTGGGATATCCCTCCATAGCCTATGAGGCTGTCATGGGACATCCCTATTACCTGTCAAGGCCAGTCTAGATGTGCCAGTGGGGTGTCCCTGTATAGTATCTTGGGTTTTCTTGTAGCATCTAATTCACTTTCACAGGCATGGGTGGGGAGTGTCCCATCATTGCATGGAGACTTCTAATCATGTTGAGAAGATTACTGTTCAGTCTGGCACTGAAAAACAGTTACATATCATGCCCTATGAGGGTTGATGATCAAGAAGGATGAGATTTGAGATGTCAGTCATTTCTAGTAGTGGAATCAATTCCCAGTTCCACCACAGGCATTTGCAGCTATGGTGAGTGACTATGGGATTTGTGATACACATGCTACTCTTCTGCATTCCAGTACAACTGGTTGTTTGTCTATTTGTCCACATGGAACCTATGCTCTGTCAGCATGGCATCCACCAACCTGGTCTAGCATGCTATCACATTGGTTAAGCATGACATATCCTAATGCACTGAAGGTCAGATATAAAACAAAGGCATTTATTGCCACCTTTTGCAGGATGCTCACATGTATATCAGGGGGTAATATGGCCTGATCATGGTAATTGGATTATCCTCTGAACAAAGAATCCCAAAGCTAATTTATAGCAGTACTTTTTGAGCCAGAGACCCCAGACACTTGAGGCAATCATGGGATGTCCCAAATCATTTTATTTAAATGCATACACCAGGGCAGGGGAAGTGGGAAATCCCATGACAGATGGTCCATCCCAGGGCACTAGAACCATGCCTTTCCCTGGGAAATGGGTGGATGTCCCTGGGATGACCTTGGCCTGAGAGGCATTTAGCCTGGAGGGTTTGGAGAAACTATTCAGCCTAAATGCTTACAGAAAAGGGTTACCTGAAGTGCTTGCCGATAGAAAATCAGGATGAATCAGGGGCCTCCTCGGGTCCAATTCTATCTTCAAGTACTCATACCCGTGCAACTGTTTGTGAGAACAAAAGTATGGAAGTGCTACAAGCATATGGGGAGGACTCACCTTCTCCACCATCTGAGCCGGTTACAGTTGGAGACCAATATGCCTAAGGTGCCCTCTCTGCCAGTGGAACCAAACCAGGAGCCCCAGGCCAATCTTTTTGAGCGGACGAAGGTTGCAGAAGTACCTGAGCCACCCACATCCCATGGTAAGTGTTCATTTAATTGTGGTCCAGATATGCAGGCTGACATGGAGGCAGAACCATATTGTGACCCATCCAAGCAAATGACACCCGCCATAATATGAAGGTCGCCCACCCCAGCCGGTAAGCATGCCCGTAAGAAACATATGATGCATAATTGATCACCCGGACCAGCATCACAACCAGATCTATTCGAGAGAATGAGGAATGCCACAGTTCCACCAGCCCCCTCTCCATATAACGATGTATCTGGGCCGAATGAAGATATCACAGGTCCATCACCTGGACCAGCCTCCCAATCAGATCTATTCAAACGCATGAGGAATGCCACAGTTCCACCAGCACCCCATGAGCAGAATGAGGATTCCGCCTCCCCATCCCCTCCACCAGCCTCCCAATCGGATCTATTCGAACGAATGAGGAAGGCCACAGTTCCACCAGCACCCTCCCCGTATATGGATGTATCCGATCAGAATGATGATACCACGTCTCGATCACCTGTGCCAGCCTCCCAATCAGATCTATACAAGCGAATGAGGAATGCCACTGTTCCACCAGCACCCTGCCCTGATAGTAAGTACATCGTCAATTAAGGCTAAGTACAATTTGTCATTTATACACAGATGGATCAGTTGAGGATGAAGATAATGTTGAATCGGATCTGTTTAGAAGGCTCCAGGCTGCGAGGATCCCCCCACCACCAGACGTCCATGCTGTGGAAATATCTGAGCAGATGGAAGATGTGAGGGCACCATCCCCCTCACCCGCTTCGGGTTCAGAACTATTTGAGCAGATGAGAATGGCAGTAGTTCCTCCAGCACCCATCAATCCTGGTGAGCATAACATTACTGAAAGGTCACTCCTACTCAAGGTTCTGCAAAATCACAAGGGCAAGAAGAACATCATGTGGACTATGGCCGCCAGATTGACTTCAGAGATCCTCAAAGGGGACACATACGGCAGTCTCTGGCTGACTTTTCTACATGTAAGCATCCAGCATTGATCTGTGTAACAGTATTCACATATAATCATACCTTAGGGAACTTACCTACTTTGGACGAAGTGGCAGATATGGAGCGGACTGGATTGGCCTCCCACGGATGCTCAGACAATGGTAAGTACCCTATGGTCAGGTGAAGAATCGCTAATAATCCTGGTAGTTTTACAGGTATTGGCCATGTTCAAATCATGCCATGCAAGCGATACCGCGCCACTCCACCTTCCCACAAAATGAACAACCCGATCACCCGATCTTACATGCAATGAAGCGGATTGCGAGTGAAATTCGAGAAGGTGCAAATCTTCGCATGCTGCGACTCAAGGAATGCGAGTACACCCTCGAAATTATTGATATTCTAGAGGTAATCCATAACCCGCACATGGCATATAATTCGCAGCCATATTCACATGGTCCCGACCATCCTTCTCGGCAAGCACTCATAGAGATGGCGATTATGTACATGGGATGTCAGACCGATGAGGACGTATCCGAATGGCCAGCACAATGGTTCTCCAATATATCGTCAGACTTGGTATGTAATTCATTTAAATCTAAATCAGTCTAGATACTAATTTACAATGGTGAGCACAGAGAGAACTTGACCATCTGGTATTGATATGTATCTGTGTGCAGGCAGAGTCCGTTTCCCCCACTCCCTGCATGTTACCATGCATACTTAAGATGGAAAGACGTCGAGGATGAATTTCAAAATGAACTGTGCCATATTCCCAAGGAATCATTCCAACTACTCAACAACTTAGGTTCCTTCATCCCAAATTGGACCCTGCAGTTTCCTGATAAATATGGCAGATTTGCATTTCCCTGGTGGCTACATGGCACTTCAAGATACTCCATTGACTTCGAGGAATTGAGAGGGGTGAAGGTTTTCCAAATGGCTGCAGAATATTTCCAGGTAATATGTGTTAGGGGCCGTGCCCTAATTTAGATGTTTGTAATCATCCGCAGGCATGTGATACTCCGGTATCACATGCCTGCATGTCTAGTATATAAAAGCTGTCGTAGTGACTTAAGGACATTATTGTCTTAAATTTTTACACTGCGAATACCATACAGTACTGTTCGCAGGTGTGAACTAAGGCAACCCAACCTTACAATTTTTTGAACTCTCGTCAAAGTATTCACAATGAGCTGCACGGCTACCTGCGCGTATGCTCGCGCAGTAAAGTCGGGCCAGAGCAAGCCACCTGACAGAGGGGATCCCCCTCTAGACGACAATAGTCATCCAAAGCAAAAGGGACCATCCGAGGTCCAAAGAGATAATAGGAACATGGAGGACAGACAGCCGCCGGCCAGAAGCGCCTCCCAGGAGACGAGCACCAGACAGTCCGGATCTGGAGCGCCGGGTGCACATATGCCCGGAGGGTTGAATACCTCAACAACTTTGGGGAGCAGCATCGAACGAGCTGTGAGAGAGGGGAATGAGGTAGCCAGAGACTCGATGAGTCCCCTTACTCCTCAGCGCACTGAGCTAGATAACTCATGAATGTCTTCCGACCCTGTGCTAGTACGAAGGACTCAGAGTCCTCCAATTGAGATATTCGAAGAAGGCAAGGAGCCTTCAAGGAGAGAGACGAGTGAGAGGGATGCCCCAATCGACCCTCGCATGGCCTTCGAGGCTATGAACGACTTCCTCGAGAGTCTGCAGCAACAATGGCTGGACTATGGGTATGGCCCCAAAGGTTTTGACAATCACGGGGTAAACCCCGGCGTGCATCACGCAGAAGAATTAGAGAGGTATAGGCGGGCACTTGCCGCAAAGAGTGCGAGCAGAATGACTACTCCAGACGTCGAACCTACAATCAACAGAAAGGGGACGATCCCTCATTTCTGGCCAGGAATGCCAGTAAGGAGGGAAAACCTCCCATTCGAAAGAGCTGACACTCTCGGCAGAAGGGGTCGATTCGCCCCTAACATGCCAGATCGCCCTGCATATTTCTCGAGGCGAGACTCGGATATAATCCAACAGATGTTCGGAAACGAGCGGGGGGCTGCAATACTCCACCAGATGGCTCGAGATCGCACTATTGCAGCCAGAAACACTGCCGGAGGAAACAGGGATAATACCCCTGGAGGAAATAACAGGGATGAAGCAGCCGAGAATCTGTACGACCAAAATGAAGATGGAGGCGGCCCTCCCGAAGGAAATAACTATGGGGGAAATTTCCCTGGTCAGGGATTCCCTGGGGGTGGTCCCCCTGATGGTGGCCCTCCAGGAGGAGGACCCCCTGGCAGTGACGACCCAGACGAAGAGGACGAGGATGGTCCTCGAGGATATGGGAGAATCCCCATAGTTGGGGGACAACGTGTCGTCCAGGGAAACCGACCAAACTATCTGAGGGGATTCACCCCAGGTAATACGAGGTACATGGATTTTATGCAAAACAAATATGCACAGCGTATCTAGGAACAAGTCAGGTTACTGACAGGACAGGTTGGACCTGAAGTGAAGGCGATGAACCCACCTAAGCCCGGGAAGTACGGAGGCCAGGATGACCTGGATAAGTTTGACGACTGGCTGGGCCAGATATTAAAGTACTTTCGTACATTCAAGGTCACCGGCCCTGATCGCGATGAAGATCGCGTATCGTACACTGGGTTGTACTTGGAGGGTCTAGCCTCCCAATGGTATGACCAAGAGGTCGACTCCCCGAATCAACAAGTACCTCACTGGACTTTCGAAGAGCTCATATGTGGACTATTCAAGCGATTCGTCCACGAGGCGTCGGCGCAGAATGCTGCCAACAAGTATGATCGAACTAGGTTCGAATACGACAAGGGAGCCCTTGCATACTATAACGACTTAAAGTGTCGTGCACATCGAATGGTGCAGCCTCCCGATGACTACTCATTCAGGAGGAAGTTCTTGCAGGGGCTACCGCACTCTATAATTAAATCGATATTCAAAGCTTGCGGAATATCCGCAGAGCATTCAACAATCGAGGAGATCCTCGAAGAAGTAAGGCGCATGGAAACTGCGCAGAAAGCAGTGAATATGCATATGAGAACGAGCCATGCCGGCTCTGGAGGGAAGACCTCCCAGGGACGAAGTGGCTCACACCCACATGGAAACAGGAGCGCAGGTAGCTCCATGAACAAGGACAATTATAAGTACTTCCAGAAAGGAAATACGTTATATCGACGTAAGGCGAACTTTGCGCCAAAAGGCGCTGATGCTGGAAGGAAGGGTGGACAGTCCCACTGTAAGGATGGTGACCATAAGTACCATCATAAGGAGTGAGACGACTCGCATCAGAAAGGACGGCAGCCCCGAAGGTTCATGCCGGGGATAACATGCTTCAACTGCTTGGAGGTGGGCCATATGGCCCCAGATTGCCCTCATCCTCGAAAGGACAAGAATAAAGTGGCGGTTATGCCGCAGTTATACACTGTAGACGTCCAAGAGGAAGAGGGACGTGATACCCTCGTAAAAGATCAGTCGGAGGAACCCGACGAGGAAAAAGTCATTGAAAGTGAACCCAGTCACAACGAATCTAGTGATCACAAGGAAGGATCACACTGTGACGAAGTGGAAATCGTCGACAAGTACAAAATGTACTCAGAGATTGACGACGACGATGAGCCCATCGCATACTTCGGCACTATACACGAAGAAGACGAAGCTGTTGCTTCCGATGAGGAGGTAACTTGCGCTATGATGCGCATTGTACATGATGATGAAGACTCGTCAAAAGGAGACCAGGTCTCCGAGGCGGGAAGTGATTTCCCAGATGCTAATGGAGGAAGCTCCTACGAGGGAGAACCTCAAGAGGAAAAGTGGGAATGGTCCGGAACATATGGAGCAGTGCACGAAGGGACGTGTGATGAGTGTCGACATCGAGTCGACCACGTAGCAGAAGGGCTACTTAGTAGGGATGAATCCCTTGCACGAGCACTTAATGTACCGGAAGAACACGCTAGGCATGAATACCACAGAGGGGTAGGAGAAGGAAACCGCATACGACTCTCGGATGTGGATGGTAGTATGAATCACGTACGGGCTGCGTTGCAGACGATGGCATTCCATCTCAGAGTCCGTGAGGGCTATCGTATGAACGCCCTATGACAAATGATATTGGCACGAGAGGACATGCGACATCTGCCAGGACGCAGTCAAGAGCTACAAGAGCATCTGGACAATGCCATATTTGACATATGCTGCCAAAGCATGTCGGAGAGTGATGTTGGGATTTACCCCGACATGGTGATAGTGAATACCCTGTGGGGTAAGGTATGGATCAACCAAGACAATACAGTGGAATATCAACCATCGGTAATGGGAGGTACAGGGGGACCCCTGTGGAGTGTGTCTCTGAGGATAGCAGATGAAGATATGGACTCCCAAATGGAAGATCCCATAGAATTTAATAGTGCGGTAGATACTATGTCTATGAGAAATCGATGGATTTGGTCTCCCATCTATGGTGCAATCCATGAAGAACCTTCATACCGAGAATGTGCTCAGAGAATAGAGCACGTATCCGAGTCGGCAATCGACGGAGACACTACACTGAACGTAGCATTACGATACCCAGAGCAATTAGCTCATAGAGAGTACGACTGCGGCTGGGAAGATTGCGACCGATGTGGGCAACTCTTCTTGTGAGAGCGCAAAGGGAAAGGGGGGAAAGCTGTAGGCTAGGCCTAGGCTCATCCCGAGGGGTCATGAGTCAGAAAGGAAGCAGAGGGAGTGACTGGCGGTGAAAGGGAAGGCTTCCCTGGGTCGGAAGGGTACTGGCGGAGGTAGAACTCGAACTGCCACTGCAGGGAGGCGGTAGGGGAATAGTTTCGGTGGTTGAGTGGTCGGGGAGGCTTAGAACTCGGATTGGCGGCGATGTAGGGCTCTTGAGACTGTCGGAGGACTCATAGACTTGTATGGGTGACTCTGTAGGCAGCAGAAAATTTTTATATCACAAGGGGACTTGAATTTGGTGGTAGAACTTGGTGGAGAACTCTGTGGACATGAAGGGGGCTCAAAAGACTCGAAGATACGCAAGAAAACGGCTCTGGGGACTCAAGGGGACTCTCAGACACACAGATGGTGATGCCAGAAAAGTGGGTATCTTTTTCCTAAGTACAGTGGTGTTTTGTATCATAGAGGAGGCTGTCACAGAGGAATATTTCGGCGAATTTCGGAGCTGCCATGTGTCAAGAAAAAAAGTGACAGAAAGGTGCCGCAGTAAGGCACTACAGGTTGTAGGTACGAAAGGTAGTTAAAAGAAGGCAAGGAAAAGGTAACAAAATGGTAAAGCGGCGAGGGGGGACGTGCCTAAGGTCTCTGGACTACTGGCCGACACTGAGGGGACTCTTCATGGTGGTCTGGTGCAGAGTGGCGGTACTACTGGCGGCGGCTTGGGTCGGTGTCTCGAGTGGGACCTATAGACGCCGAGTAGCCGATGTCACAAGTGACTGGGTAGACTGCCGACGGTCGGTAGACACTTGATAGGCGTACGAAGGGCCGAAGGCCTGATAGGGGTTACTTCCTGATTAGGTGGCGGCAGTGTAGGTAAGCGAAGGAAGCGGTCGTATTAACCGAGGTAGCTGAGGGTGGAGCAGCGGCGACCTTTCCGAAGGACGGTGGACCTGCGGGGACTGGCTAGGGCGATAGGGAAGCTGGTATGCGGTTATGATATTCAGCCCTAGGGAGTATGGACTCCCTACACCGAGCGCAGATGGACATGGAATGAACATGGATCGCATGCGTTATGCGATGCGAACCATGGCAGACCGGATACGGTCCTTGGAAGCCGACAGGCTTCAGACGATTGCAGGTATGTTAGAAATACTGGGGGAATGCAGTGGCGTGGTCGCAGAAGTGCGAAGAGCACTGGAAGGAATGGAGGTTCACCTCCAACGAACCACTGAAACTAATCGCTGTGTCGGAATATATCCCGACGATATGATAGTGGTGACCCCCCACGGTGATGTGATTATCACAAATGACAAAGGACAATATCGTCATACCGCACGGTTGGCAGCAATGGATCTCGCTGCAAAGATCGAGCTGGTGATGAAGTCATTGACACAATCGTTTCGGTATGCTATGCATATGAATAATGTAGTGGGATCCCGTCCCAAAATAAGTCCTGAGTTGCAAATGTGTGCAACATTGCAAAGCATAATTAATGGATGTACCATGTATATGATGATAGACACCAGGAGTATGGGTAACTTCGTGAGCCCGGCATTCGCCAAGGTCACGAAGATGAGGGTGTTTCCCCTTGAGCAGCAGCTGACGCTGCAATTGGGCTGCATAGGCAGCCAGTCGAAGATTACTCATGGGGGAATATCCACAATATGCATTGGAAACTATGAAGTAGAAATATACTTCGATGTAGCAAATATTGACCGCTATGATTGTATAATAGGAATTCCCTTCCTAAGACAAACTAAAGCAATCTTAAACTTCACAGAGAAGACGATACAGATAGCGGCGGAATGCGTGCCTCTTCTCACAGAGCCTGAGGCTCTGATGATGGGTAAATCCCATCCTAAGCATTGACTCTCGCGCCCTGCAAGGCCTCAGTCTCGCAAGGGCTCTAAAGGGGGGAGGGGATTCGAGGGAGTAAAAGAGCCAAGGGGCTCAACAAAAAGCGAGGAACATCTCACAATAATAAGGCCAAAAAAGTTGTTGAGCAATGAGGATATACCTCAATTACGGAACCAATGGTTCGAACGGTATAAGCACAGGCTTAGCGGGGTGATCCCAAAACTACCTCCACTATGGGAGGTAAACCACAGGATCCCCCTGATAGATGAAAGGAAGCAGTACGCGTACCACCTGCCATGGTGCGCTGATGCGCTTAAACAACAGTTGTCGGATAAAATCCGACTGTATATGGATGCAGAATGGTGGGTGCTGAAAAGCGTCCCACAGGCTGCTCCGATGCTATGCATCCCAAAGAAAAATGGACAGCTGCAGACAGTCATTGACTGCCGCAAGACAAACGAAAATACGGTGAAGGACGTCACCCCCTTCCCGGATCAGGACCAGATATGAATGGATGTAGCATGAGCGAAGTATCACTCAAAGATTGATTTATCAAACGCATATGAACAAGTTCGTATAAACCCGAAGACGTCTGGAAGACGGCCTTCTCGACGATATACGGGACTTTCTTAAGTCAAGTAATGCAGCAGGGAGATTGTAACGCCCCTGCGATGTTTCAACGCCTTATGACAGTGATCTTCAGAGATCACATAGGACGTTTTGTGTACGTCTATCTCGATGATATATTCATCTTTAGCGACACAATTGAGGATCACGAACGACACCTCAGAATAGTGTTTGAAACACTAGAAAAGGCCGACTTCTACCTGGAGAAGGAGAAGTGCGACCTCTACACAGAGAAACTAGATTGCCTAGGGCACATCATAGACGCTAAGGGCGTCCATGCCGACAGAGACAAAATGTCTCGAATTAGGAGCTGGAGGACTCCTAAGAACCTAAACGAAGTCCAAAGGTTCATAGGACTAGTTGAATATCTAGCACAGTTTATGCCAGACATATCGGTGTACACTACGCCCCTGACTGGCATACAACGGAATGAACATCCGTTTCGGTGGAGGGAAATCCACGACAGGTGCTTTCAAGTGATCAAGGATCTTGCGTGCAAGTATCCGATCCTGCAGCCTATTGATCCATGAAAAGAAGAGCCAATATGGCTCGTGTGTGATGCATCACTCTATGGAGTGGGTGCGTTATACGGGCAGGGGCCCGACTGGAAAACCTGCCAACCAGCAGGATTTATGTCAAAAAAGTTGAGCGATGCTCAACAGAATTATCGAACATTCAAGTGAGAAACTCTCGCAATAATCAAAGCACTCTTGAAATGGGAGGATAAACTCCTCGGCTTCAAGTTTACGATCATCACCGATCATGAGGCATTGGGGTACCTCAAAACCCAACGAAAACTGTCAAGCCGACAAGTCCGCTGGTTGGACTACATGTCACGATTCGACGCAAACATCGTCTATGCAAAAGGCATGGAGAACTGTGTAGCGGATTGCCTTTCTTGTTATTATGAGCAAGAAGGAGGGGACATAGCCTCTGATGATGAAGTCGAATGGGCCGATGCAGATATACATCTGGACCCAGAGGGGGACGACCTCCCTCAAGACAGGTGGCGAGAGCTGAAATTATCAGCGATGAGAGAGGGAAGTACCCCTCGGAAGAGTAACCGGTTGAAAGAAAAGGTCGAGAAAAGATATGAAGAGGCTAAAGAGATGGCCTCAGCCGCAGATCAGAGTAACAAGGAATCCCCTAGCGCAAGTGCGCAGGAAGACCCTATGATACTCGAATCTGCCGAGGCCTCTAAAGCCTCCCCAATAACGTTTGGAGAAGCACCAGGCTTCCTGAATGCTATCCATGCAGGATATAGAAGTGATCCTGTACTCGCGAAAGTGATGGCACAGCCGTCACACTATCCTCAGTTTGAAGGGGAAGATGGCTTCTATACACGAGAAATCGTGGAGGAGAGAAGGTGCTATGCCTTCCCCATGCAAAGTATGATGGCGATGATACTATCGCTAGGGTAATCAATCAAGCGCACAGGACACTGGGACATTTTGGGTCCCAGAGGACAGCGGATTATATCTGCAGATGGTATTGGTGGCCAAAACTCGGCCGGGAGGTGGACAAGTTTTGTCAAACATGTCCAATATGTCAGACGACAAAGAATGACAATCAGCGACCGAAGGGTCTATTGCACAGTCTGCCTGTGCCGAGAAGACCCTGGGGGTCGATAGCAATGGACTTTGTGGGACCTTTCCCACCGAGCGATGGGCACGACTACCTGTGGGTGGTCCTGTGCCATCTAATGTCAATGGTACACCTAGTACTGGTGACTACGACGATATGAGCGTCAGAGCTCGCGGGGATGTTCATATGGGAAGTCATCCGACTACACGGACTACCAGAGATGATAGTCTCAGATCGAGACGCGAAGTTCACATCGACCTTCTGGCACGAAATGCACAGAATGTTGGGAGCGAAACTCCTAATGTCGACGGCATTCCATCCACAAACAGATGGAGCGTCTGAACGAGCGATAAGAAATGTAGCACAGATGCTACGAGCCATGGTCCGACCAGACCAGACGGATTGGACATCAAAGATGCCAATGGTCGAGTTCGTGATCAACTCGAGCATAAGTAGCTCGACAGGGTTCGCACCCTTCGAGTTAAATTACAGGTACATGCCTGAAGTAATGCAACGAGTCAGAGGGGGGATGCCCTCAACAGCACCAGGGGTGAAGACCTTTGTAAAACAAGCATTAGAAAATCTTGAGATGGCCCATGACGCCATCATTGAAAGCAGGGTGATACAGACATACCATGCGAATAAGAAACGAAAGGAAGGCTTCAGCCTTCGAGAGGGGGACCTCGTCTACCTCTCTACTCAGAACTTGAGCGTTCTGAAGGGACGTGCACGAAAGCTCGTGCCAAAATTCATCGGTCCGATGAAAGTGTTGCGCTGTGACAGCATGAACAACACCTACACTCTGGACCTGCCAGAACAATTGCGCCAGTGGCGCATACACCCAACGTTCCATGTCGGGTTATTGTGCAGATACAAACAGAACGATGATGTTCTGTTCCCGAGGCGTGACGTGCATGCATTCTATGATGTCGGTATGGCCGATGAAGAGGAGTGGTTAGTAGATGAGATAACGGCTCGCTGGTGGACGAATAACAAGGTAGAGTTCCTTGTGAGATGGAACCTCAGAGACACGACATGGGAGCCGGTGTCTAACTGTAAGGAGCTTGAGGCCCTCGACAGGTACCTCGAGCTCCAGGGCATACAGAGTATACACCAGTTGCCCCGAAGGGCGAAATAGTACACATAGGCGTACGGTAACCACTAAGTGGTTAAACGTAGTTGGGAGACTACTACCGGAAGCAAATGGACAAGTCAGAAAAAACAAAAATAAAAACAAACAAAAGATAAAAATAAAAATAATACCGTCAATAATACCGTCGGCCTCGAGCACAGCATAGTTACCAAATTTAATTAGAGTATATACTTTCCTCCGATCACATTTTCACCATTTCACGTGCATTAACTTTACTGATCACGTGATATTCTTTTTACAATACTCCATCTTCTTCTTTTTCTTTTTCTCTAACGCTCATAACATTCTAGTATCTACAATGTCCCACCACGATCACCGTCGCAGAAACCCCCCAAGCCCACAAGGCTCTATTAGTCCCACCCCCTCCCGATCTCCTTCGCCTCGGTGAGGCAGATCCCCTGCACATTCCGACACGTCTCACGATGGCTCGCCATCACGTTCATATTCCCCGTCCCCTGTCGACCGACGTAGTCTGCGTATGGTCAGTAGTGGTCAGAAACAGCCATGATCACCATCCCCCTCATGCTCGTCGTCCCTTGAGTGTGAGTGCCGCCGGGACAAATGTCCCTGCCCATACTGGGAATGCCACCCCCAGTTTCCTCTCTTGCACCATCACAGCGCTTCTGACCAGTGCACGGCATATGCGCTTCATCTCTCCCAAGGCATGGCCTTGTCCGACGCAGGTATCATGCCTGCTATCATTACCTTGGCTGATGAGACCGCATGGCTCATCAAACGTACGCCCTACGACGAGCTATGTCATCGTATCAGCCATCTCGAGCATGATCTCGAGGACACCTCCTACGACCGAAGATCGATGATCTTCAATGCGAACCTACCCCCACCATCCCCGCTCCCACTATGGTTGAGCAAGCTGCACGTGACTTCGAACGCGCTCGTGTCACCTCCTTGGGGGGGCATATCTCTTCAAACGCAGAGGCTGGTTCCTCCAGGCTGCCACCCCACCGGCACCACAGCCTTCTTCTTCTTCGAGGGGAGGGTACAGGCTAAACCTGCATTGCAGGTTGAACCTGTAATGTCGAGAAAGGGCAAGGAGAAGCAGCTCGAGGATGATACCCATCAGGCAGCGCCTGATTACAAATTCACTGCCATGGAGGAAGATATCTCCGTTCAACAATCTTATGATGACAACATTCCTATGGTTGTCGATACTGCCTCTCAGGGAACACTCTTCCCTGAATTTATGGGAGAAGAGAACCTGTACAGAGTACGGGTCCTTGGGCAAGGCAGGGATGGTGTGAGGTCGATCCTCTTTGTGAGGATCAATGACAACCTCTACACCTATAGTGATGAGAGGCTTGGCACTGCCCTCGCCAACATTCGCCAGGGGACCCCCCCTCCTGTTCCCCTCAGATGAGGAAACCTCGTCATGTCAGTTACCAGATGGGACAGGGGGATAATGGGTCCCATTAGACTCATTAACACTGCAGAGGAAATCTGCAAGCTGTACGCCGAAGCATACGAAGAACCTGAGGAGAACGCTCCTTGCGTCCGTAGGGTGCAGGAGCTGATCACCTACATTAACCTGTGGAAAAAATGCAGGTTAGACACGAACAAGGTCATGAACCTCGCACTTAAGGAATGGAGGCCGCCTGTTTGGGCCTCCCAGAAAGCACGCCAGAGGAGAGAGGCGCTATGAGACAAGGAAAGGGCAAGGAGGGAGGAAGAAGCCCTCGCATCACAACCTGCCGGTGGACAGCCGGCCTTACAACAGTGGATAGAGGGTCAACCCACTGCTCCTTTGCCAGAGATGGGTCAGAGACCCATCGTGCCTCTCTGCGACCGCCTGATGGTCGAAAACCCTGGGGTTCCCCAAGCCCCTGCTCATCAAGAATGACCCCCTCCAAGGGGTCGAGCATTTAATCCTAGAGGAGGAGGTCGAACCTCTGGAAAGAAGGGAAAAGGGGGGATCCCCGAACTACCACGAGAGGCACCAAGCCTCGAAGCCCCAGTCGGTGACTGGGTTAAATTTATGCATACATACCAGAATGGGTACAACGGTTCAGACGAGGGCTCCGAGCTCTCGAGAATGTTCCCTGGGGCGCTAGGTGTCAGTGAGCGCCCCGACAATGACGAGTGGAAAATCAGTCCTCCCACAGCACAATTAGTACGAGGATTCCTCCTCTACGAACGACTGGCTCCAGTCCCCAGAGGGAGCTATGACCGGATGGTCTGGTTCGGGGAGCTAGTCCATCTCCTTGCAGCGAAGGGTCGTTACAGAGCCCTTCTGGATTGTGCCGAGGTGGCCCCTCGAGATGGTACCCGTGTCCCCTGGGAAGGGGAGTTCACTCGTTCAGCTGGTATGGCTGATATCGCCGCATACCTCACGGCTAATGGCATCACTCCTCACGATGCCGACGATGCCCTCATTTGGGCCAGGAGAGCAGGTAATGAGTATGTTACCTGCACTGTCAATAATGGGGGGGAACGAGACCCCAATGTGCGAGCCATGCTCGATCTTCTGAGGGCGGCAATCAATGACCCTCCAGTAATGAAGGAGAATCGCTCGAAGGAGTGGGTCAAGCGCCAGGCTAGGACCCTTGGGATCGCCACCGAGCACATTGCAGCCTACAAGGCTCGCACAATCAGCGATGCAGAGCTCCCTATTGTTAGGGACTTCTGCGCCGCTGTAGTTCTCTATGACCTGCCCAACTAACTGGGGGTGGAAGGTCGGATTTCACAGGAGAGAACTCCCGAACAAAATGAGGAGCCCGAGGAGGGTGAGATGAGGGACGAGCTGGCTCCGATGTAGAAGGGAGCTCCGATGTAGAAGGGATGCTACATCGGGTGCTGGATCGTTTTCTCGAGGGCATAACCCCTCAGTTCGAGTTGTGGTATGAAGGGTTCGACACCTTTCATACCTCTTTCTGCATTACTAAAATGAGGTGTAACCCTCGGATTGGTAGTGCTGCGAGATTCAACATCTCACGTGAATGTACATAGGGTCTTCCCTATCTTTTTCTTTTTTCTTTTTCTTTTCTTCTTGTCTTACGAGCCTGAGTCGGCTCTACAGGGGGAGGGTGTTAGGGGCCATGCCCTAAATTAGATGTTTATAATCATCCGCAGGCATGTGATACTCCGGTATCACATGCCTGCATGTCTAGTATATAAAAGTCATCGTAGTGACTTAAGGACATCATTGTCTTAAATTTTACACTGCGAATACCATATGGTACGGTTTGCGGGTGTGAACTAAGGCAAGCCAACCTTACACCGGGCCCATCCATGATGTGAGGGGAATACCATGCAATTCATGGGCAGGCCTGGCCATGCTATGCAGGTAATACCATGCAACTCATGGATGGGCCCAGCTGCAGTATGAAGGTAATACCACAAAACTCATGGCCAAGCCTGTCCATGATGTGAGGGGAATACCGCACAATTCATGGGTGGGCCTGGCCATGCTATGCAGGTAATACTGCACAACTCATGCATGGGCCCGTCCAAGGTATCAGGTAGGAGTGCATTACTCATGCACAGGCCTAGCCATGATAAGAAGGTAATACTGCACAACTCATGGCCGGGCCCGTCCATGATGTGAGGGGAATACTGTGCAACTCATGGACAGGCCAAGCTGTGATTTGAAAGTCATACTGCACAAGTCATGGCTGGGCCTGTCCAAGGTATTGGGAAGGAGCTCTTTACTCATGGATGGGCCAGGCCACAGTAGCTATATGTAGTGGCAACATGTATGTAACTACTGATCTGGGTTCTGCAATTAGATTCCCATGGGGCCCATGTGCTGCACAAAGTGAATGCAGCAGGGGCTGGCAGTGCAGCAAGCTCTCTCCGGGGATACTAATTAGCGGCACTAGTGAATACTTGTAGTGGTACCATTTATGTAACTACTAATTCAAGTTCCGCACTTAGGTTCCCACGGGGCTCTTGTGCCACACAAAGTGAATGTGGCGGGAGCTGGTATTGCGGCACACTCTCTCAGGGGCTCCTGATTAGCGGTGCTGGGGGCTATATGTAGTGGCAACATGTATGTAACTACTGATCTGGGTTCTGCAATTAGATTCCCATGGGGCCCATGTGCTGCACAAAGTGAGTGCGGCAGGAGCTGGTATTGTGGCAAGCTCTCTCGGGGGATCCAGATTAGTGGTGCTAGGGGTTATATGTAGTGGTACCATGTATGTAACTGCTAATCCAAGTTCCGCAATTAGATTCCCACAGGGCCCGTGTGCCGCACTAAGTGAATGTGGCAGGAACTGGTATCGCGGTGAAGAGATGGATAAAGGAAGGTGGGGGGAGAGGCCTAATAGGTCTCCCGTTGGATGGTGGGGTCAGTACGACCCAAGGAGGCTTGTGTTGCCTGGTAGGAGGGTCAGGGAGAGGGAAAAAGTGGTAAAACGCGCCCAGCAAGTCCAAAGATAGTCCAAATATCGTCTAATGAGAGGCTGATAGAGGAGAAATAAATATCCGAGGCCTCCAGCCTTCGAATTCCATCTGATTTCGTCTGGGATCAAGTCTCTGTTATGTTACTAAGCAAGTACAATGTACAGTAAGTGCAAGGGTTGGCTTATATAAGCCAAAATGCGTCCAAATACCAAGTAAAAAGAGGTAAGGTAAAGATAAAAACCAAAACTGTAAGTAGGAACAAGGAAATATACCTATTATCCTAGTAGGGAGGATTCCCTCCCTACAGCGGCAAGCTCTCTCAGTGGATATTTATTAGTGGTGCTAGAGGCTACATGTAGTGGTACCATGTATGTAACTACTAATTCATGCTCCGCAATTAGATTCCCATGGGGTCCATGCACTGCACAAAGTGAATGCAGCAGCAGCTGGCAGTGCAGCAAGCTCTCTCAGTGGAACCTCATTAGTGGCACTAAGGGCTACATGTAATACTACCCTGTATGTTACTGCTAATCCATGTTCTGCAATTAAATTTCCTCGGGGTCCATGTGCCACGCAAAGTGAATGCAGCAGGAGCAAGCAGTGCGGCAAGCTTTCTCAGGGGATCCGCATTAGCGGCACTAAGGGCTACATGTAATACTACCCTGTATGTTACTGCTAATCCATGTTCTGCAATTAATTCACCTGTGAATCCCACATATATACACTAATTAGCTTTGTTAATAATGCATGATGACACTACGACATTGAGACACTTGGTGAGCGGGGGTGGGATGAACGGTGTTAATTTTTTCCTTGCACATCCTCAGGAAGCGTTCTTCGTCATGCATATATATAAGTGATGACTTGACGGATTTCGATGTTAAGGCGTTTGATCTCCTCCTCGGCTCAGCACATCTTTTTTTTTTTTTTAATTCTTAGCTTTAAGTGTGCGAGGGCGAGTAGCCCTATGTTACACTATACAGCGCGTGTGCTAGCTACCGAGGAGAAACGAGGCGGGATGGGGTCTGACCACAAGGGCGTGTTACTATACGCACGTAACCAGCTGAACCTAAGAAGGGGAAAAAAAGCCTAAGGTAGGGGGTACAAGAATACCTAGGTTAGTGGAGGGAGCAACAGTGAAAGAAAAGAAAGAGGTAGGGAGGTATGCACAAGGCGTGGGGGCTCAGGCAGGCTGACTCATGGTCAGGCTGTGGGTACGGTTGGATCAGGAGCAAGTTTGATGATAGAGGTGATTTGGCTTCGGCTTACCCGGGCCGAGTCCACGGTTAGCAGGGACCTGTCAGTGCGGACTGCTAGGCAAAAGGGAGGGCTGCCACGGAAGTGCAGTTTCACGACACTCGCTGCATCACGAGGGAGATCATTGGCCATGGTGCCATCTGGGGAATACATAGCCCCAGTGAATTCGGAGGGTAGGTCGATGCGAGAGAGGGCAGTAGTTAGCCATGTGGGGAGGTTGCCATCTGGCACTGTGATGCCATCCAGCCGCTGCACCAGCAGCTCAAAAGGCGGATGTGGTGGTTCTGGGGGGTTGTCGCCGTCACTGGCATTGGCCTCCGAGGAGGGTGATGAGGAGGGGGGGTCGTTGCGGCGGCAACATGCCTCATGGGTGGAGATGTAATTATAGAGCTGATCTTTAAGCAACCGAATCTCGGACCAAAGCGCCTTTACCTCGGTTTCTAGGGGGTGCACGTGCAGGTGGGTGGCGTCCGCCTTAGGGCCGGTAGGGGCTGGGTTGGGGGGAGAGGAGGCTGGCTTAGTGGGGGGTACGCCCTTCCTCCTGGGGGGGTGGGCTTTGAGCTGGTTGCGGAAGTGGATGTGGAGGTTGTTTTGGTACAGCCTCAGCCAGGCTGGTTGCACCCTCCCTGTGTCTGCTGCAATGGCGATTGGATTGAGATGGGCTTTAACCGAGTGAAAAACAGCGACGATCCACGGTACAGCTTTCAATGCAGTTTTGTCACAGGCGATGGGGACTGTTGGGACCTGGAAGGTCTTGCCCTTGTTGGGGCCAGCCTTGATGGACCAGGTCCAGATGGGGGGGTGAGAAGCAAGGTGCGAGACCACGAACTTGGGTAAGGCTGGGGGTGAGAAGCGGGCCTTAAAGGTGCCCTTAGGGAAGTGGTGATACTGTCTACCCATCTCTGAGAGCTGGAGGGGGCAGGGAACGGAGGGGGAGCATTGGTGTTTGGGGGGGATGGGGTTTTCCCATGGGGGGATGGTGGTGGTACTGGTTCAAGAGGCATTCTCAGCACATCTTGAAATAAGTATCTAGAGCGAAGCGAGCGGACGGGTGTGCCCAAGGGCATTTTGAGATATCTTCGTGCATGTCTTGGAGCAGATCAAAGTTGGCCAGAAAGGCATATTCAACAACTTGTTCCCACTGCAGCGTCTGTCGGGGGGGTCGCATAGCCAGTGCACACTTGTTGTAACGTTCGAGTGCAACCTTGATTGCTGCAGAGTGGGTTTGGAGAGCCTTGGCGATATGTTTCCATAGTTTGTAGCCTGCAAAACAAGAGTCAGTTGAGATGCAAACTGGGTTACAAATGCACCTGTGCCTGCCCTGTGTTAGCAACAGAGAAGGGTAGGGGCGTCCAAAGGGTGCCTAATCGACTCTAATAGCTCTAGAGAGCTTGGGAAAATACCAGACTAGAGTCCAGGCTTCCCCAGCCTCTGCCAGTACTCCATGTTCCTTGGTGATCTTCACCTCTTATCTTCGCTTTCTCTCTTCTACATGGTCTCTTACTTACTACCATTTGATTCCCCTCTTAATTTGCTACTTACTACTTCTTTTCCCAGCCTTCTAGGCCTATTCCTAGTGTTGTGGCGCATCAGCCACTCTTTGTTTACCCTTGTTTACCTTGAAGCGCACTTAGTGTAGCTAAGTCCAGTGCTGAGCCCTTTGGTTGCTCACACTGGACTCTAGGTACTGTGTACCCTCATATCTCTGTTCAATCTATGGTTGCTCACACTGGACTCTAGTCTGGTAATTTCCCAAGCTCCCAAGAGCTATTGGAGTCGATTAGGCGCCCTTTGGACG
Organism: Pisolithus albus; assembly: GCA_024613165.1. Taxonomy (NCBI): domain Eukaryota; kingdom Fungi; phylum Basidiomycota; class Agaricomycetes; order Boletales; family Pisolithaceae; genus Pisolithus; species Pisolithus albus. The sequence goes on from JANFAB010000048.1 coordinate 272,353, forward strand.
CCCCTACCCTTCTCTGTTGCTAACACTCCATGTGTAAGGTATCCTCCAGTGGCTCACGACTGAGGCCTTCAAGATATTTTTTCTCTTCCTCGAGCCACCTGTGGAAGATGCCCTCGTCATCAATGGACAAATCATGCTTGAGATTTGTGAGTACAGCCTTGCTGTCATGAATGATCGTCAACACCTGCTTATAGTTGTTGAAAAGAAAATTTGCTGAGGAAGGTTCGTTAATGATGATACTGGTAACGGTGACAAGCACGACTCACTGAGATTGGCATATATTTCAAAAGTATCGTTGTGCTCAAAATATGCATTGATTGCTTGCTGTCGGTGAAAGGTGGTTGCATATCGAACGGTAGAGGCGAGTGCATTGGACTTTGAGAACGTACATTTGCAGGTCTCCAGGTCCTCAAGGCCAAGCCCTTCCACGTACAACGTAAGATGGGACAGTTGGCACAAGCGGTGGTGCGCGTGGCCATGGAACACACCAACCAAACAGGTATGGTTTAGGTCTCGCGCTTGAGGTCTGAGAGTACTTGTTGCTAGCGTGGTCTGGAATTGACATCCTATATTGTACCCACTGCCAAGGCCATCACTGAAGGCAGCCATCAGCTTGGACACCGTTGCCAATGGATACTTTGCGCTTCAATATTGAAGTCAGTGGCTAACTTCAACGGAATGTAGTAGAAACCTACCATTCACCACTCTGGACCATCTCTGCTATCAATAGACATGTCCCGTGATGACAAACCGCCATGAAGATGCCAGTCTCATCATAGACACCCCATATCTTCTTGGTTTTTGCATTGTCCATATTCTTCCAACGTCCAGCACAGGGATTGGGGTCCGAATCCTGTGCAGAATTGTTATCACACCATACATAAAACTAAAGTAGACTTACTACGTTGGGGATGGGATCTTTACTCCCAACCATAGCAAACTTGTTGACATATTCATGGGACATGTAAGGGCTGCTCGTAAGTACTTGACCGGTGAGCAGATCACGGGATAGTCGATGGTTATCTGCGATCTCATCTGGAAGACGTCGAAGGACGCACTTGAGGGAATCATTCCCATCCATCGCATACAGTAGCTTGAACTTGAGCTCGGGTTCGTCAGTGAGCTGGTAGGTGCAAGCTGCACATGCGTGTTTCAACTGCCAGTCCTCTGAATCCCGTTGTAGCACTTGCGACACAATAGAGTCCACGCGGCCATGGAGTTGAAGATACAAATCAAATGCAATGGAAAATTGACAAGATAAATAGCGCTGAAAAACAACCTTTTAAAAGCGGGCAGGTTCATCACAAAAAAACTTCAGGACAGAGGTTCGACTCACACCCTGCAGATCACAAAGAGTCTTGATGAAGGCTTGGATGGAGAAATGTGGGCTGCGAAGCCGGGCGATACGGAAAAGCTCCAACGATCCAATGGTCACCGCAGCCGTGGGGTGAATGGGAGAGCAAGGAACAACGCCTTGACGCATAAGAGCAGATGTGATAAACGAATCACTTGCCCACACGCTGAAGGTGACTTTCTCAGAGCCTACCGGATCGCCGAAAGCAATGAACTGACTTCTTAGTATGTAAATATAGAAGACTTACAGTAAACATCGATGACCTGCAGCGTCCATGATGTAACACTGTTACCATCGTCAGCAGACTTTGGGAAGTACTCTCTACTTTTCCCCTTGGTCCACGTGTAACTCCAGCACAAGTAGGCTTGGGTGAGCGCAGGTAATTGTTGATCGAACACCTCATTTCGACGAAGAATACGATCGCGGGGCATGCGATAATCCTTCCTCCATGGGCCTTTGCGACCGTAGCTGCAGCGCAGGATTACAAGTGAGTAACCTCAATGAGACCTTGATATTATATGCTTACTCTTGGTAAAGTTTGCCCAATAACTCCCGTGCAAGATCTGTCAGTTCTCCTCCGGCGTTACTAACCTCAAGCTGCTCAGTACCATCCAAAACATCCCCAAGGGCTGTATTTCCAGCGTCTTCCCACTAGCAGTCCCAGTCTCTATCGGTCTCTTCATGCAAAGCCTCCAGGGCTTGGCGCTCTTCAGGCCCCATTCCTTCTCATTCATAAGTAGCCTGGTGCGATGGATTGAGCATACAATCTACTCACTTTCAAGTCTTTCCTGCTGAGACTTTCTCGCAGAAGCTGCCAATTCCACGAGGGCTTTATGCCGATAAACAGTATGTTTTGGCCTGTCCTGCATTCCATTGTTTCTGTTCCTTGGTGATCTTCACCTCTTATCTTCACTTTCTCTCTTCTACATGTCTCTTACTTACTAAGCATGCAAATAGGCTCCTGGTAGAGCACATTACCGCCATGGTGGATGAGTCTGGCCTGGCTAAGTCTTTCTGGGGTGAGGCGCTCGCTGCTCTTGTCCATGTCTGGAACAGATGCCCTACTGATATTGTGGATGGCGCCACGCCCTATGAGCTTTGGCATGGGCGAAAACCCGATGTTTCGCACCTCAGGGTGTGGGGGTGCACTGCCTATGTCCACCTGCAGAAGGATCAGCGCCCTGTGCTTGGCTCTCACATGCAGAAATGCGTCTTTATAGGTTACCCTGATGGCTACAAGGGCTGGAAGTTCTACAACCCTCTCACCAGGCGCACTGTTATCTCAGAGCGAGCTGACTTCGATGAGTGCCATTTCCTGGCCTCCAAGCGACCCCCCATCACTCCTGGTGCGCCCCAGTTCACTTCTACCGACCCTACTGATGCTCCGAGTTCTACACGCATCGATTTCGACTCTGACAGTGATTCTGAGGACGAGGATGGTCCTCCTGCACCGGTGCAGGGTCAGGGGGGAGCTGTTCCACCTCCAGTCGCTTACCCCCCTCCAGATCCTCCAGCAGTCGCTCCTGAAGGTCCAGATCATGCCCCTGCACCTGCTGCAGACGACTTCCACACCCCTCCAGCCTCTCCTGCACCTCAACCTCACCCAATTACTCCAGTAGGCATCGGTGCTCGACTCCCTGCTCGAAATCGACAACCCACTCGCAGTTGGTGGCAGCTCAGCCCTCAGCAATTGGAGGATGACATCGATTATGAAGAGGAGGACGCAGATCTCGCCCTATCGACCTCTAGCGCAGAACCTAGGACCTATGCCGAGTCTACTCGCCGCCCTGATGCCCAGCACTGGCACCAAGCTGCCTTGGACGAGTTAGCTGCCCATGAGAGTAATGGGACCTGGTCTTTCGTCGAGAGGCCTGTGGATCGCAAGGTGATTGGTTCTAAGTGGGTCTTTAAGCTGAAGTGCAATGCAGATGGCTCCATCGACCGCTACAAGGCTCGACTCGTTGCCAAGGGCTATAACCAGCGACCTGGCTTTGATTTCCTCGAGATCTTTGCCCCCACTGTCTGCATGCCCACCATTCGAGTCGTCCTCGCCTTAGCAGCTCTCAACGACCTCCACCTGCGCTCTGTCGATGTCTCCAATGCCTACCTCAATGGGGAGATGGACTGCAACATCTATATGGAGCAGCCTGAGGGTTTTGCCCAGAAGGACTCCAGGAAGTATGTCTGTCTGCTCCAGAAGGTGCTCTATGGGACGAAGCAGGTGGTAATCACTGGAATCGAAAAATGCGGTCTGTACTCGAGTCCCTTCGCTTCCAGCAGACCTACTCCGATGCAGCCATCTATATCCTGACCAAAGGTGATGTGCGAATCATTCTACCGGTTTTTGTCGATGATATGACCTTTGCATCGAAATCTCTCTCTGCCATCGAGGAGATGATCTCTGCGCTGCGCAAACACTTCAAATTGCGCGACCTAGGCCCCACTACTCAGCTCCTAGGCATTAAAATCGACCGAAACCGTGCCAATCGCTCCATCACCCTCTCCCAGCACCAGTACTGCCTCGACATCCTCAATCACTTTGGCATGGCTGACTGCAAGCCAGTTTCGACTCCCATGGACCCAGGACTGTGCCTAACTTGTGACCACAGCCCCCAGACTCGAGAGGAGGCTGCCCAGATGCATTCCATTGACTATCAGGGAGCTGTTGTGCATTTCCAGTGCCTTCAGAGGGGTCATCGAGCGCAGCACAGTGCGCAATGGCAGCCTTGGCGGTCGCAGAGGCAGGGTCTGGAGTATTAGGGTTTGGAGGCGAAGCAGTAGAGCTAGGGGTCGACTCCTGGGCTTGGTTCGCCTTCCTACCTTTCCCTTTGCACCTAAAGGCCTTGTGGGCATCCTTGGCTCGCTGCCTAGCGAAGCACATGTGCTCGCAGTGGGTCCTAGCACCACCAGCAGCGAGTGCAGAGTCCCCAGATGCGCCAGACACCTCAGCACGAGGTCTCCTGTTGATATCTTCGGCCATGAACGCAGATTTGATGGTAGCCTTGTCTAGGGACGAGAGTAGGAGCAGGGAAGAGGTGAAATGCGAGTATTCAGGGGGTAGAGTGCGAACCATGGCCATACAGACAAGTTCATCGTCCAAAGAGGCGAGTGTGAAGTTCTGGGAGCGCAACTCCTGGATCTTGAGCATGGCTAGCTCGATCCTGGCTGTCAGGGAGGTCAGGGACTCGTCCTCTCGCTTTCTGATGCTGAAGAACTCGTCATAGGCCACAAATCGAGCTCCAGGGTGCTGTTGGACATAGAGGGTGGCCAGGGCCTTCCAGGCAGCCACAGGGTCATCTTGGACAGTCCTAATGTGCACTCTCTGGTCATCCTCCAAGGCTAGCATGAGTTCACCTGCAGCCTTGTCTGCCTTCACATCCCACTTGTTCTGCTCATCTCCAGCAGCAGTAGGACGAGCCTACTTGCCATCCACAAGCCTCCAGAGGCCTTTAGAGCGAAGGAGGGCCTTCATTTCCTCACTCCAGGTCGAGTAGTTGGTCCCATTAAGGGGTTTGATGCGAGGGGTTTCAAACGGTCAGAGGACATGGGCGATGTCTAGGATCGAAGTATCGACAATGGCGAGCTCAGATGGCAATGGGAAGTGATGGCAATGAGATAGATAGACTCTGGGAGTCGAGAGGAGTCAAATGATAAAAGATTCGAGGGAGATCGATAGGGAGGAACTCGAGAGGTCTGTTCGCACATATGCATCGATGGCGAGGGATCGAGTCGATGAAGATTTTTCTAAGGAATACCGGTGGAAAGTACTCGATGCCAGGAGCTCGGCGAGAGTCAAATCAGGAAGATTGGAGTGTTGGATGATGAGATATGAAGCGACGAAAAACAGGTATCTGTGCACTGATGCCCCCTTTAGCTCCCCAGTGTGATATCTCGCTGTCTACCCAATGGATTGGCTTGAAACTCGATACATGAACCGCCCAGGGCCTTCGGAGTCGAAGCGATGTGTTTTGACAGCGAAGGATGCGATGTGGAAGGTTGGAGAGGGCGATGTTGGGAACAGAGGGTGCAAAAATGCGATAAGGCTGTTGGTCGCGATCTAAGCCGATTCCGAAGATCAAAATAGGCCGACTATGGTTATCAAGGCCGGGGAATGCGATGGTGAAGGTTTGAGGTCGATCGGAGCAGTGGTTGTTGCGGAATGAGGCTTAGAGCGCGGGGCTCATAACCTGTTAGCAACAGAGAAGGCTAGAGGCGTCCAAAGGCCGCCTAATCGACTCTAATAGCTCTAGGGAGCTTGGGAAAATACCAGACTAGAGTCCAGTGTGAGCAACCATAGATTGAACAGAGATATGAGGGTACACAGTACCTAGAGTCCAGTGTGAGCAACCAAAGGGCTCAGCACTGGACTTAGCTACACTAAGTGCGCTTCAAGGTAAACAAAGGTAAACAAAGAGTGGCTAATGCGCCACAACACTAGGAATAGGCCTAGAAGGCTGGGAAAAGAAGTAGTAAGTAGCAAATTGAAAGGGGGATCAAATGGTAGTAAGTAAGAGACCATGTAGAAGAGGGAAAGCGAAGATAAGAGGTGAAGATCACCAAGGAACAGATACTGAGATCAAAATTCTCGGAAAGCGCTGGAAAGCCCAATTTTTTTAAGTCATATCACACTAGTAACAAATTCTGTGGTACAGTAACCTCGGTCTTACTAGAGCTGGCAGGGGAAAAGGTACAATGTCCTATGGGCTAAGTCTTGCTCAGTCTTTCTAGACCCACCTCTCTAGATCTAGCTAATTTCTCGCACCAAATCCCTTCGTGCATATGAAAGTAAAATCGAAAAAATGGGAGGTTGTACATTGTCAGGGTATCAGTAGATATACTAGCTATGCCATTAGCAAGCTGTAACATGCTACAGAGGCATCTGAGCAGCTAATCATTGTCAATTGTCAAAAATCCGCACCTCTGTTATGACCTCCACAGCTATCTTGGCACATTTCTCGACATAGTCGAGCTCGCATTGTCCAAACATGTCCTTTATAAACGAGAATGTGAGCTAATATGATAGATTACAATGACCGAAATGAAACACATACAAGTTTCTCCTGCAAGACAACCTCATCGGCCTCCAAAGCTCGAAGCCTATCAGTAACATCAGTTGAGGATCACAATGATGGGCAGAAATGTTCACATTTCCTTTTGTTCTTCATCCACGGCCTTCGCCAGTTCAAAGCAATCTTGAACGAATCTAAGCTTGATCCCAAAACCAACAGCTTGCTGTTAGCAACAGAGAAGGGTAGGGGCGTCCAAAGGGCGCCTAATCGACTCTAATAGCTCTAAGGAGCTTGGGAAATTACCAGACTAGAGTCCAGTGTGAGCAACCACGGATTGAACAGAGATATGAGGGTACACAGTACCTAGAGTCTAGTGTGAGCAACCAAAGGGCTCAGCACTGGACTTAGCTACACTAAGTGCGCTTCAAGGTAAACAAAGGTAAACAAAGAGTGGCTAATGCGCCACAACACTAGGAATGGGCCTAGAGGCTGGGAAAAGAAGTAGTAAGTAGCAAATTAAGAGGGGAATCAAATGGTAGTAAGTAAGAGACCATGTAGAAGGGAGAAAGCGAAGATAAGAGGTGAAGATCACCAAGGAACACTTGCTATGGCAGGATTCAGCATCAAGGGCACAAAGATGGGTGAAATATGTAGAATACCAGAGGTTCACCATGTTGTATGGCCTTTCAAATGTCAGGATAGATGAACTCATTCTGTAAACAGCAGTCAATGAAGGCATTTGAAAGAATGCTTACTGCTCCCTCACTGCATTCGCCGGGGGGTTGCCTTCCACAGCTTGAATGCGAAGGGCAGGAACAGCAGCACGAGCACCAACTGCGTTGTATGGATGAACCAGAGTCCTCGGTGTAGGTGGTAGTGTCGAAAGGTCTAACAAGGTTTGGTCGGGACCACGAGAGCACAGGTCATACTGTATGGCGCGTAATGCCTTACACCTTTGCGAGCCATACCACGGGTTATGGGAGACATTTTGTGGAGATAGTGGGAAGTAGAGTGAGGGGGTAGTCACACCTAGGAGAAGGTCCATTTATAATCAGCGATCGATGGCACAAAGCAAGTTCACCTTTGTCCATTGCAGAGAAAGAACTCTTTGTGCATGTGCACTGGGGTGGCCCGAGAGCGGAGTCTGGACAGGTGCCACGGATCGGAATAACCATGCTTTCATCCTGCAGACGCAGATGCGAAGATTAACGTGGTAACACATGCAAAGACTAACGTGATAACACATAAGTGGATCTCTACAGTTAGTCAAGAATGGTGACAAGTACTACTTGTATTTCTGCTCACCACACCCACCACTCCATGAACATTATATGACATAGCCATGACAGGAAGACCAAGGGGAGGAATCAGAAGTGGCTGTGGAAGAGCATGCACGCAAAGTCGACGTGATGTGGGTCACGTCATGCCACACTAGCTGATGCGCCAGCCTATCAAACTGTTCAGAGATCACGTGGGCAGACACTAGCAGCTGCAGTACCCTCGACTTATCCGCATGGATATGAACCCTTTACGACGTATTGCGTTCTGTCCAAATCCATATTACAGTATGTACTATCCTAAACGTGATGCAGGGAGATACACGCATGCTTCTGGGGCAGGCGGCAAGCTGTAGTGGGGTCCATTAGACGAAATATGTAGCGGTATGACCAGGAATGCGGTGTTGAAGACAACAACAGGGCGCTCTCGAAGTATCACAATTCACACACACTGACAGGTACCAGGCAAAATAGCATAGCGGTAGGGTAGGGGATACGAGGCATTGAATACCAGAATTCTGTAAGGCTCGAAATGCCTCTTGTGTGGGCAGGAATTAAGCAAAACATTGTAGCGGTAAAGCAGAATGCGAGGCATCGAGGGTCAGATCAATGCGCAGCTAGAAAAATGTCAAATGGAGTAGAGGTGAAGGTGGTTACATACATGCAATCTCCGATTATTACTTTTTTTATCGCAGAGGAAAAATCTTCATCTGCCAGGTTCCATCTGCAGAGCTGCAAGGCAAGTTGCCATTGTTTCTTTTTTTTTGGTCCGTAAGGAGAGGGACGGTGGTAGCCGCTCTGGATTCTGTCACAAATGTAGTAAAACGTGAGTGGCATCGAAGTCACATTAGATTATGTCCTTGGCAGATTTAGGGAGTGCGATGTAATGTGACACTATCTTAAACCATCCCATAGACAATCTCATCTGACTGACAAACCAAGTCTGACAAAATCTGACCTGAGCAGCTTTCATCCCACCTGATCCAACACTGTTCTTCACTGGGACTGAGGGATATGAGCTATCAAGCCCCCCTATATGGTAAGCCAACCAGCGACCCCAAGACATATGTGCTGACTGATACCAAAATGATAGTCGCAATCTCCAACCATCTCAAACTGGAGAAAGTCCCTTCTACTCCCCCCTCTCTTATGATACCATGGGTATCACTGTCTGCAAGCGCTTGAATTCTAAGAGGCTATGAAAGCGAACTAAGCAAAGTCTGCACTCACCAACATCTTCAACCTCGACGGCATGCCATAACTGAACATAGCCTCTTCATCCCTCCAGAGTGCACGTCCCTGTAGTGATAAGGAACCTATCTTCCCTACTTTCAACGTGGGGCTGGAGGACCCCGTGTGAGTGTCACTGAGGTTAGTCAAAATGAAAGGCAGTACTCAACCGCAATAGAAAGCACAACGTCCTTGGCTGTTGGGCATTAGAATTGGTCAGAGATTGCTCAGAGACACTCACTGTCATGCATAAGTGTACCAAGTGTTCCTTGTGGTGATCTTCACCTCTTATCTTTGCTTTCTCTCTTCTACATGGTCTCTTACTTACTACCATTTGATTCCCCTTTCAATTTGCTACTTACTACTTCTTTTCCCAGCCTTCTAGGCCTATTCCTAGTGTTGTGGCGCATTAGCCACTCTTTGTTTACCTTTGTTTACCTTGAAGCGCACTTAGTGTAGCTAAGTCCAGTGCTGAGCCCTTTGGTTGCTCACATGGACTCTAGGTACTGTGTACCCTCATATCTCTGTTCAATCTATGGTTGCTCACACTGGACTCTAGTCTGGTATTTTCCCAAGCTCCCTAGAGCTATTAGAGTCGATTAGGCGCCCTTTGGACGCCCCTACCCTTCTCTGTTGCTAACACCAAGCAGGGATCTGTCCATGGAGTCCCATATTTGCACTTTCCCACATGTGCTGCCACCAAGTATAGCCTGCCCTCCATGTATGAAAGCCACCGGGACAAGCATCCCATTACTTGGCTGGAGCATGGAACCATCTAGGCTACTGTCGTTGAGGTGGTATATATTGAATCCTGTAATTTTCCTATCACCACTTGACTTCTGTGAGGTGTCAGTATGTTTTATCACCCCTCTGTATTGGTACTAACCTCCCCCTTCTTCTGTTTTCCCAATAGAACAATCCAGTTCTCATCTCGCTCAATTTCGTCCAATAGTCTCCAAGTTAGGGGCTCTGTCCATTTTAACTCTGGAATTGGATCATTTTGAGCTCGTTTTTTGACCATTTCTTGAGGCAGCCGGCTGGGGGGAGGTATGTAGAGCACCCAGGGTCAACTGAAAGAGGGGGGGGGAAGCAAGAGTCTCCCACAAAATGTGCATCGTTATACAGCAGCCTCATGTTCGCAGCATGTATGGGCAGTGGCTGTGTAAGAAATGTATATTATATAATTATTTAAGACCGGATTTGTAAAACAATGGGAGGGGTGATGAGCGAGAGTGTGAGCATGAGCAAAACCATGTGTGCCAACTTTGAGCGTACCTAATATTGTTTTTCCTTCACCAGAGCCTTCCTAGACGCTATCTCAACTCCCCTTTGGGTTATTAGGGCACATTTTCTATCTTTCTCTCCCCTCCCTGACACTGTACCAGGCAACTCCTAGCCCCCTCAGGTTGAACTGACCTCTCTCATCACCCCAGGAGACCTCAGGTAAACCGCTAGGCCTCCATCTATCATTTCTACATCTGGAGCCCACCGCAAGGGGGCTGTTTCTGCTTGGTAACTCACTTCTGCCCCTACCTTCAAGATCGCACACGCGATATCTCAAGAAGCAACGCGCCTTTCCTCTCTCTTTTCGGGACGCCCATTCTACTCGACGAGCGCTTTTGATCGACGCCATTTTCGACGTGTTTGCCCCAGTGGTTCAGGAGTTATCACTGTTTTTGTGCAGAAAGGCACTGTAGGACGATTTTGGGCATAACTCCGCATTGGGTGCCCAGAATCTCTCGTTTCATTGACATCCCAGCAGCCGTAGATCCTGTCGAGAGCTTCAGGAAGGTACCTTTTTCGTCGCATCCGCACTGTTACTTCTGGAGATATCGCTCATTTTGTGCTGAAGGGCTGTATTGGACGATTTTGCAAATTCCTCAGGATTGGGTGGATCGGTTTCTCGTATTTCCTCGCTGTCCCACTTCCTTTAGGGCCCTGCTACCAGGCTCCGAAGTTTCATAGTGTTTTGCCCAGTGGTTCTCCTCGGATGAACTGCTGTCCTCCCCCTCCTGCCACAGCTGAGCTCCCTGTGTATCTGGAGTAGTCATCGATGAATGTGACCCAGTAGCGAAAACCAGAGAAGGTCCTGTAGGGCACATAGTGTAGATCAGTGTGCACAAGTTCTAGAGGACGAGAGGCGCGCCATTCTGAGCTAGGGAATGGATTGGCATGCATCTTGCCAGCCAAGCATGGTTCACAGACAGGATCAGGACGAGTCTTGACATCCAGCTTCAGCCCAGTGACTAGGTTGCGCTGTATGAGGGTCTTTACTCCCTCCACATGGTGATGCGCAAGTCGACGATGCCACAGGCTCAAATCGAGAGGTAGGGTTGTTGCAAGCGAAGCTGAGTGAGCACAGGGAATGGTGGTGCCGTCCAGGAGCGCAGTGTTGCTGTCTGAGATGCTGGCGACGAAGAGGGGAGCCCCAGGAGGGCGAGAGAAGGCCATACGCACAGAATCGATGTTTACTACGAAGCCAGAGTGGCGAGTTAAGTACAGGACTGAGAGGAGATTCGATTTAAGGTCAGGGACATGTAGGACGCATCTAAACTCGACTGCCCTCGCTCCCTTGCCCTCTATGACTGGATGGAAGACCACAGACCCGACCCCAGCTGAATAGACGATGGTATTGTCAGCCAGGCGGATTGGGACGCGTTTTGGGGTATAATTTCGCAGCCAGTGGCGATGGGGAGTCATATGAGAAGTGGCCCCAGTGTCTGCAGTCCAGTGGTCGTCAGCATCGAGTCTGGAGGGGTAAGGGGAGGCAGAGAGGCGAAGACTTGCATTTCCAGCACCTTCAGAGGGGTCATCGAGCGCAGCGCAGTGCGCAATGGCAGCCTTGGCGGTCACAGAGGCAGGGTCTGGAGTGTTAGAGCTTGGAGGCGAAGCAGTAGAGCCAGAGGGTGGTTCCTGGGCCTGGTTCGCCTTCCTGCCTTTCCCTTTGCGCCTGGAGGCCTTGTGGGTCTCCTTGGCTCGCTGCCTAGCGAAGCACATGTGCTCGCAGTGCCCAGGCTTCTCGCAGAAGGTGCAGGGGTCGCCAGGGGCACATCCAGAGGTCCTAGCACTGCCAGCAGCGAGTGCAGAGTCCCCAGATGTGCCAGACACCTCAGCACGAGGTCTTCTGTTGATATCTTTGGCCACAAACGCAGATTTGATTGTAGCCTTGTCTAGGGACGAGATTAGGAGCAGGGAAGAGGTGAAATGCGAGTATTCAGGGGGGAGAGCGCGAACCATGGCCATACAGACGAGCTCATCGTCCAAAGAGGCGAGGGTGAAGTTCTGGGAGTGCAATTCCTGGATCTTGAGCATGGCTAGCTCGATCCTGGCTGTCAGGGAGGTCAGGGACTCGTCCTCTCGCTTTCTGATGCTGAAGAACTTGTCATAGGCCACAAATCGAGCTCCAGGGCGCTGTTGGACATAGAGGGTGGCCAGGGCCTTCCAGGCAGCCACAGGGTCATCTTGGACAGTCCTAATGTGCACTCTCTGGTCATCCTCCAAGGCTAGCATGAGTTCACCTGCAGCCTTGTCTGCCTTCACATCCCACTTGTTCTGCTCATCTCCAGCAGCAGTAGGACGAGCCTACTTGCCATCCACAAGCCTCCAGAGGCCTTTAGAGCGAAGGAGGGCCTTCATTTCTTCACTCCAGGTCGAGTAGTTGGTCCCATTAAGGGGTTTGATGCAAGGGGTTTGGTCAGAGGACATGGGCGATGTCTAGGATCGAAGTATCGACGATGGCAAGCTCAGATGGCGATGGGAAGTGATGCCAATGAGATAGATAGACTCAGGGAGTCGAGAGGAGTCGAATGATATAAGATTCGAGGGAGATCGATAGGGAGGGACTCGAGATATCGAAGACTTGGTCTGTGCGCAAATATGCGTCGATGGCGAGGGATTGAGTCGATGAAAATTTTTATAATGGGTACCGATGGAAATCGCATTAGGAAGATCGGAGGGTTGGATGATGAGATATGAAGCGAAGAAAAACTGGTATGTGCGCACTGATGCCCCCTTTAGCTCCCCAGTGTGATATCTCGCTTTCTACCCAATGGATTGGCTTGAAACTCGATACACGAACCGCCCAGGGCCTTCTGAGTCGAAGCGATGTGTTTTGACAGCGAAGGACGCGATGTGGGAGGTTGGAGAGGGCGATGTTGCGATATGGGGGTGCAAAAATGCGATAAGGCTGTTGGTCGCGATCTAAGCCGATTCCGAAGATCAAAATAGGCCGACTAGGGTTCTCGAGGTCGCAAATCCGCACGAACGAGAATGATAAGGATCTGTGACAATGCACATAAGTGAGAGTGAGGATTTCGAGCATGTATGAAATTAATAAGACATCGGTGAGCAAGAGTCAAGACAAATTGTTATGGTCAAGGGGAACGTTCCTCTGCATGGGTCAATATGAGTTGAATGAATGTAGTTTATGTCACGCACCGGTCATCATACAAAGGATTCGCCAACACATATCACCAGTCAAGATGTACAGACGTTCGAGTAACAAGTCTTCAACACCCCGAGCTGCACTTAAGAAGTGCCCCAAATGGGTCTCATCCGTGCAACTGATACCACGAAGCACACCAAGATGCACAGATAGGCACCAAACCTATCTGAGCACTCAAAGGGCACCAAACCCCCGAGCCATGGTGGGGGAATGCCCCAAACATTCCCCTCTGCACATGCCACAAACGATGTGGAGAGAAAGATGTTAAACAAAAATGAAGAAGTACTTACAGTTTTCAAAAAAAAAGAAATCTGAGCCTGTATGCACAAGTGAAAATTACTGATGGAGTTTCATTGGTCAACATTCAACGATCAAGTGTTAGCTCATTTGGGGATTCCCGTGCGTTCATGTCACGTGCGTCTAGCCAAATAGGCCGACTAGGGTTATCAAGGCCGGGGAATGCGATGGTGAAAGTTTGAGGTCGATCGGAGCAGTGGTTGTTGCAGAATGAGGCTTAGAGCACGGGGCTCATAACCTGTTAGCAACAGAGAAGGGTAGGGGCGTCCAAAGGGCGCCTAATTGACTCTAATAGCTCTAGGGAGCTTGGGAAAATACCAGACTAGAGTCCAGTGTGAGCAACCGTAGATTGAGTGGAGATATGAGGGTACACAGTACCTAGAGTCCAGTGTGAGCAACCAAAGGGCTCAGCACTGGACTTAGCTACACTAAGTGCGCTTCAAGGTAAACAAAGGTAAACAAAGAGTGGCTAATGCACCACAACACTAGGAATAGGCCTAGAAGGCTGGGAAAAGAAGTAGTAAGTAGCAAATTGAAAGGGGAATCAAATGGTAGTAAGTAAGAGACCATGTAGACGAGAGAAAGCGAAGATAAGAGGTGAAGATCACCAAGGAACACAAGTAGCTAGTGAGAGAGCAGCAGGCTTGAGTGACATAGCGGTATCTGTTGGACTTTGGCATGACAAAGGTGTCGATGTAGGCTTTGTAGAATAGGGGTTTGGGTATGGCAATGACAGGGGGAATGTGGACACAATTGAGGTGGCATATCTGGCATTTGTGACTCCTGATGTACCAGCGAACATCCTGCTCTAGCATGGGCCACCAGAATCATGTGAGTAAGCACATATGAGTGGAGAAGATACCCTTATGGCCCAGCACATCGTGGGCCTGGCAGATGATGTTAAGCCACTTGTGGTGGCCTTGGGGTTCCTTCCTCCACAGTTCTCCTCCCTTTATGAAGTATCAGGAAGTGAGCTGTACCAGACTTTCCAACTCCTTTTCTTCTAATCCATCTGGCAGCTTCTTTGTCTCCAAGAACTCGATTGTACCCTTGAGGGCCACCAGTCGAGCATCATACTGCGCCAGCGCCTCCTGAGGACCACCATATGGAGTCCACCAAGTACCTGGAGGACTGGGGGCACAGCCAAAAGCCCCTTCTTCGTTCTGGTCATCCTCCCATGGACCCTTGATGTCGACCGAATCTTCAGGTCCAGCGCCCTCTAACTTGTTTGGAGCTTCGACTGACACACTGCCAGTACCGGCACTGACCCCCTCAGGCTCACCTGCAGGGCATTCTTCGTCATGAGGAGGGTCGGGGGTAGTAGTGTTACCTGCACTCGAAGGGAGGAACAGAGGGAGATTGGATACCGATGGGGTACGAGGAGGAGGACTGGGTGCTTGAAGGGGGACTGACTGACTTACCACCCGAGGCTTGACATGTATTGTAGGTTTAGGTGGTGCCGATGAAGACAGAGGGTCGAGGGGAGCTGCCGAGGTCTTAGCCTTCTTGCTGACCGAGACCGATGAGGTTGGGGCATCGGTGTTCTTCCACTAGTCCCCTGGTTACATCTGTGCACTTTAAAGCCTCGACAACTTACCTTCTTGCCAGCCTTGCTAGCCTTGTCACACTGCTTCTTCCCTATGTGGCAGGCAGCACATGCTGCCCCAGGAGCACCTTCCTTCCACTCACACCAAATCCCCCATGCCACACACTGACCACAAGCCTCGGAGTCGACTTGCATAGTAGAGGCGACCACCTCTTGAGGGTCGCCCGACCTCTGGGTAACCTCACTGACAGGTTCTGCACAACGTGGGGTTGGCACAATGGTTTCTTCCTCAACCATAGTGTCTAAGTCAATAACGCTGCCATCCCCACCCATTGGCTGTACCTAAGCCACAAAGGGCTGTCAGAGAGTGCAGGTAAAATGAAGTGAAGGGAGGTATGCACCTGGTCACCCTTGTTCCCCTTAACAGCTGCCTTCTCCATCTGCCATCAAGACCACCTGGTCTCACTGCCCACCTGCAACCTACTAGGCCCTACCTGGACTGGCTGAACCTTCGACTTCCTTGCTTGTCGGGGGAACCGCTTCCTGAGGGGTGCCAGGGTGAGAAGTGCCCAGAGAGTGCCTGCTTTGTCTCTGCCAGGTACTTGGGTGCCTCAGTACTATGGTCGAAGGCAAACTGCCTCAACCCTTTGATGTTTTCCTGTGTGCCCCATCATGACCAAGGACCAGATCTGGGCCCACAGTTCTTCTTTTGGATGTGCAGCAAATTGCCCCAATGCATCTGGATCTCAGATCTAGGAGTCAGAGTGACTCATTTGCAGTCATATCCCTTAATCAGCAGTGACCACTTACTCATCCCCCTTTCTGTCGCATTATTCATCCGTTCCTTAATGACTCATTCTACACTTCAGTCACCCCCCATCAGGGACCTATTAGGTCTATATATTTCTACAGATGTATATACCTAATAGGTCTACTGGGGTTGGGAATTCCCAGCCAGTGCTGGTGAATCTCCATGCCTGGAGGTTCACCAAAGAGAGGGCTGGAGAAATTGCATTTTGCCATAAATAATTTATTTATTGGTTGGTATAACAGAGTGTCTGGGGTCCAAATGAGACTTTCTCCAGCCTAAAATGGACCTCACTGGGAGGGGGGTATGGAGCATTGTCCAGTGTAAATTAGACCTTACTATGGATGATGTGGGGCTTTCTCCAGCCTTAAATGGACCTCACCAGGGGGTATGGAGCATTGTCCACTGTAAATTAGACCTTATTCTGGATTACATAGTGGTTTCTCCAGCTCAAAATGGACACTGGGAGAGGGTACTATGGAGCTCTCCCCAGCCAAAGTGGACCTCATTCAGATCACATGGTGCATTCTCCAGGCTGAAATTGACCTCTGTGTGGGTGCTAAGGAAGTTTCTCCAGCTTAAAATAGACCTTATTATGGCACTTTCTCCAGCTTGAAATGGACCTCAGTGTGGGTGATATGGAGCCTTCTCCTGTGGGAAATACAAATCTTAATGGGGACCATATGGGACTGTCTCCAGCCTATAATGGACATTGATGATGGTTTGATGAAAGTAGGGAATGGGCCTATCCTTGTGAAATCCCTCCGTATCATTGCTTCAAACTCACTGAGTGTCAAAGGGTCCATGGTTCAGCCCCCACTCTGAATACTGACACAATCTCCCCCTTCAATTGGTCCATGGTCACCCCCACTCCAAATCAATACTGACACATCTCCCCTCAAGCATTCCATGGTCCTACCCCCCTCCCCCCACCCCAGATACTAACACATCTCCCCTCAGAGGATTTATGGTTGGCCCCTACCTGTTACGAGTCGTGCTTGAGTGACAAGTCAGGCAAGACTAGTCGACGAAAGACAGCGACTGATAGAGGAACACAGAACGAAACAAACCAACAACCAACAAAGGCAAGGACAAACGACAGCAAGGGTTTAGTCGGAGGGAGGACACGCAGATCTTGACAAAGACGATGGCAAAGCCTAGATGAGGCTAGTAGCACAGTCACTCAATCAGAGACAAGAGGGATACGCCCAATCACGAAAATGAATAGAACTAGGGATCTCGTACAGGGTTGTGCCTACTATATATACTCTCTAAGTAGGGGCCATGAGGAAACCTCAAGGCGGAGGCACAGGGTATGACGTCAGAGATGACATCAGGATGACATCATCGAGTACTAGGCCTAGGTTCTAGACTGTAAGTATAAATAGCTCGCAAACTGTGAAAAGGGAAAGAGAGATCTGTAATCGGAGGTCTGGATCGTGGCTGGATAAGGGCTAGGTACACAGCCCCACGAAGAAGTGCCCAAGATGAGATCTGAAGGATTTAATCGGTTATCTAATCAGTGATAAGATAAGATGAAAAGATAGGGGCGATCTTCGATCCATTACACTACCCTGAATACTGACACATCCCCCCATCTGAACAATCTCCCACAGTTGAAGTATTCCCTGTGTGGTGAGCATGAATGTGGACATGACAATATGCAGGTTCACCCTAGTATGAATGTGGACATGACGATATGCAGGTTCACCCTAGTAAGGTAGAGAGGGTCACTGAGTTTGCAAGTGATACCTTGGTCCCCAGAAGTGGAGTGATATCAGCACAAACTTGGTGGCACTCAGTGGATAAACCTGCCCTTGAGGGAGGCAGTATTTGATGTGGTTGAGAATGGAATATATGAATATGCCCAAGTCATCCCAAGCTCCAGACTTGATGCAGATGGTTTCATGAATCAAGCTGCTTCCCAAAAATTTAGTTTTGTTCAAGATGGTCACAGCTACCAGAACATCAGTTTTGTGTGATCCCCTATTAACTCACTGAGCTTGCTCATGGGTGCCACAAACTGACCATCTGATCCCCACATAACATAACTGACGGGGGGACTGTTCAGTGTCACAATGACTTTCTCTTGCTGAAGGTCATATAGAAGGACAGATGAGGTAGAGCTCTGGATCAGGCATGCAGGGCTGTCATAGAATATCTCATTTGTTTGCACAGGAGGCTTGATTGTTTTCAGGGCAAGTCACAATAAACTGTGGTGTTGACATTGATGGAGGAATCCTTGATCCTGGGCAGGAAGCATAGCCCACTCATATAAACCATTGTCCAAGGATATGGTGACCAGACAAGCCATGGTGGTGGGAAACCAGGCCTGGAGTTGACTGGTGCATAGGTAGATAGAGCTCAGCAGGGAAGAGAGGACATAAGCAATAGACTTTTGGAGCTTCACCTTTGATCCTGATGTTAAAGACAACAATTCCATGCAATTGAATGAGTGCATGATGAACCTAATGCAGAGCAGACAGACATGTTCAAAGCTGGTGTGGAGAATCACCAACTGTCTTGGAGAATCATTAGTCTGTCATGGTGATTCACCACCATGGGATGGAGAATCACCAGAGTGGGGTGGAGAATCACCAGAGTGACATGGAGATTCACCAGAGTGGGGTGGAGAATCAACAGAGTGACATGGCAATTCACCATAGTGGGATGGAGAATCACCACAGTGGGGTGGAAAATCACCAGAGTGACATGGCAATTCACCATAGTGGGATGGAGAATCACCAGAGTGACATGGTGATTCACCATAGTGGGATGGAGATTCACCATAATGGAATGGAGAATCACCATAATGGGATGGAGAATCACCAGAGTAGGATGGAGAATCACCAGAGTGGGGTGGAGAATCACCAGAGTGACTGTCATGGTGATTCACCATAATGGGATGGAGAATCGCCAGTCTGTCATGGTGATTCACCAGAGTGACATGGTGATTCACCATAATGGGATGGAGAATCACCAGAGTGACACGGTGATCACCAGAGTGGGATGGGGAATCACCAGAGTAGGATGGAGTGACATGGCAATCCACCAGAGTGGGATGGGGAATAGGATGGAGATGGAGAATCACCAGAATAACATGGAGAATCATCAGAGTGACATGGCGATTCACCATAATGGGATGGCGATTCACCATAGCAGGATGGAGAATCACCAGAGTAAGATGGAGAATCACCAGAATGGCATGGTGATTCACCAGAGTGACATGGCAATTTGCCATAATGGGATGGAGAATCACCAGGGTGACATGGTGATTCACCATAATGAGATGGAGAATCACTGGAATGGCATGGTGATTCACCAGAGTGACATGGTGATTTGCCATAATGGGATGGAGAATCACCAGGGTGACATGGCAATTCACCATAATGGGATGGAGAAACACCAGAGTGTCATGGTGATTCACCATAATGGGATGGAGAACCACCAGAGTGACATGGCAATTCACCGCAATGGGATGGGAAATCCCCATGGCAGGATGGAGAATCACCAGAATGGCATGGAGATTCACCAGTACTATAGGAAAGTTCACATAGGATAATGAATAAATTCACAGCAGCTATTGATTTAAATTCACAAAGGCTAATGATAAAATTCATGGAGCACAGTCACTTTATTTGCAAAAACTTATGCAATAAATTCACCAAGGCTAATATGATTTAGATTCATGGAGCATAGACAAATACCATTCACAATTGCTAATCATTGAATGAATTCACAAAGACTAATGATTAAACTCACAGAGAATGAACAAGTAAAGACTAGCCATGTGTAGCAAATGAAAATGCAGAGTTACGAAGTATGAAGAACTTGTTCCTTGGTGATCTTCACCTCTTATCTTCGCTTTCTCCCTTCTACATGGTCTCTTACTTACTACCATTTGATTCCCCTCTTAATTTGCTACTTACTACTTCTTTTCCCAGCCTCTAGGCCCATTCCTAGTGTTGTGGCGCATTAGCCACTCTTTGTTTACCTTTGTTTACCTTGAAGCGCACTTAGTGTAGCTAAGTCCAGTGCTGAGCCCTTTGGTTGCTCACACTGGACTCTAGGTACTGTGTACCCTCATATCTCTGTTCAATCCGTGGTTGCTCACACTGGACTCTAGTCTGGTAATTTCCCAAGCTCCTTAGAGCTATTAGAGTCGATTAGGCGCCCTTTGGACGCCCCTACCCTTCTCTGTTGCTAACAGAACTCGCCCAACAGTCAACAAGACCAGTGTCCAAAAAATATGAAGGGTATAGTACCTAACTAGGAGGCATTCCATTGGGGTATCAGTGGAGTATACCAGTCCTTACAATAACTCAGTAAACGCTGTAAACAGAAATCTAACATACCTTAGTAGCCGACATAATGGTCACGGCTATGATGGTCATCATCTGAATCATAGCCATGGTGTCGCTTACATGGAAGATCTCGATAGACATATCAGATGACACTATGGTGTGTCAATTAGAGAATAAAAGCTAGAGCAACAACATACCTGTGATGGTTCCTTCCCTGTGGTGGGGACAGATCATTATTGCTCTCACTGAATTGATGATCCCTGTGACGTTTGTGTGTATGATGTTGGGGGCATGGTGTAGGGGAATGACTATGGGAATGTGGTACATGGGCAGTATGCTGTGGTACAGGTGTAGAATAGCATGTACAACGATGAGAAACAGACTGAACATCTGAACATCTCCCCTTGCAGGTTGCTGTGGCAACTCATCAGTCAACGATGAAGATGATGGTTTTGATTGTGGGGACTGTGGCGTTATGTTTCTTGAAGAAGTGATGGATATCCAGAGCACTGCGAGGCTTGGGCTGGGTTCCAGTGGCCAGGGGGTCAGTAAGCATAGAGTTTACCATGTCCGCTGTATGCTGGCTTGGGGCTGCACAAGCCCTGGGGACCAGGGGTTCCTCATCATCATCTTCACCATTGTCAGTGATGTCATTGATGTTGAAGTACTCCGACTCCTGCATGTTACTATCCACCCATTGTGGGGATTGGTAGTGGGCAGGGGGATGACAGTTACGAGGGGGACGTGCTTCCACAGCAGGCTGACTTGGCTGGTGGGCTGAGAGTACATGGTCAGCAGGTCCAGGCTCTGGAACAACCACTGGGTGGCCAGGAGCAGGTGGTGCAGGCTCTGGAGACTCTGGAGTTGGCTGTTTTGTGTGGTGACCTCTGGCCATGGTTGCACTGGAAAGACAGAGTGGGTGGCAAACTGAGTGCTCAACAGGTCTTGACCCTTGAGGCTTTTTGGCAACACACCTTACATCATTTGCATTGAATTTAAGGGGCTGTGTAAGGAACCCGCCTGTCCCATAGATTCAGGGTGCAATTCAGTTGGCCCGATTTGCGAAGCACTGTTGATCTTGGGTCTGACTCTGCCCCTTATGCGTCTGGCAGGTAGCTAGAGGAAAAAGTTGGTTTGTAGCTAACAGGCTTGCCTTTGAATTGCAAAAGTATACATATACAGGTACATGGATACTACATATTCACTCTATAGGCAGAAATGTATTAGCTTATTGGTTAGTTCAATTCATAAGGTTAGCTTACATTCGTCTCGGGGTTTTCATTTGGGCTGGCGACCTCAACTTGGACAGTGGAGAGTTGGCTGCAGCCTGCACTGGCATGGGAGCTGGAAGGGGGCACAAAGAGATGGGCAGTGGATTGAAATCAGTTGATGTTTCTGCTGGAGAGCCACCCTTGCAGAGATGGGAAAGGATGGATCAGATGTAGTCATAGGTAGGTGTTTCTGCAAAGGAGAGTGAATGCACATATACTGTTAGCAACAGAGAAGGGTAGGGGCATCCAAAGGGCACCTAATTGACTCTAATAGCTCTAGGGAGCTTGGGAAAATACCAGACTAGAGTCCAGTGTGAGCAACCATAGATTGAAGAGAGATATGAGGGTACACAGTACCTGGCAAGGTACATCAGTGTGCTAACAGCTCCCGACCAGGTCCCATTGCTCTCGTGGGCAGCTAACTCGTCCAGGGCAGCTTGGTGCCAGTGCTGGGCATCAGGGCAGCGAGTAGACTCGGCATAGGACCTAGGTTCTGCAGTAGAGGTCGATAGGGCGAGATCTGCATCCTCTTCTTCATCATCGATGTCATCCTCCAATTGCTGGGGGCTGAGCTGCCACCAACTGCGAGGAGGTCGTCGATTTCGAGCTGGGAGTCGAGCACCGATGCCTACTGGAGTAATTGGGTGAGGTTGAGGCGCAGGAGAGGCTGGAGGGGTGTGGAAGTCATCTGCAGCAGGTGCAGGGGCAAGATCTGGACCTTCAGGAGCGACTGCTGGAGGATCTGGAGGGGGATAAGTGACTGGAGGTGGGACGGCTCCCCCCTGACCCTGTACTGGTGCAGGGGGACGATCCTCGTCATCAGAATCACTGTCAGAGTCGAAGTCGATGCGAGCAGAGCTCGGGGCATCAGTAGAGTCGGTAGAAGTGAACTGGGGTGCACCAGGAGCCATTGGGGGTCGCTTGGAGGCCAGGAAGTGGCGCTCATCGAAGTCAGCTCACTCTGAGATAACAGTGCGCTTTGTGACAGGGTTGTAGAACTTCCAGCCCTTGTAGCCATCAGGGTAACCTATAAAGACGCATTTCTGCATGTGAGAGCCAAGCACAGGGCGCTGATCCTTCTGCAGGTGGACATAGGCAGTGCACCCCCACACCCTGAGGTGTGAAACATCAGGTTTTCACCCATGCCATAGCTCATAGGGCATTGTGCCATCCACAGCATCAGTAGGGCATCTGTTCCAGACATGGACAAGAGCAGCAAGCACCTCACCCCAGAAAGACTTGGCCAGCCCAGACTCGTCCAACATGGCAGTGATGCGCTCTGCCAGGAGCCTATTTGTGCGCTCTGCAACTCCATTCTGCTGGGGGCGAGCTCGGACAGTGTGCTGGCGCTCTATACTGGCATGGGTAGTGAACTCGAGCATCGCATTGCTCATGTACTCGCCTCCCTTGTCATCTCGAAGAGTTTTGATGCGCCGCTCGGTCTGGTTCTCTGCAAAGGCCTTGAATCACTTGAAAGCATCGAAAACATCAGATTTTGTGCACAGGGGAATGACAAAGCAGTATCTGGAGTAGTCATCGATGAAAGTGACCCAGTAGCGAAAGCCAGAGAAGGTCCTGTAGGGCACATAGTGTAGATCAGTGTGCACAAGCTCTAGAGGACGAGAGGCATGCCAATCAGAGCTTGGGAAGGGATTGGCATGCATCTTGCCAGCCAAGCATGGTTCACAGACAGGGTCAGGACGAGTCTTGACATCTAGCTTCAGCCCAGTGACCAGGTTGTGCTGTATGAGGGCCTTCACTGCCTCCACATGGTGGTGTGCAAGTCGACGATGCCAGAGGCTCAAATCAAGAGGAAGGGTCGTTGCAGGCGAAGCTGAGTGCACAAAAGGAATGGTAGTGCTGTCCAGGAGCGCAGTGTTGCTGTCTGAGATGCTGGTGATGAACAGGGGAGCCCCTGGAGGGCGAGAGAAAGCCATACTCATAGAATCGATGGTTACTATGAAGCCAGAGTGGCGAGTTAAGTACAAGACTGAGAGGAGATTGGATTTAAGGTCAGGGACATGTAGGATGCATCTAAACTGGACTGCCCTCGCTCCCTTGCCCTCTATGACTGGATGAAAGACCACAGACCCGACCCCAGCTGAATAGACAATGGTATTGTCAGCCAGGCAGATAGGGACGCGTTTTGGGGTATAATTTCGCACCCAATGGCAATGAGGGGTCATATGAGAAGTGGCCCCAGTGTCTGCAGTCCAGTGATCATCAGCATTGAGTCTGGAGGGGCAAGGGGAGGCAGAGAGGCAAAGACTTGCATTTCCAGCACCTTCAGAGGGGTCATCGAGCACAGCACAGTGCACAATGGCAGCCTTGGCAGTCGCAGAGGCAGGGTCTGGAGTGTTAGAGCTTGGAGGCGAAGCAGTAGAGCCAGAGGGTGGTTCCTGGGCCTGGTTCGCCTTCCTGCCTTTCCCTTTGCGCCTGGAGGCCTTGTGGGTCTCCTTGGCTCGCTGCCTAGCGAAGCACATGTGCTCGCAGTGCCCAGGCTTCTCGCAGAAGGTGCAGGGGTCGCCAGGGGCACATCCAGAGGTCCTAGCACTGCCAGCAGCGAGTGCAGAGTCCCCAGATGTGCCAGACACCTCAGCACGAGGTCTTCTGTTGATATCTTTGGCCACAAACGCAGATTTGATTGTAGCCTTGTCTAGGGACGAGATTAGGAGCAGGGAAGAGGTGAAATGCGAGTATTCAGGGGGGAGAGCGCGAACCATGGCCATACAGACGAGCTCATCGTCCAAAGAGGCGAGGGTGAAGTTCTGGGAGTGCAATTCCTGGATCTTGAGCGCGCTGTTGGACATAGAGGGTGGCCAGGGCCTTCCAGGCAGCCACAGGGTCATCTTGGACAGTCCTAATGTGCACTCTCTGGTCATCCTCCAAGGCTAGCATGAGTTCACCTGCAGCCTTGTCTGCCTTCACATCCCACTTGTTCTGCTCATCTCCAGCAGCAGTAGGACGAGCCTACTTGCCATCCACAAGCCTCCAGAGGCCTTCAGAGCGAAGGAGGGCCTTCATTTCCTCACTCCAGGTCGAGTAGTTGGTCCCATTAAGGGGTTTGATGCGAGGGGTTTGGTCAGAGGACATGGGCGATGTTTTGGACTATGAAAGTTGGGTCCAAGGTTGGGTAGAGCACTGCCAAATGTCATAATGTCAAGATCCTCGCCTGTGAGAGTACCGTGGTCAAGCATTTCCTGTTCGACTGCACAAGTGGAAGTACGTTTGGGATCTGGAAAGACGACGTCAGGTGAGAGGGGGGGGATAGGTGCGCATATAGGGTGAGGAAATGTTCGTGACACCGGTCCAAGGTCTCTATGTGTTGAAGCGACGGCCTTGTGTCCTACAACACGCAACCGGAACTGCGTGGCCTTGGTTTTTTCACGTAAGTCAGCTCGTGTATGCGCAGCCGCAACATGCGCAGGTACGAGGGCTCCACGGCAGCCATGTGTCTTGCAGTTGCACTTCCGAAACCCCATCGAGATGATATTAAGGCGATCAGTGAGCGCTTGAGCGGTAGATGGAGACAAGGACAGTGGTACGGGTGTAGCTGATAAGATCTTACATCGATCAACAAAATGAATATGATCACGTGCATACTTGGCATACGCAAATTTCTACTCATCAAGATGAAGTTACTAGTTGCGAAGGCGTTTATGGGAGGGAATGGGGTTTGTAACCTCAGAGAAGACTGGCTGGTGACGTCTCTGCCCAGCAATGAGCTCCTCCTGAATGTGCGCCCATCTTTCCTAAGTTTAACATCAGTACATGACGATCCAAACTATTTAATAGAAAAACATACAGAGAGCAGCTGCGTGTTGACACTATCAAAATCCTCAGACCCAGCGAAACTATCGGGTGTGAAACCACGCTTGAGGGACCGGTAAGGAGTATGGGCAGGGAGAGGGGATGGGGATAATTCCGATACAACAGTCTGAAAACAGGTCATCAGTAAAGAACGGAAAGTCTACTTAGAACCTACAAGTTCAAAGGGGCTTGGGGTCCTTTCCCCAGGTTCAGCTTCATGGACAACCGGGATACAAGGCAGGGTAGGCTGCTCATTTGCTGACTCGACCAAGGCAGGTAGACCGAGATCCACAAACTCAGGTTCAATCCCATTAGTCCTAGCGTCCATACTGTCACGGGCACTAGTTGTAGTAGTCGTAGTCATGTGAGAGGGATCAGCGATGTCCATAAGCTCCGGTGATGCAGTGGTGAAGGAAATTTCAATAGTCTGGTACACGAAGATGAGTGAAGCGGTCCTAAAGCCAACTCATCTACATACCACGGGGCCACGAGACTTCGGCTCAAAAGACAGAGTGACATTCTCGATGCTGGTTGGTACCTGAAGTCTGAGAACGTGCAGCATATGTTTGACGGTGGTCAATATGGGGTTGACGAGCTCAATTTCATCAGCTTCTGAGGTGGAAACCGTCTCACGTTCGCTGAGATGGATCTTGGGGGCATGGATCAGTTTGCTAGAACCATGTTGTATAGGTAAAGGGACGTACAGTACTTTGCTTGTTCATGGTGTACACGGTGAGTCCGTGTCCTTGGAAACCAAGGAAAATTTTTGCTAAGTCCATTCAGTTTTCCGATGGGTCGCAGAGGCACTTTTCAGATGGTAAAAGGGTTGGATGATAGAGCATATGGCTGAGCATAGTCGGGTCAGCTAAGACGTGAGGGCACAGGCCGGCTTCAGGTCGGATTATAGTGGTCCGTGTATAATCCAAGTCAGTTTACGGTCAGAGTATTTGGATACATTTGTCATTTTTTGACACGGTCAGATTATGCTACGAAGATTGACCATTTAATTTGACGAGTGAGATTTTGCTATGAATAATGATTACTAGACCTCCGAGGTCGGATTATTTCAACTTAGACCCTCGGATTACCCCCCCTCTAAAAAACTCGTTTCCGCAGTGATTGTTGATGATCTCAATAATGGTCCCTTTCACCTTGAAGATGTCACTGACAATAAGATTTGCGTGGGTTCATGATTTGGTTACTAGTTGGTTCCCAAATGTCGCTGGTAGAATGTGTTACCCACCTGATGTGCCCAGCAGTTGACAACAATCAAGCTTGAAAGCTTCTGGACAAGAAGATGTCCCATTTTTGCTGAGTACCCACCTGTGTTGGAGCACCATGCAATCAATTCTACAATCTCAAGAAGTCATTCTGCAGTAGGGCAGAAATATTGGTCATATTCAGCAAATATGGCTTTGGCATAACATGGATCAGAATGAATTATCCAAGATAAGGCAAAAATATACTGAATATTTGACATTGATTGTAGATGCAATAATCAATGCCTTGTTGACATTCTTCCATCTGTCACATTGGCCTGTTGCAAACTTGCCATGGACTGCTGAAGAGCACTCCAACCAATTGCCAGTGCCAGTGGTGAGACAAAGCTATGTTCTGTTACCTCTCAAGGACCTTTTCCATGTACCTACTTCCCAAGAATCAATTACCATGTCAAAACTGCAAGATTTCTGGATGTGAGACAGGTTTGCATTGTGAAATTACCCTTCATGATACCATACATAACCAGAATGCTGCAATACATACATATTGACAAAGAGCTCAGTGACAGTGGGAGTTAATATCCTAGCCATTAGTAATCCAACTTTTTTAAATTGCAAATTTCTCACACTAAGTCCCCTTATCTTTTAAGCTTACAAGTAATCCTTGATCACTGGTTAAACTAATAGTTTTACTCATCAAGAATGACCATCCTCATCTATAGTAAATGACTTGGCAATGAGTCATGATGAGTCAGTATGAGTAGGGCACATACCAGGTGCAGTAAGTAACCATGGGGAAGTGCAGCCCACAGGTGGTCAAGCCAACAGGAACTGCCATGAGGACAGAACAAGAGAGGTGTCATTGGGCAATGAAGGAATTAGAGAAAGTAAATAGGGCTAGGTGTTACAAGTCTTGATCAGTGACCAAGTCAGGTTCAATGAGGTCAATGACTTGAACCAAGACAAGGGACACTGGAGAACACAACAACAACAACCAAAGAGGTGACAAGGAGGGGATAGGGGAAGGAGCACTTAGGGAGCTTGGCTTGGCTCAGGGCTTCAGGTCAGGCCCAGCACAACACTACATCAGTAAAGTGGTCAACTTCTTGCTTATAGTTACATAGGGTGACAGATGTCAATGGGGTTTACATACAGAGATCTCAAGTGCTGATTGGTGGAGATCAGCATGACCAGTACACAGGAAAAAGTGAAATTGCAATTTATAAATGGCCATATCTGCCAGTACTACCAGTACTACTAGTAGTAGTACTTTCTTGACTATAGGCCAATGCATCAAAAAAATCAGAGTCTTTGCAAGGAAACAGTAATCATATGGGGCCACTACAAATCATTGTGTACTGTATAGTAGAATTCCTTGGTTGAAAGGCTGTTAAGGTAGAACTTGTCATAAACCTCCAGTGATGTCTCTGATGTAACATTCTGATTGGCAGTGGCTCCATATCTTGGTATTAGCTTGACTGCATGCAAGACATCCAATATCAAAATGAATGCACCAACCTGGCACCTACTACCATCAGGATTCTCGATAAACATACAGTGGATAGTATACATGCCGATTTCCAGCTGTTCAGATGGTGTTGCCATGAAGGCAAAACACTGGACATAGAGGAAGGGATAAGAGAGGGCAGGGGGGAGGGCATTGCCTCTTGTAGAAAGTGCAAACACAGCATGTACTTGGACAATGAGCACAGCTAATTCATAAATAGTGAGCACAGAGCACTGGAAAAAACTACCTTTAATCCACTTACTTTGTGCACCTGAAGGGGATGTAACACAAGCCAGTACTGTATCACATTTCCCATAAGGATGCACATCAGAGGGTGGCAAGGCTTGGACCTGTTGGCTAGGCAAAAGGGTAAGCAGTCAGAGATGCAATTGCATCTGGAACTGGAACTTGGACCATCCTCTAAGCAGGTGACTGTGGAAGGAGGAGTTCTGTCCAGCTACAGCATCAATATAGGAAAGAAGTATTGATGGGAAATCGGGAAGGCCATATGTCATAGATACATAAGATAATGGTTTGTCAGCAAAGTTGGGCTTCTTGATGACGTGAAATGCAGTGGTGGCATCATCAGAAATGAAACCCTGTAAGAAGTGGTTGCAATGGGTTGTGGATCCAGTAAACAAGTACTCCTCTGAAATGACCAGCAGCATATGGGGCATGGCATCATCCTCCATGGATTGCAGGTCTTCAAGTGAGGGCTCTTTGAGGCAAAGACAGGTATACAGGTCAAACTGGCATATGGCTTTGAGGAGGAGGGTAATTTGCTGTGTGAAACCAGTCTTATGGTTTGTGCACAGGAATGGGTTTTTGCAGTGGGTGATCAGTAGTTGCTCACTCACATCTGCTGTATATTGGATGAGGGAACCAACACTATGCTGTGACCAAATGATTGAAATAGCTTGTGTTTTGGTATATGGAAGTGGGGGATGTCAGCAGTTCTTCCTCTCTGCACACCTGCTTCTTGTATAGCATGCTTATTCTGGTGAAATTCGGCCAAGCACACCTCCATCACTTCAATGGAGGAAGTCATGAATGTCGGGGCCTGAGCTCAGTATGTGAAATCGACTATTGCATGAACGGCAGAGACAAAAGCTGCATCTGCCCCACCTGCTATGGCTGTGACAATTATGTGCTGAATATTGTGATGCTCCCATCCAGTCATCAGCTTCACATGCAACACCCCAGTGAAATGGGAGGTGCTGACATACCTGTGCTGGCAGTGATAATGCACATTGAGTTCATTGTCTCCCAATACCCACCTGCACCATTTGAGAACATGGTCAAAAAACCACTTGTGACAAGAATGGAGGTGGTATGAGTACTGTGGAGGGAGTCTGTCAGCAGTCGAGTTCTCCAGCAATTCTGGAAGCAAACATTACATCGAAATCAGCAGCCTAATCAAGTCCATACTGCAGGGCGAACAACTGTCTTCTTGATATGAATCTTACTGCCAAAATGTGCTGTTACTTGGTAATACTTACAACAGTACTTAGTGTGTGGACATTGCTTCACATTGAAATACTGGACCCAGTTGATGATACAATGCTCACTACTGTATGGATGTGGAATGGCAAAATCAACGTGAGTTTTGAAGATGACAATGACCAGGAACTTACTACTGATTGGACAGATACATTGTCTGGAACCTCATGGACTCCCATGATGATATCCCCATCTTCACCCATGTCCTCATTCCACTCTTCAAAGGGATTGATGTCAGTTGATTCTAGATAGACTGACACGATCTCAACAATAGACCTGATCACCACACTGTACAAGGCACTGCTGAGTACCATCCAGGTGCTACACAATGAAGTTGAAGCTGCATGGGTTCTTGAATGCCTGGAAGGGCCAATACCAAAAATGTCCCAGCTGTCTCTGCTTGAATGCTTTGCAGAGCATCACCCTTCTCTGTTTCAGAAAAAAACTCCATGTTGATCCCATGACATTTGATGAGATACTAGATCAGATTAGTGGCCATCCAGTCTTTCAGAACCAATCAAATAATAAGCAGCTGCCAATTTCTATTCAGAATGCAATGTTCCTGTACCATGTGGGACACTGTGGGAATGCATGCTCACTGGAAGATGTGGGGCAGTGGGCTGGTGTTAGCATCATGGTAGTGAATTGTACTCATTGAGTCATGGCCAAAATTCTGGATTCCCCATCCTCAGCCACACTTCTATCAAGGAGGGTATCCAGATTAGAGAGCTCGATATCATGCATTCTTGTACCTTTGGCCAGTTCTTCAGGCTTGTCCTCAACAAGGCTGTCAGGAGGGATGGTCCAGTTTGCCAAAAAATCCACCTGCTCCTGCTTCAAGTGATACTTGAGCATCTGAAGGACCTCCATCAGTATGGTGCTGATCCTGTTGTGCTTCTTGGTGTCTGTCTCAGCACTCAATGAAAAAACCCTTTCGGAGGGTATGGATGTTGCTTGGATTGGAAGATAATCCATTGCAATGGCAAACAGCATTGGGATTTGCATCTGATTCACCTAAAAAATTATAAGTACCTGGTATTGAATGAAGAAAACATAACCATACCTCCCAGAATTTGAGAGGATCTGTAGTCTCTGGAACATATCTACCATTGAGGTACAGCTGGTATTCTTCTTGCACAGATTGTTGCCCAGTGGGTCTCAGTGCCCTCAGTGACATATTGCAGACATTGAACTGTTGGGCTAAAATGCAAGCGAGTCAAATTGAGATGATGATTGTGTGACTGCATCCTCTGGGACCTTCAGGAGACAGCATTCCTTCATCTGATGGATGTCAGTTTGATCACACTAGTAAATATCATGTTGAAAGTTACCAATGTGATTATGGTCTCCTCAGCATGCACCACCTGATCCTGTGTCCAGTGCATTTTAATCCAGTGGAACTGGAGGAATGGATCTACAACTAACAAAATCCATGAGCAGTGACACTAGAATAATCATCACTCACAAGGTACACATTGATATGATATATGCTTTCATATTGTCCATGTGGTTATAATAACATCTGGCTTTGATGAACCATGCTAAATGGGGGTTTTTTCATGCTGCATCCTTTCCCAGGCAGTCATGAAGAGTTCAAAATATGGCACTGCATGGCTCAGGGTGGGTCTTGCTTCTGTGGACATCTGTTGTTGGACTTTGTGAGGTACCTGGGCAGATTTATTGTTCATCAGTTGTATGGTATAAACATGTAAATCAGGCACTCACCTTAAGGATGTTCTCATCATCTTGCAGGATGGACCACTCTGCATTGCTTAACTTGAATTTTGCAAGTTCTTTCTGCTGTGACAGCAGGGTCATGAACAGATTGACAGCGGGTTGGAGGCAGTGATTGAGCATGAGAAATGTAGAGTCTCATCAAGTCTTGGCATCATGGAGTAGCTGCCAGTCCAGTGTTCCTTGTGGTGATCTTCACCTCTTATCTTTGCTTTCTGTCTTCTAAATGGTCTCTTACTTATTACCATTTGATTCTCCTTCTCATTTGCTACTTACTACTTCTTTTCCCAGTCATCTAGGCCAATTCCTTGTGCTGTAGTGCATTAGCCACTCTTTGTTTACCTTTGTTTACCTTGAAGTGCACTTAGTGTAGCTGAGTCCAGTGTTGAGACCTCTGGCTGCTCACACTGGACTCTAGGTACTGTGTACCCTCATATCTCTCTTCAATCTATGGTTGCTCACACTGGACTCTTGTCTGGTACTTTCCCAAGCTCCCCAGAGCTATTAGAGTTGATTAGGTGCCCTTTGGATGCCTCTAGCCTTCACTGTTGCTAACATCTGGAATGATGGTTGTTTCCCCATCTAGGGACTTGACCCATTGGCCTCTATTTCTGTCAGTGATGAGGGACATTGTCATGACCATGCCTTGCCCGACCTTTTCCCACGCCTCTGCACCCTTTCTGACACCTCCGCTCACCTCTCCGACACCCTCCGACCCATTCCCAACCAAGTCCGACGCTTAATAAGCCTGCCGACCACTCTGCCACTGCATCTGAGCAATTGCCGCTGTCGGCCGCTGTCAGTCTTGACTCGTAACCACCATTCGTCTATATTGGGTTGACCCCCTGTGGGTCATGTGATCGTCTTAGGGGGCTTTGTCCGTTTGGGGCCACCGGGCCGAATAGGCACAGCACGGTGCCTGCACCACGTGGCGCTCCGAAGGGTCGCACTGCTTTCCGGGATTTCGGCCTGGCCTGTGATTGGCTGTTGGTGAGCGCTCCGTCACAATCTTATCCGCTTGTAGATACATCCTTTGTCTCGTCCATTTCATCTGCTGTTAGCCTTCATTCCGTTGTGAAGTTTTCTGACACTTACTTCCCCTTGAAAATTTCCGTACCTCCATATGTTAGTTCCGACATCCCGATACCGTACCGCCTCAGCCCCACTGTAGTGTATAAATACCCGTACGGTACCCCGATGTCCCCTCAGTATGAATATCGACATAAGTTCCCCATTCCGAGACCCCGTCCCTCTCCTCTAAGTCCCTCCGATCTCTCTGTACTTAGCCCGCCTCCGAAATACGAGGGCCGAGCTTGTACAAGGGGGCAGCACACGAGCTGAACCCGACGCCCTCCTCTGACCTCTGCTCCACTCCGCTAGCCAGAACCTCTGTCGGCCCTTTCGGCCATCCCCCGCTCCGCTCCGCTAGTCGGAATCCGTCGGCCTCCTTCGGAAGGCCTCTATCTCGACACCTACCAATCGGACTAGCGTCGGACTTTGAACCCCCGACGTCGGTCTACCTTCTAGTACCCTTTTGGGACCCTTTCGCCCCTGAGAACCTTCAGAGTGAGGCCCGAACTTGACAGACATGAACTTATCACATCAAATTCCAGATGCACATAGCATGGATGGCATAGTGGGCATGGGCCAGTGGATTTCACCTCATGGCTTCTATACACTCATCCCTTTCCTCCATATCATCATGCCAAGCCCAATTGAGGTCATCCACAGCATCAACTGCAGTGAACCTGCTGACAATGTCCTGGACACAAAGATTGATGATGTGCATGAAGCACATGATATGCCTATCCTTCAGGGCAAACTCAAGAGGAGGCTCTCACTTGTTGAGTAGATTGGCAAGGTGATCCATCACAGCAGTGTTATTTTCAGTGTTATCCATGGAAAAGTGACCTGCCTTGGTCATTACACCAACCCTGTTGAGTACATAGTATGGTACAGGTGAGCACTTTGCCAGTGTGTTTGTTACTATGGAGGTGGTGAAATGTGATCAGTGCAGACCTCTATTGTAGATTGTTAGAGGAATCTGCTACATAGTGCACAGTCATGGCCCAGGTAGGGCCATTGAGAATCCATGCTGGGCACATAGTGTAAGTCACATAGATTCAATATATGTCAGGGTATGTACCTGCAGCTCTGTCTTCAAAATGATGAAATAGTCCTTGTTACGAGTCATGTGGTTCATTACAAATAGTGTAGTGGTCCACATTTTTCACTACCAATTGTAGCATAGTCAACTAGGAAAAGTGTAGTGTAGTTGATTAGGAAAATGTGTAGTGGTAGTCCACTAGCAAAAGCATAGTCTAGTTCACTGGGAAAAGTGTAGTACAGTTCATAGCAAAGGAGTAGTCTAGTTCATTGGGAAAATGTGTAGTGGCCTGCATTTTTGACTACCAAAGTGTAGTGGTCTGCATTTTTGACTTCCAAAGTGTAGCATAGTTCATTAGCAAAAGGGTGGTCTAGTTCATTAGGGAAGTGCGTAGTGGTCAACACTTTTGACTCTCAAAGTGTAGTCTACTTCACTAGGACAAGTGTAGTGGTCCAGATGTTTGATAACCCAGCATAGTATAGTCCATTAGCAAAAGTGTAATGGTCCACATTTTCCACTATCAAAGTGTAGTCTAGTTCATTAGGAAAACATGTGGTGGTCTTCAGGAAAAGCATAGGCTACTTCATTAGGTAAGTTTGTAGCAGTCCATGTTTTTGACTACCTGAGTGTAGTGTAGTCTGGATCATTAGCAAAAGCATAGCAAAGTGTAGTGTAGATTGTTAGGAAAAGTGTGTAGTAGTCTGCATTTTTGACTACCAAAGTGTAGTCTAGTTCATCAGGAAAGCATGTAGTAGTCCACAGATTTTGATTACCAAAGTGTAGTGTGGATCATTAGGAAAAGTGTAGTCTAGTTCATTAGGAAAATGTGTAGTAGTCTGCATTTTTCACTACCAAAGTGTAGTGTAAATCATTAGGAAAAGGTAGCTTACTTCATTAGCAAAAGGGTAGCCTAGTTCATTAGGAAAAATGGTAGTGGTCCGCATTTTTGACTACCAAAGTGTAGCCTAGTCAACTAGCAAAAGTGTAGTATACACTGCAAGCATTTCACAATTTTTTAACTAAAAACATTCAGAAAAAAGAAAAGAAACTGATACTCTTTAATTTAGGATGTCTTTGTGAAAATTAAGGGAAAAATATGAAAGATTTTTATTGTCTATTATGCTTCCCCAAATGGTATGTAATCATGTAAAATTATTGTACATAAAATTATTATGGATTTTTTCCACCATATTTTTCAGTAGAACATGTGTTAAACATTGTAAATATTTCTCAAATACATGTCACATGTTTTGTGGTTTAATAATCTCCTGATTTCCTGCAAGAAAGTTTAAAAAATAAGGATTATTTATGTAGCCAAAGTATTGTATTGGAAATGATGAGTTGTATGCTAAAGTTCATGTGAAAAACATTATGTCATTTTTGTTGTCAAACATGCAATATGCAAAAGAATATATTTGTATAAAAAATCAAATCAAAAATATCATCTTTTCACATGAAAATCATCTACTCAAATATTGAAAATTATTTCAGGAAGAAATATTCAGGATAGGTAACCAGCTACCATTACCTGGAGATAGGTGGCATCCCATCATTTGACTATCATTGTCATTTCTCACAAGAATGGATTCAGAGGGTCCCATGCCAACACCAACAGCCACAGGGCAATTCACACTCTGTAAAGCCAGAGGCACCAAAGTCCATGCATACCTTGCCCTCCCCCTTCACAGCATTCACTGACTTGGTGCTCACAGCTTTGGGAGTTTTTTTGTCTTTTTGGAGGTAAACTTGCTCATGGGCAATGAACTTGGTCTTTCAGCACAGTGATTTATTAGATCAGGAAGGGCATTCTCCAACACAACAGTGACAGAGGATTCGACAACCTTCAATCCCAAGTTCCTGCCAAATGTTGGCTTGCATCTTGCTCTCCATGCTGTCCTGGAGGTCTTCTAGCTCACACATCCTCCCAGGGATAGTGTTCCAAGTTTATTCATACATGAGAATGATAGCAATTTAAATACAAGGTAATGAGCTACCATTACCTGCCATTCAGGAAGCTGACCAGTCATGTCATTACACTCTACATGACATCCCATCATTTGATGGGAAGTAGAGGGTTCAGGGAGTGTTTGAGGAACCAGCAGAGAGGACATAAAAAACGGTACTTGAGAGGCCAGGAGAAAGCAAGAGGATCAAGGCCAGGAGCCTACGAGGACCTGTCAGCCACGGATTAATAGTCCAACAGGTGAAGCCAAACCTCCGCTTTCCCTTTCACACTAGCAGCATCTTCGGTTCGACCATATTGTCCAAACCGCTATTGAATTGTTGACATTTCCGGCGAGCACTGATTCGGAGGGTCCCATACTGGCGCCAACAATCTACAGGGCAACGCACATCCTTGCTACATTTGAACGAAAATGGAAAGTACCGATAGTCGTCCCTCAGTAGTCCATACTTTGTAGACAGGATTCGGTCCCGTGCACTCGCACGACGCCGGTAGCCCCCACCACTTCAGTTTGATCCCTATACAAAAATGTCGCACGTGCATCAAAATGTACACACGATGGTATGGTATTGGCATTTGTGTTGATCCCGGATCTGGGCTCCAAGCGTCGCAATTAACCAAATCAGACAAACGACGAGGCATCCGCACGGTCCATCTTGCGAAAAGCGGTTAGATGGAAGTAATATGGTTGCGATAAATTGTAAAAGCGTGGTTAACAATCAATGGCCGAACATACCGGACAAAGAGAATATCACAAAGCACCGCTCGTGATCAACGGGTGCACGTGCACACCCGTGCTGACTGCGATTCTAAATAAGTCCTTGTCACGATGGTGTGAAATGTGAAGAGTGCCGAACAATGATGAAATCGATGTCTTTGTATTCGAGCGGAAAGTGAGGAGACACCGGTGGAAACGGGGCTGGCTGAATCTGAGGTGCCAAGAAAGGGTCCGAGAGATGGCAAGGGCGATTCGAAATGCTCTGCGCGTCCCATACGGGCCATCCTGCGTCTATCGCTAGTCGTACCCATAAAGGCAGTATCCATCGTTCGAAAGACAACGTTCAACTTTGATAGCCATAGATGCGAGTGAACAAGTATCCTTGATTTGTCTCACTGTGTCTCGGCATGACACGCTGTCGAAACGATCTCGGCCCCTTCGTTCGAACGTAGAGATGTGCCAATTACATAAAGATATTGCAGAGTTACGACGTTGAAGGAGGGACGAACAAGATCTGTGCCGGATGCTCATGCAAATGAAAACTATCGAATTCGATCACTTTAGTAACTTCTTTGGGGTAGCGAACGACCTAGCTCGTCTACCTTGAATTCGCTGACCTGGTGCTCGCGGCTTCCGCAGTTTCTTGGTCTTCTTGGAGGTAAACTTGCTCGTGGGTGATGAACTTGGTCCGGCACCACTTTCAGCGCTGTGATTTATTAGATCAGGAAGCGCGTTCTCCGACGCAACGGTGACAGAGGATTCGACAACCTTCCCAAGTTCCTGCCAAATGTTGGCGCGCATCTTGCTCTCGATGCTGTCATCCATCGTTCGAAAGACCGCGTTCGGCTTCGACAGCCATAGAAGACGTGAGTGAACAAGTATCCCTGATGTGTCTCACGGTATCGCAGTCGGACACGCTGTCGAAACGATCTTGGCATCTTCGTTCGAACGTAGAGATTTTCCAATTGCATAAAGATATGCAGAGTTACGACGTTGAAGGAGGGACGAACAGGTTTTCGTCGACTGTCGACACGCTACTTAGGCAACATTAGAAGTAGCGTACGCAGTAAGGCGCTTCAGCCTCACAGCCACCGTTCCTCGAGTATGCGTGCTCTCCGTGCCGGATGCTCGTGCAGATGGAAACTATCGAATTCAAATCACTTTAGTGACTTCTTTCGGGTAGCGAACGACCTACTTGGCAACCAAAAAACCGCGCTATCAACCACTTCCATCTCTCGGATCCTGGAAATCGATGAGATGCACCATGCCTAGGTAAGTTAAGTACGAAGACATGCGTACGTTGGACGTCCGGCGCAAACATGCATTCATGTCCTCTCGCAGTGCCTCGGAACACGGCACAGTCACGGACACCTGCATATATCAGTGATATTGTACAACGTACCTCACGGTGATCCCTCGACCGAATACTCGATAACGAGGCCTGTCGTGATGGACGACTGCGAAAGTGACTGTCAAACTTGATCGGCCGTCACAGATGCCTGCAGCGCAGAAACGTCGTCGGGTTCGGGCGTGGAAAGCAAAAATGGGGGAGAAACCTACCGAGGTTGAGATAGAAGATAGTCTCGGACTACGTCGTGGCATCGGTCCGGTTCAACGGGAGAAACTAGGTTATCGACACCGATAGCAGGGTGGAACCCATTGCATTTTATGGCGCTGCGAAAGGTTAGTGACGAGGAAGCTGCCGTTGTGTGGGGTACCCACAGTGCACTGCGGACAGGCTACAACAGTGACAGGAGTGAATCGCACAGAATCGACAGTAGTCAAGACGAAGTGCTATTATGTAAGCTCGTGTCTCTACACTACTACACCCCGCACACCCCCGTGAACGCTGAGCGCTGATCATGAGCGCTGAACGTTGAACATCGAATCCCTGCAGCGCTGCTTTCAGCGCAAGGGCGTCTGGGATTCAGGCGTGTTCCCTCCTGTGAGCACGGGGCCGGCGCTGACGCTGACGTGGCTGTGTTGCGTTTCGTATAGATCTTGGTTGATACGATGGATCCGTCATCTCATCTGGCATGGCGAAACTGCGTTCGACTATGGGTTTCTCTTCTCTCTGCCTTCTGCTCTCCAAGTCAAGGCGTCTGCCGCATTCGAACCCGATTACTATACACAACCTGCCCTCGGAAGCTCTCAACTATACTTGAAATCGTCCGCTTGGTATAGGCGGAGGGAGGAGTTTTTCACAGAATGCTATGATTTGTGGATGCGGAACGTTGGTGAGACCGTCGGTAGGCTTAAGACGATGGATGCTTGAGGAGGGGATTGCGGACGGCTTGGAGCTGCGCGTCCACATGCGGACTTTAGAGGTAAGCTCCTACGCGATTCGCAGCTGAGTCGTTTGCACATAACGCTCAGGCAGATTTTGATAACCCTTGCCGATCACGCTACCCCTGTATGCATCTCGCACGTGCCACTTTCTGTGGGCTGCTCGTCACGAGAGACGGTTGGATACGCGGTTGCAATTCGCGAATCTCAACCCGACACGGTGATTTGCGTGACTCAAACTACCTATAGACGTTTTCGAAAATATCAGATTGTTAAAGCTCTGCAGCCGTCGTTTGCAGACAGCCCACCGATATCAGGATTTCAAAGATCGTGCTGTCGCCATAGTGGAATCGCTTGGCCAAGAAGCCATTCGCG
Source organism: Pisolithus albus (assembly GCA_024613165.1). Taxonomy (NCBI): domain Eukaryota; kingdom Fungi; phylum Basidiomycota; class Agaricomycetes; order Boletales; family Pisolithaceae; genus Pisolithus; species Pisolithus albus. The sequence continues at coordinate 311,113 of JANFAB010000048.1, forward strand.
GTTCCACACCCATAGCCGTTCATGGGGTGCAGCTCTCCCCACCAGCCACCCCAGCCGTACCTCATTTCAGTCGTGGTTACGATCCAAAGCGGTTATTGATAGTGCTGCAAAGTATGCCCAGGTCAGTCCGTGTTTCCCCAGCCTGTGACTATTAGTTTGTTCCGTATCCACTGACAGGCCCGTACGAACCCGTGAAGGCCAGCATTAGTAGCAAGAGTAGCAAAGGCAGGAAGGGTAGCATGAATCAGGGATGGATCCAGAGGCGAGTCTTCTATTACCCTTCTACGTCTGGCACTTGCATCCGCCGCGAAATAGTATACACACTTGTCATACCCTTTGCAATACCGTGTAATCGATCAGTGTCCGACCGGTCGTCTATAACTTGCCTCCCTCGACTTCTTGGCGTATGCATCGTGAAAGCGCTACGCCATCCGTTCCGGTTTGCTTCATGCCGCAATGGGCTCTTGTCTGGCCACTCTGGATTCATTGAGATCTGCCCGGGCGATGGGAGGTTCATAGGTGTATCATGAAATCTGACTTGCTCTCGTAGGCTGAAAGCCACGCACGCAGTTATATATGTCTCAGATAGATTTGTAGTTTGGTTCTGAATTTATTTGTGAAGTATCATTTATCATTACATTCGGTGCTCATGTCTTATTTTTGTCACCGGGTTCCATTTAAATCAATGGAGCAAGTCAAGAGAACATGTGTCCATGGACGACTCGACGGTCGGAAAGGTCGTATTTCTCTGCTATTCTATCGAGGCAATCAGTCCCATCAGGTGGTCTGCACAAACAAGCGAATATACTTACTTCGCATGCTCGGCTGGTATTGCAAGAGTGTTAGACTGTTCTTTTGCTTGCAGCTGCTCCCTAGCGAACGTGTTCTGAGCCCCATACCAGTTACGGGAGTAGAAATCGACAGGGAGCCCTTTCACTGGAGCTCCCTTGCTGTCGTGCAAACTAGTCGTCCTGAAGTGTGGCCAAGCGCCAGCCGTTGCCCGCCATTTTCCATTGTACCGGAGGCGCAGGTGAAGCGAATCCAGCATTCGTAACCAAGCAGTGACTTGTTTAGAACGCCAATCCTTGTCCAGGATATGGTACGTCGCCTCGCCCCGGTGACCTTCGTGGTCGGATTCATCAGAACTCATGCCATCTTGGCCAAGCGACTCCACGAATGATGTGTGGCTGTGTTGCATTTCATATAGATCTTGGTTGATACAATGGATCTGTCATCTCATCTGGTGTGAGTACAGAACAGACAGTCCCTGTCATCAGCAACACAGATGACAAAGAAGTGTTCATGGTGGTAAGTTGAGCTGAGATACATGAATGCTGCAGAGTAATTGGTTTTTGTTGGAAGCCCAAGCACCACTACTCCCTGGTGTGCCCTTGGCAACTATCAGCTTTGTGCCTTTGTCCATTTCCTCAAGTCCCACTTGCCTTACCACTCCAGTTCCCTGCTGAACAGGAGTATATAAATGGAAATGGATGATGTGATTCAATTTAATCAGACTTGTCAATATTTTAGGCATGGTGCAACTATGGAGATGCCAAGAATGTGAACTTTCTTGTAATAATACTGAATATTTCTTCCCCTGGAAGCATTTTCAATATTTGGGTAGATGATTTTCATGTGAAAAGACTATATTTTTGATTTGATTTTTTATGCAAATATATTTGTTTGCATATTGCAATGTTTGACAACAAAAATGACATAATGTTTTTCACATGAACTTTAGCATACAACTCATCATTTCCAATACCATACTTTGGCTACATAAATAATCCTTATTTTTTAAACTTTCTTGCAGGAAATCAGGAGATTATTAAACCACAAAACATGTGACATGTATTTGAGAAATATTTACAATGTTTAACACATGTTCTACTGAAAAATACAGTGGAAAAAATCCATAATAATTTTATGTACAATAATTTTACATGATTACATACCATTTGGGGAAGCATAATAGACAATAAAAATCTTTCATATTTTTCCCTTAATTTTCACAAAGACATCCCAAATTAAAGAGTATCAGTTTCTTTTCTTTTTTCTGAATGTTTTTAGTTAAAAAATTGTGAAATGCTTGCAGTGATAGGTCATTAGCACAAGGGTAGCCTAGTTCAAGGCATCCTCAAGGCTACCATAAGGCCAGGGTTTAGGGTATGACATTGGGGTGATGTCATAATGATGTCATAGTGACATCATAGGGAGCCCAGATCCAACATCTAGAACACCCAAGATCTAGAACCAAAGTAAAAATAGCTCTCAAAATGTGAGAAGGTGAAAGGGGGATCTGTTATCAGAGATAGGGGATGTGCCTTGATAAGGGTTGGGAACCTAACCCTAGGAAGAAGTCCAAAGATAAGATTTTAAATGATCAGATAAGATCATCAGAGATCTAATCAGAGATTAGATGAAAAAAAGGTTAGATAGGACTTCATCTCATAACAGACACTAAGTCATGGGGGTTATGGGCTATCTCAATTCTAGTCTCTTCACCAGGTGTTACTAACCATTTCACCCAGTCCCTCCATTAGGTACCATGGCTTGGTGCAAAAGCAACTGAGTCACCTGTTTTACTACAGTTATGGTAGCTCCCCCCCCCCTACACACAGCTTCCCACAGTATTATAGTCTTACATAGGGTTTAGTTACCCCAGCACAGGACTATAAACTGGATTTTTAAAAAAAAAAAATCCTCTATCCTTGCAGTTATGCTTGAAGACAGTACCACCCACAGGTATATGGTTTCCCCACTCTTATAGAGACTAAACAGTAAAGAGTCTGATGTGGTATATGGATGTACACTTTTCATTTTCTCACTCTCTTGAACATCCACTGAGGTAGGCAGCCACCCATGCCCAGTTGCAGTCAAGGAACACTCAAACTGTTGGAGCAGATAAATCTCCCCTGTATTGCAGGTCTTAGGTGCGATGTTTGGGTGCTTACATAATCACCTTAGAGCGGACTTAGCAGTACATTTTCCTAGAGTTCCCTCAGTAGCTTACAGCCTACTGAGGGTAAGCACCTATATATTTCAGAGTATATTCCTTACTGACATCCTGTAGTAGCCTACAGGTACAGTACCCCATTCAGTAGCTTACAGCCTACTGAGGTAGCCTACAGATTATATTTCAAGACAAACTACATTGATAGGCAATGCCCCTGGGAGAGGCTGGGATGAGTGGTGAAGTCTGAAGGAGAAGATCTTGCCAAAGGGGCTTCTATAGCCTGGCAGGGAACACTGTCTGAGGGATGTCTTGGGCTGTCTGAGGCTGTCTAGACAAAGAAGAAGGCACTCAAGGCCTTCTCAAACTCAAACTCAAAACTCAAAACTTGGAACTCATGAAAGGCAACTTGTTACTTTTCTAAGTAAGTACAGTATAATGTAAGTCATGAGTGGCTTACTTAAGCCACCTCATGTGTCTAAACTCGAAGCACTAAGTCAACACTAGAGTGAATGGACAGAAAGAAAAGAAAAGAAAGTAAAAACAATAAAATAATGAAAATCCCCTGGTAGGGAAATACCATTCCCTACATCAAACAGTATATTTTCCATTGCATTCAGCCCAATGCATCCAAAGATATTGGCCATTCTCTGGAGAAAGGGTTTATAGGACAAAATATTTGGGATATCTTGGGATTGGGTGTGCTGTCTTCTGTGTTTCCACATCTAACAATATATATTAGCAAGTATATATTGTGCTATGACTGTACTTACTGTCCATTCTTCATACCTGATGGTCGAAACTTTGTTCTCTTGGATGCATCACTTGACAACTCCATCGAATGCTTGGCTTCGGGGGCATGCATTGGCACCGAATCATATTTGATGGAAGACTCTGGGATTGGTGGAAGGGGTATCATCTTCACCTTATCCACAGCTACAGCCAATAGACTCCTTCTCGAGTTATGTCAGTGTCAGATATCCAATCACGACCTTACATTGGATTGTATGATATGGACGGTTGGGTGACATCAGATACGACTGGCAGGTTTTCCTTGTCAGATGGAATTGCTGAAACTTGATGCAAGTCTAATTGTTTTTCTGCAACTTCCTCAGGTAACAGAGTAGGTTGATTGCTTTGAGGAACTGTCACGACCTTGGGAGTGTCAACAGTGGATGGAGTTTCCACTACATGGCTCAATCTACCAGTAAAGATTATGATAACATGCTCATTGGCCTCACCTTTTGGTTTCTTGTTGTGCAAACTGCCTGTTTCAGTGTGACCTTTCCACTTCTTTCCACTGAGACTGTGGTCCTGGAAGTCTTCTTCCTCATCGGCTGCTTCCTCTTTGATGGTATCACATGTCATCCTGTTCAAGTTCCCGCTCTCGTCCAAATAGCACTTGCTCCATGTGGGGTATGACCTTGTACAAATATATTCAAGCTTCCATCCATTTTCTGCAAACTTGAGAAGGGGGAATGCCATCTCCATCATTGATCATACAAACTGCTGGGCACTCGTGCTTGCCTTGCCCCAGGTTTCTGGGGCCATGTTATGCTCACCAAGTTCTCTCCATGCACCACATAGGGTCTTCTGCATATTCCTGAGCATTTCTGACAAGGGGACATCGCCATTTGGGTCCTTGATGTATGCATATGTATATCCCACGGTCACTGCCCTGGGCCTCAGCAGAGTTGAGCCAGTCCTCAAAATTTTTATTCATCCAGAAGCACACATTTGGGTGTGACTCATGCATCGGAGCCTTCTCATCTGTAATTTAAGGGCTGGTAAAGTCAGCATGGAATTGTTCAGTAGCAGGTTGCACATCATGGATTTGACTGCACTCGTGAGTTGGTTAAAGTGCCTACAAGGAGCATCCTCAGAACACGAGGCTGGTTCACAACCTTGGCCTCCAGAGTGCCTTCCATCCCCTCATCATCTCTGTCATCCATGTCCACTACCTCCACCAATGCCTTTGATTTCCGGTGATGCTTCCATTTTTCTCCACCTCAGGGGGACATCGTTTCGATGGGACTTTTCTCCATATCTGTGTTCTGGGTCACCAGGTCGCACTTAGCTTTCAATTTTTGGCACTAGGCACGAGACTTGCTACGTCTGGTACCCAACCTGCACTCCTCACTGGCTTTTGTGCGCATTGTGCACCTGGATGACTTCTCGATGGCCTTTCCAGTTGAGGCTGGGACCTGCTGGGACTTTAGATGACATTAATATGAACTTTAATGTGAGAATTTCTGGTACTCACTGAAGACCCCATGGACTGCTGTGCTTGCCTTGTCTTCTCTTCGAGTTTTCTCCACTCTGCCTCTAACTCCCTGATCCTCTTCTCCTCAGCCTTTTTCCAAGCCTCAGCCTCCAATGTTTTCTGGACTTTCATCGCCTCTTTGGCCTTTTTACATTCCTCGGCCTTGATTTCCTGTTGAAGAGCCATATGTTGACAGTGCTGCCTTTTGTCGAATTTAGCCATCCTAATGGCTGTGCTGTCCTCAGGCCTGTCTTCCAACTCCTCCAGAGTAACAGCCATCCAGGGAACAATACCTTGGCTGCCAGAAATGGACAATGACATAGTGGTGGGGTAATGATGGGCTGGACTTATAGAAGTTTCCATTAAGTCTCCACCCCATGAATTTTTTCAGACTCAGACCATATGGACTTCAAAAACTCCATGCATACAATAATAGTCTCAATGCCTCGAGGGCTCAGCCCTAAGAGGGGGATCCTGTTGTCAGATAATTACTTCCTCAGTAATAACAAGTTACTAGATTGATATGTACCTGTCAATAATTACTCTACAGGTAGTCAGTAAGTGTAGGACTAAACATGAAAGGGTGACTTACTCCTCAGTAATAACAAGTTACTGAGGAGACTAGGGAGAAAATACAAATCTTCGCACCTAAGTACAATATTAATAGGGGCAGTTTATACTCAACACCTGTCACATCTGTGACATGTGCCTACACTCCAGTATGAACTCTGGCTATTAATAACCACATTTTAGACTCTCAGTACTCCATTCCATGATGGAACTCCACCCTATTCTCATTCTTATCTTTTGCTTTGTATATAAGCTTCCATATTGAGTAGTTGTTTCCCTCACTTTGTTCTTAGTTACCATTCTGGCCTTTTATGACTAATCATTCTACTTACTGGGGGACAAGCCAGACAGTTAGGAACTGGTATTCCCAAGTGAACTAGCTTGGGGGCTAGCTGGGCTATTGGCAGTCCTTATATACCTACATACATGAGGCCTACATGAGGCATACATGAGGTATACATGAGGCATGACATCATGATGACATCATAATGACATCACCATGACATCATAGTTGTCCAGGCAAACCTAGACAGAGACCTCATGGCTGCCACATGGCCAGGCTCCAGGCCAGTCTAGAACAGTCCACAGATAAGATAGATAAGATAAAGAAGATAAGATAAAAGGTTAGACAAGAAAGGATAAGATAAAGATAAGGAGGGGGAAGATAAGATAAGAAGATAAGACGAGATAAGATAAACAAAAGAAAACCCACACCTCAGTCTGAGGCTCCAGTGCATTCCATAACACTACTCCTCCATCCCTCTTCCTTATAATAATGTCTATCAACCCCAAGGTGAGTCCAAACAATGTGTTCCAAGTTTCTTGACTCCCTTGCTCTTTGTTCACCTCTTTGACCAACTTGCAGTGGCCACTTGCATGGAAGACATTTTATGAAAAAGCTGCTCTGGATTATGTGCTATTGCCTGATGGGGTCAGAAAGTAAGTCCCACTATCACTGGTTTATGTAAGCCTTACCCATCCCTACAGTACTCTAGTTAACTTAACTCCAGAAGGCAGAGTAGCTGTAGATTCTGCCTTCTTTGAAGGGGAGTTATCAGAGTGTGAAGACACTAAGGGCAACCAACCAAGGTAAGGCTCCCTTGCTTTTTACATTTGGACTTTCCATTAAGACACTACAGGAAGCACAGTGTGTAGGTTCCACTGCTGGTATAGTAAGTCACTTATACTAAAATATTGCAGGAGGAACCCAGGCCCAGAAAAAAGACAAAAAAATATAAGATGAGTTTCCTCAGAAGCATAACCAAGAAAAGTTCTGCTTCATTCATTAACAGAGGCAAGCCCTTTCCAGTTGAAAGCTGCCTTTTACATAGTCACATTTGCCTTGAGCCTCCCTCAGAGGGAGGCTCAAAGCCACAATAGGTGCACTGACCAATGGTTTTGCTGTGTCCAGTCAGATAACATCCCTTGTTCTGCTGTGAGCAGTGATGGAACTTTCCTCCTTCACTACTTGCACAGGTTCTACCACCAACTTGCAGTAAGTACAAGCCCTATATTGTGAAACCAAGTTTAACCCTTTGACAGAATGAATACTACAAGACTGGGACCAAGTACTGCAAAGCAGCCAAACCTCCATGGTTTCTGTCACAGGCACTTCTGCCAATGGGCAGTACATTGAAAGAACAGGGCAAACTGCAGGCATGCTTTGCTTGGCCAGATATTGGCATGCAATTGGGCAATCCAAAGGGAAAGTATGTTTCAATTATCTCTACTTACAATCCCATGCTCAAACTTTCTTAGGCTCATCCAGTTTCTGCTCATGATATTGTGAAGACTGGGAGCAGAGTCTTTGAATTTGTGGACTATCTCCAAGACATAGAGCTCTTGTCCCATGCCATCAATAGGGCACTTCAGGTCATTGACCCTGACTTTTGAAAACTTACTCACCTCAGGGAGGTGGTGAACCAGAAGTTCCCAGCAGTGAAAGTATTTAATGATCAAGACCCTCTCCTTTTTGAAGGAAGGGAGATCATTTTTAACCAGAAGTCTGGTCCTCATGTGGACAGACAAGATCCTCAACCAGCATGGGTAGCCCCCCTAGCCCTGGGTGAATTCCATGGAGGCTATCTACACTGGGCCTACTAGATGTTAGGCTGGAACCCAGTGATGTCATATCTTTGAGGGGAAGGGTAGTCAGACATTGGATCAAAGATTGGAATGAGGGGCAGGGGGTGGTAATACATAGCTCATTTCACTCATACTCATCTGTGGAAAGAGGCCAACTTGTTGGATCAAGTCTCTCTCCAGTCTTTGAACTGAACTACATCAGGAAATGTGCAAGGTTGCTTCTTGCACTTCTATTCACTTTTTGGCTGCTTTTACTACCAATGTTACCAAGTGTATGAAGTGTCTTCAAGCTGATTCAAGCAGATCTTATTCCTTTTTGGGAACTTTTTTGAAACTTTCCTGCTGCTTCACAAAGTCACACTTGCTTTCAAGAGCATCAAAAGTAATATTGGGTATACTGTAAAGCAGCCACTATACTAGTACTGACTGCTGTACATAGTAATCCACTCCTGAACATGACTGGCTCAGGGGGCAGAAGGTATCAACATTCAATGTCAACTATTTCTTTGACTGTGGGATGAATTCTCCAACTGTATGCAAACTCTGTCAGTGAGTGTTTACTGGTGTCACTCTTTATCATTTTTCTTAGCATGAAATTTGCAGCGATCTTTGCAATAAATATCCAATCAAGTTTGATAATAAATACCCCCAGTCACATGATACAATATTCCAAGAAAACAGCAATGAGCACACTCCATGTCCACATTGAAAAATTCCATCTTCCCCCTGACTACTTGGATTTGGCATTGCAAGAGGATGGGGATTGGCTGATTCAGGTGAAGCTCATGAAGAACATATTGCTAATGGTCACTCCCTTCAGGAACTGAGGAGTCTTGTTGATAAAGGTGTCAGTCTCAAGAACCTTCCACCTCACCCCATCACTCCCACACCTAACCTCAGCAACTGCAGTACCAACAACAACAATAGAAGTGGCATGCCACCATTTTCCATCACTTTATTCCACAAGTTAACAATGAAAGGGGGGAGGGGTCAGTGCTTAAAGCAAAAGGAGGCTATACCAAGTACTGATATCCCCCATATACCCTCCCATTTCCAAAAGTGAATAAACCCTTGCAATGGTTTACCTGTTTTAAAACCAGCATATCTCAACAACCACTGGACAGAATCACATGATACAGTGACCTCTCAGTAACCAAGAGTCAGTACTACAATCCATCCCACTACTGCCAAGTGAGATTCCCATGCCCTCTGGTGCTACACTGCAGTTAGTGCAAAATAGTGAAACATTGCAAGGGTTTTTTCACTAACATATGTCAAAATTCTCATCATCTGTTGTAATAAATACCAAATGATGAGCAAAATACAGCAGTCAGAGGAACTTACCATTCAACATTGTTACAGTGACTGGCATATGACCATGTTGGCCCCTGTTTTGTGCCAGGTTCTCTTGTTGGGGAGGATGGTTGGCAGGATGTCCCACAACATTGGACTTGGATGTTTGTGGGATATACAGTTGCTTCCATCATTGACATCCATTGGGTATGAAGGATGAAGCATGGTGGTATCATATCTATGATATACAGCAGTAAATATACAATGGGCATAAATGCTCCTATTGATTGACCACTTGCATCCAGGTAGGGGTGAATCTCATTGTGACCCTGAGTCTGCAAGGTGGCATGGTCTGGACCCTTGTAGATGTAATTGTGGATGTACCTGACAGCCTTGATGTGACAGTCAAACTACACCAGCAATTCTTAAGGATGAGGGACCACATGAGACTTGTCAAAGGTGTCACCATCCTTCTCTATGATGTATTTGAGTGTAGTCAGAGTAAGGAACACCCAAAAAGTCAATTCACAGTGAAGACAATTTTCATCAGCAACATTTGAAATCATTCAGTAATGTATGAGAAAAATGTACATATATTCCCACTGAATACTAATCACAAGGTGATCTGCAGTTGCTAATTGTACAATATGCAGCAAAGATATACTACAGCTTCTGTATTTATATGATCTGATGGGATTGTTGATTTTGGGGCTGAATTGCTTCAGGCAAACATTTGTCAACCAGCTCAACCAAAAGGTTTGTCAGGTGGCTGATTTGGGTCTCTGGGTCTTCTAGGCAGAAGCATCTGCTGGAACCCCTATCTTTCATGATTGGTCAATAAGTACAGCCAAAGACACACAAGGTCAGGAGTTTCACTGAACATGATACAAGCAGGTCTTAAGACCTAGTGAGTGTTGGCAAGCAAAATGCCATGGGCTGAATAAGAGAGGGATTTCTCATCTATGTTTGTGATAACAATCATGCAGTCTCTGGCCAAGAACTTGCAATGATCAGTTGATGTGTCACCTGGCTGAAGAGATCACTGGCCAGGCAAATGAACCCTGAATAATGAAGGAATGTTGGAGCCAGCATGGAGCAGTTTCTTATTGCATGATCTTACTTTTTCAATGTGAAACAAGTGATCCAATTTGGTGATGATTGAAATGGGGATATGGCATACAGTGAGCAACAAAAACGTTGCAATGTTCGCAACATTTTGATTGCAGGCTGTATAACACCTGACAGAGTGTGGCTGTGCAAAACCTCTGGTGGGCACTTTTGTAGCCCCCGGTCTGGGCTTTCTGTCAAGCCATATTAGGAGTCCTGAGGTGCACTGGTTCCCATTATATGGGCCAATTACCACAGCATGTGCATTGCAACGTTTTTGTTGCTGACATCCTGAGAGATGACATTCATATGATAGGCATTGTGTTAATGGTGGTATTGCTTATATAATGCATCACATGACTGGATAAACGGTTCAACCACCCACAAACAATGCCAAACGTTGAACTTTCAACCAACCACCATGCCCAAGGCTGTTTCCTCTGCTGCAACCAATACCATCCTCTCCCTGCTGCATCAGGGCCAATCTCTCAGAGATATCTCTAATTCTACTGGTGTCCATTATAGCACCATTAGTAGAATACGCTCCCAGCATTGTCCCACCATTGAAAAACCCCCTCCTGGTCGTCCTTCTATCATTACCCCCACTGATGTCCGACATGCCATGCGTCTAATTGGTTCTGGGAAGGCTGAAAATGCTGTGGAGGTGGCCAAATCACTTCAGGAGATGAAGAGCAAGCCCCTCTCCTCCCAAACAGTGCGTCGTCACCTGCGCAAAGCTGGTATGAAGGCTGTGGTGAAGCAGAAACGACCCCTACTGTCCAAGCGACATAGGCAGAACAGGCTGGACAACCAAGTGGTGGTAAGTAAGAGACCATGTAGAAGAGAGAAAGCAAAGATAAGAGGTGAAGATCACCACAAGGAACAATGTACACTTCCCTTGTGAGAGGAGGGAAGGATGTCCATGCAACCAACATCAGCCATGTCAGGTGGGTGATCATCCGCCATCCCGCCCTGCAGCCCACCATACAGATCAACTCTGTGTTTCTTCTGGTCAATGGAGGCCCAGGCATCACAGACCAGCTGCTGGAACAATCTACCACTGGCTGGCAACATGAAGGTGATATGCATACAAGAGAAGCTGAGTCACTTTCTTGGCACACAAATTCCTATCCCCAGGATTATGCAAAGGAATGTTGAGATGCCAGCCCTCCTCCCCATTATTCAGGCAGAGATAGGCAGGATGGAGTTGGCTGATGCAATGCAATCCACCACCTTGAAGCCAAAGGATGATGTCCCTTTGAGCTCTAACCTCCCCAGATCCATCCCCAGGAACAACAGCAGCAATCTCACCTATTGTTGGCAGGTGGTATCTCTGAGCATCATCAGCCTTGCTGGAGTGTCAGACACAGCCTCATATCAGTGTGCTCCTAGTCAGTCTGGTGGTTTTGCCCTCATGATATCATGAGCCTGCTTTAGGGGCATATGGATGATTGTACTCAATCTATGGTTGCTCACACTGGACTCTAGTCTGATACTTTCCCTGAGGTACTTTCCCATGTTTTCAGGATCATTATTTCACTTCCCCTGCTCTTCCCCCTTGATGGGTGCTCTTGAAAATACTGTAGGACATTCATATGAATATATCAGAGCTACCTGGATGGTCAGAACAGTAGTATGTTGCCTGGGACCTAATGGGGCCCCTATTTACACAGAACTGGTGTACATGGTACACTGCTTCATAGACTGCACCCTAGGCAATGAACTGTGGATATGTTGTAGGCACACATTCCACCTTATGGGGGATGTATTTTCCGAGTTCTCATGTCAAATATATCAAAAATGCGAGCGCTTTTTTCACTTCAACCCCTAAATTCCTCTCCAGCTGTCCAGACTCTCTCAGACACATCATGGGTGGTCCAGTGGTAATTCAGTACACTGTATATAATCAATATACCATGTATCATCACATTTCTAGCACAGGATGGCCAAGTAAAATTTTTCCCAGCTATAACAAAGGCAGGAGGAGATCATGGCACTGCACCTCAAGCCCTGCACCCCATGCAATGAGCTTTGGATATGTAGTAGCCACACATCCAACCTTTCAAGGGACATATCCACAGCCTACTGAGGGTAAGCACATCTATTTCACAGTATATTCCTTACTGACATCCTGTAGTAGCCTACAGGTACAGCACTCTACTCAGTAGTTCACAGCCTACTGAGGTAGCCTACAGAATACATTTCAAGAGATAGGTGAAGAGGTTGACATAACTGAGGTGGCTTTGCCTCCACAAGGGGGTGGGGGTGGGAGATGTATGGAAAGCAAGATGGTTACACTTCATTTACCAGAGGCTGATCTCAATTTGGCAAATGCCAGTGGCAGACACTGAACAAGTGATTAACAGGTGTGACCAGTGACCCAGTGTAAGCAACCCATCACTGGATGCCTATGAATTGGCAAGTGCTGTCACAAAATGTTAAGCATCCATAGAGCTCAGGCCCTGCTCTTTGTGCACTTAGATTTTACAGATGACTGGATCTGGATTCTTGTTTGTGGTCCTGTGACAATCATCCATACATGTAACTTGACTATGCAGACAGAACCAGCATGCTTGCACCCAGTTTTCTTCCCTCATCTCAAAGATCCCTTCCTCCCTCTTTTCCCTATCAGATTGATTGAAAATATTTGTCATGCTGACTGATTATACTTACCAATCACTTACTGTCCTTGCTCAGCCTTACATCGCTTACAAACCCCTCACAAAGTATTTCACTATGTTTACTGTAGGCTACCCTATCTTCTGTATATAAGTACCAATATGTTGAAGCAATCCAGAAGCAAGCTAGGCCCCTGCATAGGATACAGCCCCCCTCTGTAGAGACTCTACTACTCACTCATCATCTTCATCATCATCAGCCCTAATCATGGACACTTGGAAGCTCTCCTTTCTTCATCAATAATTTAAATGGCCATGGGGGTGGGAGTGCATTGAAGGTTTTGAATAGAGAGTCACTGGGAGTGAACTGAAATAATCTGAGGGAGAAAGTTCCTAGCCTGGAGGAAGACTGTCTGAGGATGTCTGGGGCAGTCTAGGTCTGTCTGAACACTGAAGGGGGGACATGAAACCTTGGAACTCTCAAAATGCAACTTGTTACTTGTTCTTAGAAAGGTAAGTACATGTTGGGTAATAAAAACTGCTGACTAAGCAACAAAACTTTGCACTAAAGTAAAAAAACATAATAGCTAGAAAGACAAGTCATAAAATATGAGAAACAAAGAACAAAAATAAAATGCCTTGGTGGGGAAAAACCATTCCCTACAGCATGATCACCAATAGTTGAAGGGTAGTTCACCTAGTTTTGGTTCACTTGCTCCTTTTTGCTAATGCCACATGAATTGCCTTATTTGTGTGACACAAACCATTTGGGGTTGTACTGGTGCTGTGGGCCATGCACAGCCACATGCTGCATGGGTGTGAGCTGCTTCTCACTCACTTCCTGCCTGTCTGCCTCCTCTCCCCCTGACCATATCCTGGCTGATAGGACTGCCACAGTATACCCAATGCTGCTTGACTGTGAGTACCTGCATTCTGCTGTATTCTGACAATTTTCTGAAAACTTCTGAGAATGTCTGATATCAGATTTTTTGCCCTCTTGCTGATGCAATACATATGGATTTCAAATACTTTGAGTGTGATCTGGGCTGTATCTGACTCACATGGGTTTCTGTTGCCTCACTTGTTGCCCATGCATCACAATACACTCTTGACTTGCTCACCAACCAAATGCCTCCCAAGGCATCTGGACCCAAAGCTTTTTGGAATGATCGAGAAGTCAACTTGCTCATTCACTATCTTCACTAGCATTGAGCTGAGGTGGGGGACAATGGCAACTTCAAATCATCCACCTACCATGCTGCTGCTCTTCATATATCCCAGCATCTGACAAGTGGACCAGCAAAATCTGCTGCAATGGTGAGAAATAAATGGATATCCCATGTAAGTCATACTGGATTATAGTTGATCAGTGAACTGATTCTTCCAATTTCTAGATATGAAAGACATATCAAGACATCGAGGGATATCAAGGAAAGTCTGGATGTCATTGGGACATCATTTGTGGGGCAGGAGTCCAAGGCAAGTTTGATAAGGAGGAGTTTGAGAATTATGCAAAAGTACACTCCCCAGAGGTGCTTGCATGTGGCAACACCTTTATGATGTCAAGCTACACAAAAATGACTTCACAATGATAATGTAAATCTCCCATGTGAACAAAATGATGTTTGAATGCCTACCGAGCATACCAAATTCATTGAGAGCCAGCCACCCTTGCTGCACCAGAAACAGGATCAACAACCAACCCCAGCATGTCTCATATGCCATGAGATACCCAACCCTACCAATAACCTATTGAAACATGGAATGATGACCAGTGAATCATATTAGTGTGTCTAAAATGACAACTTTCTTAACAGTGTTGGATGGCTGACTGGTGACCCAGCCCAACACAATTCAACCCTCTGTATTATAGTCAAACCAAATGAAAACTTTGAATCCTGTGTTCAAAAGTGCCTTGATGAGAGAAGTGAGTCTTTCTCCCAATTCTTTTCAATGCCATCCAATCCTACTACCAGCACTCCTGCACCAGCAAAACTGATGCTTGCAAGGATACATCAGCAAATCACTATCTACTGGACAGTACTGGACAGTGCCACCCAGAGCCACAGAGTCCCTAGGAAGGTCCATTCTGGACAGTGCTGGACAGAGCAGCCCAAACTGGCCAGGACTCCCCAGACTACCCCAGGCTTCCCCAGCATCCCAGCCTACTATGCTTTTTTGGATGTTGTCATCATCTATATTGATGATGTCATGGTCTTCATGAAAACAGATGATGAGGCAGAACACAATCAGATTGTGCTAGAGGTACTTTGATGCCTTGAGGAGAATGAACTCTTCATCAAACATGGTTGTAGGGGCAATGGGATTAAAATGGATGAGTCAAAGGTGAAGGCAATCAGGGATTGGCCAGTCCCTACCAAGGTCAAGTTGGTCAGGGCCTTCCTGGGCTTAGCAAATTTCTACTGTCATTTTATCAAGGACTTTGCTCACATTGCTTGCCCACTTAATGACCTTACAAGGAAGGATCAACCCTGCACCTGGTCCTTCAATGAAAGGAAGCTTTCATGTCAGCCCCCATCCTCACTTTCCCTGACCAAGACAGGAAGTTCCACCTCAAAACCAATGCCTCTGACTTCACAACTGGTGCAGTCCATCTTGGTCAAGGCTCCAGATGGCCTCTGGCATCCAGTTGTGTACTACTCACACTCCATGACCCTGCCCAAGTGAAACTACCAGGTCTTTGACAAGTGCAAAGTACAACAGATTGTGTACATGAATGAGTACATGAAAAGCTACATATGACGAAAGCAATCCAGGTAACTTGCTGACTTTTGCCTGCCCCAACACTTAACTGCTGCTTGAGCTGTACAT
Organism: Pisolithus albus; assembly: GCA_024613165.1. Taxonomy (NCBI): domain Eukaryota; kingdom Fungi; phylum Basidiomycota; class Agaricomycetes; order Boletales; family Pisolithaceae; genus Pisolithus; species Pisolithus albus. The sequence goes on from JANFAB010000048.1 coordinate 326,834, forward strand.
ACTCCAAGCACTCTTTCTTGTTTGTTGTCCCAATGTAAACCTCTGTGAAGCCCAGGCTTTGGGTGATTGAATGTCAGATGAAAAAGCCCTGAGTGCCTTGGGCAGATTGTGGTCTTCCCTGGTGTAGTGTTGTGGCGCATTTTTGACTACCAAGTAAGTGTAGTGTTTTGTGATGTTCGATTAGCAAAGTGTAGTGTAAAATTCTATTGCCAAAAGTGTAGTGTTTTGTGCTGTTTAATTAGCAAAGTACATTTGTATTACCAAAAGGGTAGTGTTGTGTAGTGTTTGATTAGCAAAGTGTAGTGGACAGCTGTATTACCAAAAGTGTAGTATTTTGTAGTGTAGTGTCCACTTTTTTGACTACCAAATATTTGTAGTGTGACTAGGAAATGTACAGTAGTGTTGATTAGCAAAAAAGCATAGTCATGATTAGGATTGTTGTGTAGTGGGCACAGCCACTAATGCCTCGAAATTTTGCAAAGTCACAAAAATACCCAAAAATGCGATATAGTGGACACCAAAACTCACCCCTTTTGTGCAAGAGGCCAAAGCCAACCAAACAATGGCCAATTCCTACTGTAGGGTAGTGTATGCCACTAGCCCACTACTACCACATGTTTGATTACCCAAAATTGCAGTGGTAGTAGAAAAAAGCATAGTACTATTAGGAAAAAGTGTAGTACTATTAGGAAAAAGCATAGTACTATTAGGAAAAAGTGTAGTAGTACTAGTAAAAAGTGTAGTAGTATCAGCAAAAAGCATAGTACTATTAGCAAAAAGCATAGTACTATTAGCAAAGAGGGTAGTAGGATTAGTAAAAAGTGTAGTAGTATTAGCAAAAAGTGTAGTGGTACTTGTGACAAGGGTAGTAGTATTAGTAAAAAGTGTGGTAGTATTAGCAAAAAGTGTAGCACTATTAGCATCTTATGTGGTAGTACTTGAATTTGAATATATTACTACTTTTGGCTTGATTTTGGTTTGATGGAGTGATAAGCCTATTACCTTGAAAGTGTAGTAGTGGTATTAGCAAAAAGGGTAGTGGTATGAGCAAAAAAAACGTAATGGTATTAGCAAAAAAGGGTAGTAGGGGTATTAGCAAAAAATGGTAGTGGCATTAGGAAAAAAGTGTAGTAGTTGTATTAGCAAAAAATGGTAGTGGCATTAGGAAAAAGTGTAGTAGTTGTATTAGTGAAAACTGGTAGTGTCATTAGCAAAAAAGCATAGTAGGCTGGGATGCTGGGGAAGTCTGGGTAGTCTGGGGAGTCCTGGCCAGTTTGGGCTGCTCTGTCCAGCACTGTCCAGAATGGACCTTCCTAGGGACTCTGTGGCTCTGTGTGGCACTGTCCAGTGCTGTCCAGTAAATACATAGTGATTTGCTGATGGAGGATAGCAACAAAGAAGACTGCCACAGGTGGTCTCAGTCCCAACTTCACTTACTAAGCAGCCACTCGCCTCGCACCTAAGTCCCAATCCCAAGTACAAAACGGGGATCTAGCCCCCTAGAAAAACAAAACAGGCCTCAACCACTTCATACCTAATCCACACCATGGTAGGGAGCTTGCCTTCCCTACAGCAATGTCAGCAACTCTCCTTGTGAGAGTGTGAAGGGGGGGAAGGGAAAGCTGCAGGCTATGCCTAGGCTCATCCCAAGGGGTCGTGAGTCAAAAGGAAGCAAAGGAAGTGACTGGGCAGTGAAGGGGAAACTTCCCTGGGGTCAGAAGGTTGCTGGCAGCGTAGAACACTGAAAGAAGGTGGAAGGGTATTAGTAAGCTAAGCCAGTAGTTGCCAGGTAACCAGTAAGTAGGATGATTAGTCATAAAAGGCTGGAACAGTAACTAAGAATGAAGTGAGGGAAACTATTACTAAATACAGGAACCTATATATGAAGTAAAAGATAAGAACAAGAATAGGATGGAGTTCCATAATGGAACGGAGTACCAAGAGTCTAGAACACAGTTATTATTATCCAGAGTTTGTACCAGAGTGTAGGTGCATGTCATGGATGTGACAGTGTATCAGATAATATATAGAGTCCCAGCAAGTTTTCACATTGTGAAGAAGTTGGAGGACATCAATCCTGATTTTCTTGCCAGTAGGTTCACCATTCTCATCTTCAGCATCCCAGTAACCTTGGTCGTTGCCCTCTCTGATATAATCCTTGAATGCATCTTGCTGCTGTCTGGATGAATGTAAGGCTTGCACAACTTTATGCCCCAACCGAATCAGGTCACCTTCCAAGGCTTCCTTGTATGTTTGTCGGTCGTCTGAATGTTCTGGCATTGCAGAGACCCATGTACCTGTGATTTTAAAGAGTGCCTTGTCAGTCAATGCATTGATTACATGTCCAGAACAGATATAGAATGTGAGGGAGGCAACAGATATGCCTATCTTTCTTGTTGAAAGGGATGTCATGTTTGTGTGATAACTTCTCCAGAGCTTTGATCATCATGTCATTATTTTCAGCATTGTCCATAGTTACATGTCCCACCCAAACATTTTATGACATGAGACACAACCACAGATTCACATAGCACTGTCCAGGTTTTCTAACTTACATTCATTGTAATACCAATGCGATCCAACAAACGAAGAATGATGTTCACCAAATTCTGCCCATCATGGCAGCCCAGAATACGATGGAATGCGATCAGAGTGCTTTCCAGAGAGGTGACCATTCCCATTCTTCTTGATCTGGTATGCAGTTAAACCAAGGTATGGACATCGAGCTTGGTCCGACCATATGTCTGTGGTAAGTGAAATACTTCCTTGAGAGTGCTAACTACAGGTTAAACTTGAATTCTAGTAGTAATAATGAAAGATATACCGAGAGCTCTACTTTGAGTGAGTCCATGTATCGTTTCCAAGCAAGGATGATCATTTTGTGGAGCTTGGTTTGCTTGGGTATGTCTGACTCCTGGAGATCTTCTCAGAGGAGCAGTAGCAAGTCTCTGAACTCATGGCATTCGATCATGTTCAAACTCTGGAATGGAAGTCAGTGATTGCTATCAAAAATGCCATCCCTTGTCAGCTGACCTGGTCAGGTCATCTGCAACAATGAAATCGACAATGGTTTCCTTGAATTTTTCCTCACTAAACTTTGGTCTCATTCATATCTGTTGTTGGGTCTTCTGTGTATTAGCACTCCTTGCTGCTGCTTCTTTCCCCTGCTTTGTTTTGTCCTGTTTACCATGTTTCCTGCACCATCATTCATAGCTCTCATGGTGGTACTGAAAGTGTCCTCAAACTACATTTGTGGATGAATTACCATATGTTGGGAGCTGAATCCCCAGATTAGGGTGGTTCTGGGCTTTATGACTGGCACAACAGGGATCAGATAAATGAAAACAAAGTTGTGAGTGCCAACTTACATGCATTTCTTGCAGATCCACCCTTTGTCTGTCTGACAGAAGAAGTGCTTCAGATCCTTGGTTTTGATTCTGCGGTCACTTGGTTCAAACTCATTCTCGAGCTCAGAACCAGTCAAGAGAGTGCAGTCACAATTGACATCACAGTTGGTTGGGTCATGACACTGGGGACATGGAAGTAGTGAGACTGGTGGGGGCTGGCCTGGCTGGGAATCATGTCAATGTTGAGGTATGTGCTTTCCTACATTGGCTGCCTGCCCAGATGGAGGTGCTTGATATCGAGACTTCTGCCTTCTCCCTCTGTGACTGCCAGAGCTGCCAGAAGAAACACCTAAGTCAAAGTTCTCTTCGGAAGCGGAAGATGTGCAGCATCCCTGAGCTCGGCTCTTCTGAATCATGGGTCGCTGAGCATTGCTATATGGGACAGGATGCTGTATGGGAAATGATGGAGGTTGGACAGTCTGAGGTCCAAGAAACAGTGGTGGGGCAGGAGGCTCTGAGACAGGAGAGAGGGATGGTAGTTGCCCTGTTCATGAATGTCAATCTGCTACTCAACTCACTAATGTTGCACTGTTAAAGCTCTCACCTGTGTTCGTATTGTCAGCTCCCTGAGAGCTCTCAGACTTCGAGTCAGTGCCATGTGTAAGGTTGTGTTGCCTTAGTTCACACCTGCGAACTGTACTGTATGGTATTCGCAGTGTAAAATTTAAGACAATTATGTCCTTAAAGTCACTACGACGACTTTTTATATACTAGACATGCAGGCATGTGATACCAGAGTATCACATGCCTGCGGATGATTACAGACATCTAAATTAGGGCACGGCCCCTAACACCCTCCCCCTGTAGAGCCGACTTAGGCTCGTAAGACGAGAAGAAAGGAAAAAGAAAAGAAAAAGAAAAAGGAAAAAAGAAAAGGATAGGGAAGACCCTATGTACATTCACGCGAGATGTTGAATCTCGCAGCACTACCAATCCGAGGGTTACGCCTCATTTCAGTAATGCAGAGCAAGGTACGAAAGGTGTTGAACCCTTCGTACCACAACTCGAACTGAGGGGTTACGCCCTCGAGAAGACGATCCAGCACCCGATGTAGCGTCCCTTCTACATCGGAGCCGGCTCATCCCTCATCTCGCCCTCCTCGGGCTCATCATTTTGTTCGGGAGTCCTCTCCCGCGAAATTCGACCTTCCACCCCCAAGTAGTTGGGCAGGTCATAGATAACTACAGCGGAGCAGAAGTCCCTAACGATAGGGAGTTCTGCGTCGCTGATTGTGCGGGCCTCGTAGGCCGCAATGCGCTCGGTAGCGATCCCAAGGGTCCTAGCCTGGCGCTCGACCCACTCCTTCGAGCGGTTCTCCTTCAATACTGGAGGGTCATTGATTGCCGCCCTCAGAAGATCGAGCACGGCTCGCACGTTGGGGTCTCGTTCCCCCCCATTATCGACAGCGCAGGTAATGTACTCTCTACCCGCTCTCCTGGCCCAAACGAGGGCATCGTCGGCATCGTGAGGAGTGATGCCATTAGCCGCGAGGTATGCGGCGATATCAGCCATACCGGCTGAGCGAGTGAACTCCCCTTCCCAGGGGACACGAGTACCATCACGAGGGGCCACCTCGGCACAATCCAGAAGGGCTCTGTAGCGACCCTTCGCTGCGAGGAGACGAACTAGCTCCCGGAACCAGACCATCCGGTCATAGCTCCCTCTGGGGACTGGAGCCAGTCATTCGTAGAGGAGGAATCCTCGTACTAATTGTGCTGTGGGAGGGCTGATTTCCCACTCGTCGTCGTCGGGGCACTCACTGACACCTAGCACCCCAGGGAACATTCGCGAGAGCTCGGAGCTCTCGTCTGAACCGTTGTACCTATTCCGGTACGTGTGGATGAAATTGACCCAGTCAGCGACTGGGGCTTCGAGGCTCGGAGCCTCTCGTGGTAGTTCGGGGATCCCCCCTTTTCCCTTCTTTCCGGAGGTTTGACCTCCTCCTCTAGGATTAAACGCTCGACCCCTTGGAGGGGGTCGTTCTTGATGAGCAGGGGCTTGGGGAACCCCAGGGTTTTCGACCATCAGGCGGTCGCGGAGAGGCACGATGGGTCTCTGACCCATCTCTGGCAAAGGAGCGGCGGGTTGACCCTCTATCCGCTGTTGTAAGGCCGGCTGTCCACCGGCGGGTTGTAACGCGAGGGCTTCTTCCTCCCTCCTTGCCCTTTCCTTGTCTCGTAGCGCCTCTCTCCTCTGGCGCGCTTTCTGGGAGGCCCAAACAGGCGGCCTCCATTCCTTGAGTGCGAGGTTCATGACCTCGTTCGTGTCTAACCTGCATTTTTTCCACAGGTTAACGTAGGTGATCAAATCTTGCGCCCTACGGACGCAAGGAGCGTTCTCCTCTGGTTCTTCGTACGCTTCGGCATACAACTTGCGGATTTCCTCCACGGTGTTAACGAGTCTAATGGGACCCATTATCCCCCTGTCCCATCTGGTAACTGATGCGACGAGGTTTCCTCGTCTGAGGGGAACAGGAGGGGGGGTCCCCTGGCGAATGTTGGCGAGGGCGGCGCCAAGCCTCTCATCATTATAGGCGTAGAGGTTGTCATTGATCCTCACAAAGAGGATCGACCTCACGCCATCCCTGCCTTGCCCAAGGACCCATACTCTGTACGGGTTCTCTTTTCCCGTAAATTCAGGGAAGAGGGTTCCCTGAGAGGCAGTATCGACGACCATAGGGATGTCGTCATCGTAGCATTGTTGAACGGAGGTATCTTCCTCCATGGCGGTGTATTCGTAATCAGGCGCTGCCTGATGGGTATCGTCCTCGAGCTGCTTCGCCTTGCCCTTTCTCGACACTACAGGTTCAACCTGCGACGCAGGTTTAGCCTGTACCCTCCCCCTTGAAGAAGAAGAGGGCTGTGGTGCCGGTGGAGGCGGCAGCCTGGAGGAACTAGCCTCCGCGTTTGATGAATAAGTACGCCCCCCCAGGGAGGCGACACGAGCGCGTTCGAAGTCACGCGCAGCTTGCTCAACCGTAGTGGGAGCGGGGATGGTGGGGGTAGGTTCGCGTTGAAGATCATCGATCTTCCGGAGGGCACGACGGAGGTCGTAGGAGGTGTCCTCGAGATCACGCTCGAGACTGCTGATACGACGACGTAGGTCGTCGTAAGGGGTACGTTTGATGAGACGCGCGGTCTCATCAGCCAAAGTAACGATAGCAGGCATGATACCTGCGTCGGACAAGGCCATGCCTTGGGAGAGATGAAGTGCGTAAGACGCGCACTGGTCACAAGCGCCGTGATGGCGCAATAAAGGAAACTGGGGGTGGCATTCCCAGTACGGGCAGGAACGTTTGTCCCGGCGGGGCTCATACTCGAGGGACGACGAGCGTGAGGGTGATCGTGGCCGTTTCTGGCCACTGCTGACCGTACGCAGACTGCGTCGGTCGACGGGGGACGGGGAGTACGAACGTGATGGCGAACCATCGTGAGGCGCGTCGGAACGCGCGGGGGATCTGCCTCGCCGGGGCGAGGGAGATCGGGATGGGGTGGGACTAATAGAGCCTTGTGGGCTCGGGGGGTCTCTGCGACGGTGATCGCGGTGGGACATTGTAGATACTAGAACGTTATGAGTGTTAAAGAAAAAGAAAAAGAAGAAGAAGAAGACGGAGTATTGTAAAAAGAAAATCACGTGATCAGCAAAGTTAATGCACGTGAAACGGTGAAAATGTGATCGGAGGAAAGTATATACTCTAATTAAATTTGGTAACTATGCTGTGCTCGAGGCCGACGGTATTATTGACGGTATTATTTTTATTTTTATCTTTTGTTTGTTTTTATTTTTGTTTTTTCTGACTTGTCCGTTTGCTTCCGGTAGTAGTCTCCCGACTACGTTTAACCACTTAGTGGTTACCGTACGCCTACGCGTACTATTTCGCCCTTCGGGGCAACTGGCGTATACTTTGTACGCCCTGGAGCTCGAGGTACCTGTCGAGGGCCTCAAGCTCCTTACAATTAGACACCGGCTCCCATGTCGTGTCTCTGAGGTTCCATCTCACAAGGAACTCTACCTTGTTATTCGTCCACCGGTGAGCCGTTATCTCATCTACTAACCACTCCTCTTCGTCGGTCATACCGACATCGTAGAACGCGTGCGCATCACGCCTCGGGAACAGAACATCATCGTTCTGTTCGTATCTGCGCAGTAACCCGACGTGGAACGTTGGGTGTATGCGCCGCTGGCGCAATTGTTCTGGCAGGTCCAGAGTGTAGGTGTCGTTCGCGCTGTCACAGTGCAACACTTTCATCGGACCGATGAATTTTGGCACGAGCTTTCGTGCACGTCCCTTCGGAACGCTCAGGTTCTGAGTAGAGAGATATACGAGGTCCCCCTCTCGAAGGCTGAAGCCTTCCTTTCGTTTCTTATTCGCATGGTACGTCTGTATTACCCTGCTTTCAATGATGGCGTCATGGGCCATCTCAAGATTTTCTAACGCTTGTTTCACGAAGGTCTTTACTCCTGGTGCCGTTGAGGGCGTCCCCCCTCTGACTCGTTGCATTACTTCGGGCATGTACCCGTAATTTAACTCGAAGGGTGCGAACCCTGTCGAGCTACTTATGCTCGAGTTGATCGCGAACTCGACCATTGGCATCTTCGATGTCCAATCCGTCTGGTCTGGTCGGACCATGGCTCGTAGCATCTGCGCTACATTTCTTATCGCTCGTTCAGACGCTCCGTCTGTTTGTGGATGGAACGCCGTCGACATTAGGAGTTTCGCTCCCAACATTCTGTGCGTTTCGCGCCAGAAAGTCGACGTGAACTTCGCGTCTCGATCGGAGACTATCGTCTCTGGTAGTCCGTGTAGTCGGACGACTTCCCGTATGAACATCCCCGCGAGCTCTGACGCTCGAATCGTCGTAGTCACCGGTACTAGGTGTACCATCGACGTTAGACGGCACAGGACCACCCACAGGTAGTCGTGCCCATCGCTCGGTGGGAAAGGTCCCACAAAGTCCATTGCTATCGACCCCCAGGGTCTTCGTGGCACAGGCAGACTGTGCAATAGACCCTTCGGTCGTTGATTGTCGTTCTTTGTCGTCTGACATATCGGACATGTTCGACAAAACTTGTCCACCTCCCGGCCGAGCTTCGGCCACCAATACCATCTGCAGATATAATCCGCTGTCCTCTGGGATCCAAAATGTCCCAGCGTCCTGTGCGCTTGATCGATTACCCTGGCGATAGTATCATCGCCGTCGTACTTTGCATGGGGAAGGCATAGCACCTTCTCTCCTCCACGATTTCTCGTGTATAGAAGGCCGTCTTCCCCTTCGAATTGAGGATAGTGTGACGGCTGTGCCATCACTTTCGCGAGTACAGGATCGCTTCTATATCCTGCACGGATAGCATTCAGGAAGCCTGGTGCTTCTCCAAATGTTATAGGGGAGGCTTTAGAGGCCTCGGCAGATTCGAGTATCGTAGGGTCTTCCTGCGCACTTGCGCTAGGGGATTCCTTGTTACTCTGATCTGCGGCTGAGGCCATCTCTTTAGCCTCTTCATATCTTTTCTCGACCTTTTCCTTCAACCGGCTACTCTTCCGAGGGGTACTTCCCTCTCTCATCGCTGATAACTTCAGCTCTCGCCACCTGTCTTGAGGGAGGTCGTCCCCCTCTGGGTCCAAACGTATATCTGCGTCGGCCCATTCGACTTCATCATCGGAGGCTACGTCCCCTCCTTCTTGCTCGTAGTAACGAGAAAGGCAATCCGCTATGCGGTTCTCCGTGCCTTTTGCATAGACGATGTTTGCGTCGAATCGTGACATGTAGTCCAACCAGCGGACTTGTCGACTCGACAGTTTTCGTTGGGTTTTGAGGTACCCCAATGCCTCATGATCGGTGACGATCGTAAACTTGAAGCCGAGGAGTTTATCCTCCCATTTGAAGAGCGCTTCGATTATTGCGAGAGTTTCTCGCTCGAATGTTCGATAATTCTGTTGAGCATCGCTCAACTTTTTCGACATAAATCCTGCTGGCCGGCAGGTTTTCCAGTCGGGCCCCTGCCCGTATAATGCACCCACTCCATAGAGTGATGCATCACACACGAGCCATATTGGCTCTTCTTTTCGTGGATCAATAGGCCGCAGGATCGGATACTTGCACGCAAGATCCTTGATCACTTGGAAGCACCTGTCGTGGATTTCCCTCCACTGAAACAGATGTTCGTTCCGTTGTATACCAGTCAGGGGCGTAGTATACGCCGATATGTCTGGCATAAACTGTGCTAGATACTCCACTAGTCCTACGAACCTTTGGACTTCGTTTAGGTTCTTCGGGGTCCTCCAGCTCCTGATTCGAGACATTTTGTCTCTGTCGGCGTGGACGCCCTTAGCGTCTATGATGTGCCCTAGGCAGTCCAATTTTTCTGCATAAAGGTCGCACTTCTCCTTCTCAAGGTAGAACTCGGCCTTTTCTAGTGTTTCAAACACTATCCTGAGGTGTCGTTCGTGATCCTCAATTGTGTCGCTAAAGATGAATATATCATCGAGATAGACGTATACAAAACGTCCTATGTGATCTCTGAAGATCACTGTCATCAGGCGTTGAAACGTCGCAGGGGCGTTACAATCTCCCTGCTGCATTACTTGACTTAAGAAAGTCCCATATATCGTCGAGAAGGCCGTCTTCCAGACGTCTTTGGGTTCTATACGAACTTGTTCGTATGCGTTTGATAAATCAATCTTTGAGCGATACTTCGCTCGTGCTACGTCCATTCGTATCTGGTCCTGATCCGGGAAGGGGGTGACGTCCTTCACAGTATTTTCGTTTCTCTTGCGGCAGTCAATGACTGTCCGCAGCTTTCCATTTTTCTTCGGGATGCATAGCATCGGAGCAGCCTGTGGGACGCTTTTCAGCACCCACCATTCTGCGTCCGTATATAGTCGGATTTTATCCGACAACTGTTGTTTAAGCGCGTCAGCGCACCGTGGCAGGTGGTACGCATACTGCTTTCTTTCGTCTATCAGGGGGATCCTGTGGTTTACCTCCCGTAGTGGAGGCAATTTCGGGATCACCCCGCTAAGCCTGTGCTTATACCGTTCGAACCATTGGTTCCGTAACTGAGGTATATCCTCATTGCTCAACATTTTTGGCTTTATTATTGCGAGATGTTCCTCGCTTTTCATTGAGCCCCTTGGCTCTTTTACTCTATCGGATCCCCTCCCCCCTTTAGAGCCCTCGCGAGACTGAGGCCTCGCAGGGCGTGAGAGTCAATGCTTAGGACGGGATTTACCCATCATCAGAGCCTCAGGCTCTGTGAGAAGAGGCACGCATTCCGCTGCTATCTGTATCGTCTTCTCTGCGAAGTTTAAGATCGCTTTAGTTTGTCTTAGGAAGGGGATTCCTATTATACAATCGTAGCGGTCAATATTCATTAGACATTCTCGACTCTGCTTTGGACTCCTTGGGCGCATTTTTGCTGTTTTCCCTCCACTCTCTCACCCCTACCAGGCAAGTTCCTTCCCCCCTGGGTCGAACTAAGACCCTCTCTTCCAATGTCCCCCCACTCTCCTTCTTCAAACTTTACACTGGCTCAAAGGGCCGATAGCAGGAATGTATGCCTGGGCAAGGATCAATGCCTGTAGGGCAGCGAATACATATCCCAACATGGGGGCCCTCGAGGCCAAAATGGAGGCCAAGTTCAGGCTGATCAACAACAAGGACTGGGCCAAGGCTGAATTGCAGAAGATATGTCAGGGAGGTATGAGGACAGAAGACTTTGTGGCTAGGTTTGGTGCACTGGCCATGTCTGCAGGGGCATCTGATGACTAGGGCATATTCATGCTCAAGTGGGCTATGTGCCCTGATGTGTTACAACAGATCTTTGTACAAGGCAGGAGAAAGGCTACCCTCACTGAGTACATAACTGAATTCCAGGCTGTTGGCACTGCCATGGAATCTGCCCACATGCATACCTCCTCCCACTTCACCCCCCCATCCCCCTCATTCCACCCTTCCTCTTCCTCGCCTGGTACCTTCAGAGGCTCAGGCATCCCTATGGAGATCAGTGCTGCTTCCACTTCCTGTCCCATTCCCTCACACATCAAGTGCTTCTCATGTGGGGGAAACAACTTTAAGTGAGACTGCACATCTTGAACTCAGCAGCACCCCTCTCCCTGCTTCCCCATTCCCCCTCGCACCCCCTTCTCCCTGCCTGCTGCACATCTAGCAGCTCCACATGATGACCCTCAGCTTTGCCAACTGCAGGGGATGACATTCGAGGAAATCCAGGCATTGTTCTATGATAAGCATATGAATGAAATGAAGGCTCAGGGAAGGGAGTTCCCTCAGTAGACATTCAGGTACCTACTGGGCAGGCATGTAATCATTTTTTGGTGTTGGACACTTATGACATACAGGAGTTATTTAATACATCAGATCCTACTTTGTGTGTAGAGGAGTCCAGGAATGGCTCGGCCCCACACATTAATAAAAGGGTGCTCAATTCCTCTTGCAACAAAAGTACAAAAACATGTGACCAACCTGAATCAAAAATCCTGAAGCATGCTAAAGTGAGGACAGTAGGCTGCAGATTGGAGCTGGAGCTGGAAGTGACATTGGAAGGACGGAGTAGGAAATGGCAGACAAAGGCATTAGTCAATTCTGGAGCAACTGACATGTTCCTGGATAGGAAGTGGGCTGATGAGAATGGAGTACCCCTCCTCCACAAGTCAGTCCCAGTATACAATGTTGATGGTACAAAGAACTGAGATGGGGATATCACTCATGGCACCCATCGTTATGAACTATGACAGACACAGGGAACATATCTGGGCACAGGTCACTACCCTTGGTTCTCATCCCCTCATCCTCGGATATATGTACATGGCTTCATTGTCACAACCCCATGGTCTCATGGGCTGACAAGACCATCAAGATGACTCATGTCACAACCTCACCCTGCTGACCAAGCAGGAGAAGGAGGCAAATGACATGGAATATTTGCACCCGAAGCTTCAGTTGTCCTGGACTTGCTCTGGCACTGTAGAAGAGCTGGTCCCAAAGGAGTACCACCAATATCTGAAGGTCTTCTTGAAGGGGTCATCAGAACATATGCAGTTAAGAAAGCCATGGGATCATGCCATCGACCTCAAGGATACCTTCATTCCTAAGCAGGGCCACCTCATCCCCCTCTCTGTCGATGAACAAAAGGAGGTCTTGGACTTCATCAATGATCAATCCAGAAAGGGTTACATTTGGCCCTCAAAGTCGCCTCAGACCTCCCCAGTCTTCTTCATCCCTAAAAAGGATGGCCAAAAATGCATGGTTCAGGACTATCGGTATCTCAATGAACATACCATGAAGAATGCATACCCCCTCCCCCTTATTTCCCAGCTCGTAGACAAACTAAAGGGATGCAAGCTCTTTATGAAGATGGACCTATGTGGGGGCTACAACAACTTCACATCAAGGAAGGCAGCAAGTGGAAGGCAGCCTTTGTCACCCATAAGGGGTCCTTTGAACCTCTTGTAGTGTACTTCAGTCTATGCAATTCTCCATCCACATTCCAAAACATGATGAATGACGTCTTCGGGGACATGGAGGATGTGGTCATTGTCTATATTGATGACATCATGATCTTCATGAAGACAGATGATGAGGCTGAGCATGATTGAATTGTGTTGGAGGTCCTTTGATGCCTCAAGGAGAATGACCTCTTCGTGAAACCAGAGAAGTGCTTCTTCAAGAAGAAGGAAGTTGAGTTCCTGGGGATGGTTGTGGGTGTCAGTGGCATAAGAATGGATGAGTCAAAGGTAAAGGCCATCAGGGACTGGCTGACTGTCACGACCATGCCTCGCCCAACCTTTGCCCATGCCTCCGCACCCTTTCCAACACCTCCGCCCACCCCTCTGACACCCTCCGACCCATTCCCAACCAAGTCCGATGCTTATTAAGCCTGCCAACCACTGTGCTGCTGCACCCAAGCAATTGCCACTGTCAGCCACTGTCAGTCTTGACTCATAACCACCATTGGTCTATATTGGGTTGACCCCCTGTGGGTCATGTGACTGTCTTAGGGGGCATTATCCATTTGGGGCCACCGGGCTGATTAGGCACAGCATGGTGTCTGCACTGCATGGCACTCCAAAGGGTTGCACCACTTTCTGGGATTTCTGCATGGCCTGTGATTGGCTGTTGGTGAGCGCTCTGTCACTATCTTATCCATTTGTAGATACATCCTTTGTCTTGTCCATTTCTTCCGCTGTTAGACTCCATTCCATCATGAAGTTTTCTGACACCTGCTTCCCCTTGAAAACTTCTGTACCCCTGTATGTTAGTTCCGACATCCTGATACTGTACCACCTCAGTTCTGCTGTAGCATATAAATACCCATACAGTACCCCGATGTCTCCTCAGTATGAATATCAACATAATGTTCCCCATTCCAAGTCTCCATCCTCTCCTCTGAGTCCACCTCTGACCTATCCATAATTAGCCTGCCTCTGAAATATGAGGGCCGAGCTTGTACAAGGGGGCAGCACACGAGCTGAACCCAACGCCCTCCTCCAACCTCTGCTCTGCCAGTTGGAACCTCTGTCAGCCCCTCTCGGCCATTCCCTGCTCCACTCCAAACCTCCACCAGTTGGAATTTTGTTGGCCTCCTTCAGAAGGCCTCTATCTCAGTCCCTACCAATCGGACTAGCATCAGACTTTCAATCTCCGACATTGGTTGACCTTCTAGTACCCTTTCGGGACCCTTTCACCCCTGAGAACCCTCGGAGTGAGGCCTGAACTTGACACTGACCCCTACCAAGGTCAAGTCGGTCCGGGCCTTCTTGCGCCTGGTGAACTTCTATTGGCACTTCATAAAGGACTTCTTCACCCGTATCGCCCAACCCCTGAATGACCTCACAAGGAAGGATCAGCCCTGGACCTGCATCAGTAAAGTACTGGTCTCCTGGATGGGTCTGGACAGATGCTGTCCAGACCTGACAGTCCAGACACCCAGACTTTCCAGAAGAGTTAGGGTCTGCCCAGAACTGGACAGGTGTTCCCCAGCCAGCCCAGCAGGTAGCCATTTGCCCAGTGCTGTCCGGCCCACCCAGACTGCCCAGCCAGCCTGGGCAGCATCACCAGACTTACCCCTCACTCAGCTTAACATGTAGAAGTTAGTTAGTAATTGAATTATATTACTACTTTAATTACATAAATAAGTTTAACATGCGTGGGTCATCAGTGAGAGCATGATCGCTGATAGTCGACAGGTAGTTCGAGTGTTTCGGTACAGTCAGTAGTTGCAATTGTCGGTAGTCTCGGTGTCGTCACTCCTTTCACTAAGTGCCACGTGAATTTCCTTTTTTGATCAACAAAAGCCATGTGGCTTCGTGTGCCTGCAACCGGTGCTGGCAGCTGCAGTGTATGTGTCCTCCCGCCTCCCTCCCCAGCTCCTGGTCCCTCCACTCCAGCAGCATACTGGCCAGTTGATCTACATACTGTCAATGCACTGTCATACAGACAAAATATTGTGTCATCTGTGAGTGTCTGCTCTGATCTGACTACACATTACTGATAAGAGATCTCATCCACTGATAAGGCCCATAGTTCGCATTTTTGACCATTTTCTGACAGTCTTTTGGCTGCTGGTAAGCCCATGGACATTTGGTCATGCTCAGGGGGGCACTGATTGCATGCCCTGGCCATCTGGACCTGGGTTTCCTCCATTTTTTAGAATTTTGTTCGCATTTGTGACCCCTTTACTGGTCACAATTCTCTGGCCAGGCTTCCTGGTAAGTCATCTATGTCTGCCAATGATATTTCATCCATTTCTGACACTTTTTCATATGTATTTCCCATCACTCTGGCACATTTCTTAGGTTTTTGTTCGCATTTTTCGCATTTTTGACCCCTTTACTGGTCACATTCTCTGGCCAGGCTTCTGGGTAAGTCATCTATACCTGCCAATGATCAATCCCATCAGTTTCTGATACCCTTCCATATGTATCCCTCATCACTCTGGTATATTTCCTAGGTTTTTGTTCGCATTTTTCGCATTTTTGACCTCTTCCTTGGTCACATCTCTGGCCTGGGTGCCTGGTAAGTCATCCACTACCTGCTAATGATCAGTCTCATCATTTATGATGCCTCTTGGTATGTATTTCCTTAGATTTTTGTTTGCTTCTTTGGCTTTTTGAGCCATTATTGGTTATCTTTCTTCAGTGTGCCTTGGTAAGCATTTCCCCACTCATCATTGATGCCCTTTCACCTAATTTCTCTCATCACTTTAGGTTTTTT
This sequence comes from Pisolithus albus, assembly GCA_024613165.1. Classification (NCBI taxonomy): domain Eukaryota; kingdom Fungi; phylum Basidiomycota; class Agaricomycetes; order Boletales; family Pisolithaceae; genus Pisolithus; species Pisolithus albus. The sequence goes on from JANFAB010000048.1 coordinate 342,471, forward strand.
TCCCCATCTTTTGGGTTATTCACAGATACCTGTGTCCAAGTTATCAGTGTAAGTTGATGTCACTCTATCTGCAGGTGAACACTCACATGTCATGTAGGTCTAGGGTTGGCATTGTTGGGATTTTGGGTTGCCTTTGATACTTGCTTTGTGCTGGTAGTAGAGTGAACACTGTAGACCAAGACAAGGTGGTGTGAAGTCCCTACTACCTGGCTTTGTAGATTCATCTCTACATGTCTGCTGGTTGCTGAGGCCTCTCTGAGGCTGGGACCTCTCTCATCACTACAGAGTAGAGACATGTTTGGCGGGGCCTGCAAAGGTCAAGTGGGGTCACTCCTGCTTGCAGTTGCCATTCAATCTGTCTCAGGCTTTTTGCCTTTTACTCTGTCATTTGTTGAGTTCCAATCAGTAGGGTCTACCACAGGCACAAGGTGACATCTCTGTGTATCCTTCATCCCCTTCACTGCTACCCAATCTCTGTATCCAGTCTTTCCAACCATGTACAGTGACTCAAAAAACCCTTTCAATGTTTTGCAGTTTTGCATTGATGGGGATGTCAAAAATCAGGGAAATTCAGAAAAATTGCTGACCAAGATTCAGGCTCCACAACATAAAATATGCTGTCCAAATGCCATGGATATGCTGCAATTTCATCAGCAAAAAAACCCTTTCAATGAGTTGTCCTGATTGAACATGCAATATCTCAACCAAAACAAAGCCAAACAACTTGGCTAAGGTACCATTTTGAAGGCAAGACCAAGGGCTATCTATGTCACATTCGTGACAAACCATTGTTCCTTGGGTCCACACTCGGTGTTACATATCTGGCATCTAGGCTCTACCAGTGTCCAGGCTCCGGTACACCGGTACTGCCCCTTGCCTTGTCCTCGTTTGGATACTACCGTCTCCTTTTATTTAAGTGTTAAGGTTTCATTCCCTGACGCTGTGCCTGTCACTGGGAACACCGGTACTAGGCCTCCCGGCCACACCTTAGTCACCCCATACATAGCCTATCACTTAGCTTACCAAGACTACCGGGTCACTGGTAGTTAAAGCCCAGAGTCCAGAGTATTTAAGCTTGGCGACTATTCAGTACATACCTCAGTCAGAATATCAAACAGATCTCTGGACTCAGAAGTCCTCTTGCTACCTTCGACAAACCCAGACTTGTCCAAGGACCCAGTGCATGAACTGACACAGCAAAACAGACCCACAGACCCACAGACAGGTCCCCCTCTGTAGGGTCTGTACTTGCTCTGTGGAAAATCTGTACCATCTGTGGGTCTGTACTGCTCTGTACATCTGTACCAAACTTACTGTTTTGCTGATGGAGGTCAACATGGGTGTTGCTCCCCCTTGCTCTCTCAACTCCATTCTGAAAGCCACTACTGGAGAAGACTGGTGTTTCTACCTCCAGCCTGGAATCAGTCTGGGACTTGTATCTAACAGTATATTCTGACTGCCACTTGGGCAAGTTAGTACCATGACCCACACCCGCAGCCAAACCACATTACAGCAGCTAGAGGCGCCCTCTGCCTCTCGGAACCCCTCTCCAGTCGACCAGTGAGAAACAGCCCTCTCGGCCTTAGCTAGCAGCAGACACGCTAGCGAGCCAAACCCAGATGACCGCTTTCCAGCAGTTTGTGAACACTGTCTTTGCAGATATGCTAGATGTGTGTGTGGTGGTCTACCTAGACGACATCCTAATCTATTCAAACGATGAGTCCCAGCACCGGCAGCATGTCAAGGAAGTGCTATGCCGGCTTTGCCTACACAGCTTGTATGCCAAGCCAGAAAAGTGCGAATTCCACCAGGACTCGGTGGAATACCTAGGTTATTGCCTCTCCCAGCTGGCCTAACCGTGTCCCAGGATAAAATCTGGGCCATATGCGACTGGCCCAAACCCTGGAAGGTGAAAGACATCCAGTCCTTCTTGGGTTTTGCAAACTTCTACCAGCAGTTTATCTACAACTATTCTGGCATTGTCTGTTACTTGGTGATCTTCACCTCTTATCTTCGCTTTCTCTCTTCTACATGGTCTCTTACTTACTACCATTTGATTCCCCTCTTAATTTGCTACTTACTACTTCTTTTCCCAGCCTTCTAGGCCTATTCTTAGTGTTGTGGAGCATTAGCCACTCTTTGTTTACCTTTGTTTACCTTGAAGTGCACTTAGTGTAGCTAAGTCCAGTGCTGAGCCCTTTGGTTGCTCACACTGGACTCTAGGTACTGTGTACCCTCATATCTCCATTCAATCTATGCTTGCTCACACTGGACTCTAGTCTGGTAATTTCCCAAGCTCCCTAGAGCTATTAGAGTCGATTAGGCAACCTTTGGATGCCCCTACCCTTCTCTGTTGCTAACAGGTTATGAGCCCCGTGCTCTAAGCCTCATTCCACAACAACCACTGCTCCGATTGACCTCAAACTTTCACCATCGCATTCCCCGGCCTCAAGAACCCTAGTCAGCCTATTTTGATCATCGGAATCAGCTTAGATCACAGCCAACAGCCTTATCGCATTTTTGCACCCTCTGTTCCCAACATTGCCCTCTCCAACCTTCCACCTCACACCTTTCACTGTCAAAACACATCGTTTGACTCAGAAGGTCTTGGGCGGTTCGTGTATTGAGTTTCAAGCCAATCCATTGGGTAGAAAGTGAGATATCACACTGGGGAGCTAAAGGGGGCATCAGTGCGCAGATACCTGTTTTTCGTCGCTTCATATATCATCATCCAACACTCCGATCTTCCTGATTCAACTCTCGCCGAGCTCCTGGCATCGAGTACTTTCCATCGGTACCTGCCAAAAAAATTTCCATCGACTCGATCCCTCGCCATCGATGCATATTTGCGCACAGACCAAGTCTGTGATATCTCGAGTTCCTGCCTATCGATCTCCCTCGAATCTTATACCATTCGACTCCTCTCAACTCCCTGAGTCTATCTATCTCATTACCATCACTTCCTATCGCCATCTGAGCTCGCCATCATTGATACTTTGATCCAGAAGTGCTCCTCTCGGCTGTAGGCTACTTCGAGCAGTTTAATGCAAGAGTGGCTGCTAGTGCTCGACCTCTGACCTCGTTTGATGCCCATCATCTCCCCCCAGACCCAGTGCGATGTGCTTTTGAACACAATTTCCAACGGATTGCTGAAGAACCTCTGAGGGAATCAAACTCGACCCCTGGTGACGGCCTACCGGATCCATCTTATGACGCTGGATTTTGGTCCTATCCCAGTGAGGATAACCCCGACATAGCAAACGGGCTTCCTCCCCTCTCCGGGGATGACGAAGATGATTTTGATCCATTCTTCTTCGACGAAGAGGTGCGATCTGCCAACGTCGACCTTGCCGACATCCCAGATCACATAGCAGTCATTCATGCTGTTGTCTCTTGGCTCCACCTCCAGTTCCACCTTCCACGCATTGCCTGCAACGCACTACTGGCAATTTTTTCTCTACTTCTGCTGTTCCTTAATCCGGCTACCCCGGTTCCCTTTGCTACTGTCCAATCTGGCAATCGCCTCCTTGGTGTCGACAAGCCCATTCATTCGTTACCTCTCTGTCCGACTTGTCGGGACATTTATCCACCAGCCACGTCACCACTCTGTCATGACAGCTGCACGTCATGTAATGTTCACCTCTTCCTCCCGGTGGAGTAGGGGGACTCGGAGGTAGATACCAAGGGGACAGCCACTACATGCTTAGTCATCACGGTACGATACGGCACACTGGGACTGGTGAAACACTATAAAAAATCAGAGGAGAAGGTGGAGAGATGGTGTAGTACATGAATAACAAAGAATGGAGGGAGTATACACACCCAGTCCCAAGATATTTGCAAAACCATCTGATAGTGCCCCTGTCCCAAAACCAGGCTATATCTCCAGAATACCTGAGGTGGCAGCAATGTAAGATGCCCCATTTGAAAGCCCTCAGCAGGTAGTACAAAGATTCCACCTTCTCCTCTGATTTTTTATAGTGTTTCACCAGTGATAGTTGATTGACACATCATTGTCCCCCTCCCCCCTTCATATTTGGTCTGTATCTCCTCCATTTCCCCACCAAACCTTTCGCATTTTGCAGACCTTAGTGTACTCATTTCTACCTACTAGACAATATCAAATACAGCATGCACATGTTCTCCATTCCAGAGTTATTCTATTTTTCATGCCAACTGGAGGTATATAAATTTGTACCCTGTATCTCATTCATTTCTGCACTATACTTTTCGCTTTTCTACATGTATATACTACTGAGTGATAGCTTTCCAATGATAGTACCTGCATCCCAATACTCCCAGCCGTTCAGGAGATATTGCATTTTTCGTGTGCAGTGCAGGTTTAGGTGCTTCCGGGGTCCTCCTGTGGCTGTTTCCGACAGCTGACTTTTGAAAATGACTTTTCCACAGACTTTTGAAAACCGCTGTAATGCGACAATGCACAAATGAACTCGATTGGAGTGTCTACGACAAGAGAGATGGTATTTATACTACTACGAGTGTTTGTACCACAGAACGTCGTAGAACAAACCAAACAAAGAGGGATAAACGCTATTGGCTGCAGCACTCCACGCTGAGTCAATGCAGCTTCGCTGACAAATCAGCTGACTAAGTGAAGTGTCTATGAGCGCATCTAAACAACCCTAACCCGAGAGTGGATAAATAAGGCGAACTACGCTAAGAGTACGCTACAACTAGTAGTGAAAAAGTACGGGCCGTTACACTATCCCCTCCTATGGCTCGACTTCCAGGTGAGACCAGATAGGCTGCACAGCAGTCAAAGGGTTGGGTACAGCGGAGAAAAAGAGACCTTCGGTCGAGAGTAGATGAAGTTTCCGGGGGGCACTGGGGTGGAGTTTGTAAAAATCGTCTATCACCTCCTGGGCGTTCTTAAGAGCGGATCTAGGCTCCCAAGTGCGATCTTCCTCTGGGTATCCCCTCCAATGGACGAGAAACTGGAGATTACCACGCTTCAAGCGGGAATCAACAACCTTTTCAACTTCATACTCAACGTCTCCTTCATCCGTAACCCGTTGTGGGCCGGTGTAGAGTATGATAAAGGAGTGTGGGGGGGAGTGACCTAGAGGGTCTCCCTTTGGATTTGGTTGGGTCAGTTCGACCCGAGGGGGCAAGAGTTGCTGGTAGAGTGGTCAGAGAGTGGGGAAAAGAGCCAAAACACGCCCTGAGTGTCCCAAGAAGGACCGAGATTCGTCTAATGAACGTCTAATGAAGGGAGAATAATTTTCCGAAGCCCTCGGTCTTCAATTTCCGTCTTACTCTTGTCTCTCGAATGCGTCTATTATTATTCTAAGTATGTACAGTACAATGTAAGTACGAGTCTGGCTTACATAAGCCAAACTCGTCCAAACACTAAGTCAAAAGATAGAATAAAAGTATAGAAACAAAAGCTAAGGTAAAGACAGAGAAATATAGTGAATCTCATGGTAGGGAGGATGCCCTCCCTACACCGGGCCGAGTAACCGGTTGCCCATCAAGAGCACCGAGATAAGGTTTCACCCGTGAAACGTTCACCACCGGGTGTATGCACATCGAGCATGGCAACTTTAATTTAACAGCGTTGGGCAAAACGTCCGAGACCTCTATCCACTTTTCGGTCAGTTTTCAGCTCTGCCGATCTTTCAGCGATAAATGGTCGGTAGCCAGCCAGACCTGCGAGCCTACGGAGTAAGCAGGGGAAGGGGATCGTTGTTTATCTGCCTGAGTTTTCTGACGAGTCCTAGCTTTTCCCAAACTTTCGCATACTTCCTGGAACACCTGGAACCAGTCTTTAGCGGTCTCCTCCGCTGCTTCTACCTTAGAAGTCGTTGGCTCGACGCCCATTCATGGTGTATACGAACGAGTAACTTCAAAGGGGCACTTGCCAGTAGAAGAAGACTTGGAGTTATTGTACATGAATTGAGCCAGGGGAAGCCAATCCTCCCATCATTCCTGCTGATGGTTTGCATACATCCGTAGATATTGCTGAATTTCGCGGTTCAACCGCTCGGTCTGACCATCCATTTGTGGATGAAATGCCATCGAGAGCTTCTGCTCGACACCCAACATTTTAAATAGCTCCTTTGAGAACTGGGATGCGAACTGCGGTCCACGATCCAAAACGAGAGACTGCGGAAGGCCGTGATGCTTCCAGACGTGAGTTAAATAAAGCCGTGCCGTAGTAGCGGCAGTTTCCTTTTCCGTGCAGGGGATGAACTCTGCTTCCTTAGAGAACTGATCAATGACAACTAAGACGTAAGACTTTCCAGAGGAGCTCCTGACTCCTATATCCATAAAGTCGGTCGTAAGATTTTTCCAAGGCCCATCAGGGATAGGTAAAGATTTGAGTTCGCCTGCCGGCGGCTTGTTACTAGGCTTGCTAGCTTGACACGTCTGACAGTGCTTTACGTACTCCTCGACATCGGGCTTCAAGGTGGACCATGTGAACCAGTGTGTGATCAACTCCTGAGTTCCTTTTATGCCTCGATGACCCGCTAGGGGTGAATCGTGAAGAGCAGCATGAACCTTCTGTCTAAGTGCCGCAGGCACGAAAACTTTGTCTCCGTCATACAGTAAACCGTCGTGTCGGTCGAGCGTTCCAGCGTCAACCTCGGCCGTTACACTGCGCAGTTCTTCTATGAAGGGGTTTTCTAAGCGCACAGCGTGCACTTGCTCCGGTTTAATAAATAACGACTCCTCCAATTTAGCATTTTCGCGATTTTCTACTAAGTCCTCGCAGCGAGAGAGAGCGTCCGGTCGTCCCATCGAAACCCCTGGTTTGTGGACGATAATACAGTTAAAACGACTGAAGTACTGCGCCCAACACGCCTGGCGTGGTTGAAGCTTTTGCGACGTCATAAACCACTTAAGGTTGTGGTGATCCGTCCAAATCTCAAACTGGTACGGAGTAGCCTCAAGGTAGTGATGCCATTGCTCTAAAGCGCGGATGATGGCCAGCATCTCTTTGTCATGAACCGTATAATTAAGCTCTGCTCCACTAAGCGAGTGACTCGAATAGGCAACTGGTCTCCAGAGACCGTCATCGCATTCTACCGAGAGCACGGCTCCGGTTGCGTAATCTGAGGCATCGGTTTCTAAGCGGAACTTCCGATCCTGATTGGGGAACATAAGTATAGGCGTGGTTGTGAAGGCTTCTTTTAACGTGTCAAACGCTACTTGGCACTTGTTGGACCAGAGAAACGGGGTGTCCTTTTTAGTGAGGTCATTAAGGGGGCGCGCGACCTGTGCGAAATCCTTTATGAAGCATTGGTAGAAGTTCGCAAGGCCAAGGAAGCCTCGAACTCCGCGAACAGAAGTGGGGACCAGCCAATCGCACACAGCGGCGACTGAGCCGTGTCAGCTAATTTAGACCAAATAGGCCCGGCAACTATCACTTAGCGATTTACAAGAATCACGGTAACTACCACTGTCCAAATAAGGAAATACCCCTAATGAAAATTGTCGCAGGCAGCCTCTGCTGTCGGAGTTTGAAAACTGCACATTACATAATGTGGCACAGCCACAGTGCGAACCAAAGTTGTAGCCCGGGTTGAGAGGACCACAGAAGTATGCTTACATCAGCGAGATCTTTATTTTTGGATGAGATATAAATGGAAAACTAAAATTTTCTCGAGTCTTTTTGGTTTAGTTACACAGCCACACAGATGAGGAGAGTGCACTGCCACACAGGGGAAGGTTGTGCACAGCCACATGGACAGGGTTGTGCACAGCCACACAGGGAAGGGGTTGCACAGCCACACTGAAAACCAAAGTTGTAGCCCGGGTTGCGAGGATCATGGGAGTATGCTTACATCAGCAAGATCTTTATTTTTGGATGAGATAAATGTAGAATACTGAAATTTTCACGAGTCTCTGCTTTTTTTGGCACAGCCACTGCACCTTCTATATGTGCTTATGTAATCAAAAAGCGGACCACATGCCTGGGTTGTTGCTGCTGCCTCCACTTGCCCATTCCATTGGATGGTATTTCACCATACTGCAGCATACTATTGACAAGTGATCTACCCATTCCATACACATTTTGGATCCAATCCAATGTTTTTGGACATGGATATGAATAGGGGTAAAAATGCGAAATCTGCTCCCAATTGTGCAGTTCTTGACATATGGACTTGGAAATTTCAACCCAAGTAGCTCTGGCATATATCTACAATCTATCAAAAATTGCAGATCATCAGCCTTTGCCCTTGTGGAGGTGGAGTCAGATCTCCTCCTCCCCAGTGTATGCATTATACAGATGGGTACTGCAGCTTTCTGGGTAATTTGACCCACTGGTACTGTGGAAGATACATCTTCCAGTGTCTATGTACAAGGACTTTGGGGGTTTATTAGGTAGAATGTGTGTAACACAACTTTGTTGGTTTTTTGGGTGCATGGCCACCATGCCACACCTGCAAGAGTAACATACCAACTAATACCATAGGTACATTCTACACCTATATATCTACCTCCATTCAAAGTTTCAAGTCCATCCATTGAGAACTGGAGGAGCTGTAATGAAAATGAGAGCTGGAGAGCGTGGGAAAGTGTGCGAAGATTTTTGAAGAGATAGGAGATCTGTCAAAAACTTGTCATAGCACACCATAGAGAGATGTAATGAGTAAGATAAGTGCATGGCTGACTTCCTACTTGCAATTTGGACTGTCCTGAACCATTTCTGCATTGGATAGTCTGCCCAGTGTGTATGCATGGCATCAACCTCCTAGGTGACTGTTTCACTCCTACAGTTCATACATAGGATGCACCCCCCCATATTTTTGCACTTAGAAGTATTTTGGTAATTCAATGGCAGTTCAAATGGTACAAAGATGTTCAGGGATGTTCCTACACTCATTTCTCAAAGTTTCATGAGACAAGGCCCACTGGATAGTGTGCTGTGACGAGTTTTTGACAGATCTCCTATCTCTTCAAAAATCTTCGCACACTTTCCCACGCTCTCCAGCTCTCATTTTCATTACAGCTCCTCCAGTTCTCAATGGATGAACTTGAAACTCTGAATGGAGGTAGATATATAGGTGTAGAATGTACCTATGGTATTAGTTGGTATGTTACTCTTGCAGGTGTGGCATGGTGGCCATGCACCCAAAAAACCAACAAAGTTGTGTTACACACATTCTACCTAATAAACCCCCAAAGTCCTTGTACATAGACACTGGAAGATGTATCTTCCACAGTACCAGTGGGTCAAATTACCCAGAAAGCTGCAGTACCCATCTGTATAATGCACACACTGGGGAGGAGGAGATCTGGCTCCACCTCCACAAGGACAGAGGCTGATGGTCTGGAATTTTGATAGGTTGTGGATATATACCAGAGTGGCCTAGGGTGAAAACTTCAAGTCCATATGTCCAGAACTGCATGTTTGGGAGCAGATTTCGCATTTTTACCCCTATTCATATCCATGTCCAAAAACATTGGATTGGATCCAAAATGTGTATGGAATGGGTAGATCACTTGTCAACAATATGTTAGAGTACAGTGAAATATCATCCAGTGGAAGGGACAAGTGGTGGCAGCAACAACAAACCAGGCATCTGGTCCGCTTTTTTGATTACATAAGCACATATGGCAGGTGGAGTGGCTGTGCCAAAAAAAGCAGAGACTCGCAAAAATTTTAGTATTCCACTCATATCTAATCTAAAAAACAAGATCTCACTGATGTAATCATATTGCCGTGATCCTCTCGTCCTGGACTACAACTTTTGTTTTCAGTGTGGCTGTGCAGGTGCGCTTCTTTGATTAGATAAGCACACATCGCAGGTGGAGTGGCTGTGCAAAAAAAGAAAAGACTCGTGAAAATTTTAGTATTTCACTCATATCTAATCTAAAGAGCAAGATCTCGCTGATGTAATCATATTGCCGTGATCCTCTCATTCCGGGCTACAACTTTCATTTTCAGTGTGGCTGTGCACTGCCCCTGTCATGTGGCTGTGCAACCCCTTCCCTGTGTGGCTGTGCACAACCCTGTCCGTGTGGCTGTGCACCACCTTCCCCTGTGTGGCAGTGCACTCTCCCTGTCTGTGTGGCTGTGTAACTAAACCAAAAAGACTCGAGAAAATTTTAGTTTTCCATTTATATCTCATCCAAAAATAAAGATCTCGCTGATGTAAGCATACTTCTGTGGTCCTCTCAACCCGGGCTACAACTTTGGTTCGCACTGTGGCTGTGCCACATTATGTAATGTGCAGTTTTCAAACTCCGACAGCAGAGGCTGCCTGCGACAATTTTCATTAGGGGTATTTCCTTATTTGGACAGTGGTAGTTACCGTGATTCTTGTAAATCGTTAAGTGGCTCTTGCCACAACCTTTGGTCAAAATCTACAGACTCTGGTGGGCGACTTTAGCGGGATCCATCTTAACTCCATTCGTGCCAACTATCATACCCAAGAAATCGACCTCCTTTTGTTTAAATAAGCATTTCTCCAGTTTGACGAACAAGTCGTTCTCCTTCAACCTTCTAAGCACCTCTAGCACAATCCTGTCATGCTCCTTTTCATCGTCCGTTTTCGTAAATATCATAAGGTCGTCTATATATACAACTAGAACGTCCTCCATATCACCGAAGAGGTCGTTCATCATATTCTGGAACGTGGTGGGGGAATTACATAAACCAAAGAACATCACCAGCGGTTCAAAGGCTCCACGGTGTCACGCACCAAAGGTGTTTGGCGACGTGAGCATGGACTCAGAAGCTGAATGATGAAGAACGGAGAAGCCTAGCCCTAATGCGAAGAATGACTGATATTGCCAGCAGTCATCCATCGCACAAGAACCATCCTTAACGTTAGGGAAGAAACCGCTCGAGCGCCTGAAAAAACTTTTTGAGCGCTAGTTTACGGCATTCCGATTTTTCGAATATCTCCGTCAATTTTAAAGATATCGACACCATTCCCACGCTCACAGGAAGCTCTCGACCACGCCATCCTGCCTACCAAATTTGGTAACGATCCGCGCACTCCACGATTTTCTGCATCATTTCTACCAACGAATGCCCATTTCGCCAATATTTATCGTAATGGCCACCTCCTCGACCGTCTCTTCGCTCGTGTCCTTTGCTAGGGAGAATAACTACGAGTACTTGCCAGGAATCCCCACTAGCTCTCGCCCCGAAGCCTCCTGGTTCATCCCTCCCTCGTCCATGACCTCCCATCCTATCGCTCTGGGACAGCGCGTTCTTCTCGTCAGTCTGACGTCAAGGAAGACGTTCTTTGGTCGCCTCAAGTCTGTCGTCAGGCTTGAGAGGTCTTATGTGGTTGTTTCGGTCTCTCCAGTCGAGAAGGATTACGGATTTTTCCTTCCTGCCCCCTGCAACGTCTATCTTTTGATCTCGTCTTTCGTTCTCCCAAAATTGCGACAGCTCCAGTACCAATTACTATCATCTACACTATCTGATCGCATTCATGACGATTTTGAGGCACTTCTCCCTGCCCTCATTGGAGAAGATGGCCCCTCCTCCTCCTCATGCCCTCCAGAGCACTAGTTGCACCTGGTACAGGTTGCTTTGCAGAGAGGAGAGAGGGGGGAAAGTTGCGAAATCCTAAGCCCTGACTACCCTGGAGACCCCCAAAGTTGGCCCCTGGCAGAAATCCCCACAGTTCTTCTTTTGGACGTGCAGCATATCGCCCCAATGAATCTGGATCTCAGATCTAGGAGTCAGAGTGACTCATTTGCAGTCATACCCCTTATTCAGCAGTGACCAGTGCACTTACTCATCCCCCTTTCTGTCGCATTATTCATCCGTTCCTTAATGACTCATTTCTATTTCAAATGATTTGTGATATTCTTCGTCATGCTGACTGATTTTACTTACCAATCGCTTACTGTCCTTACTCAGCCTTGCTCAGCCTTACCAATCCTTTACCAATCCTCTTACCAATCGCTTACAAACCCCTTACAAAGTGTTTCCCTCTATTTACTTCAGGCTGCGCTACCTTTTGTATATAAGTACCAATACGTCGCAGAAAGTAGCATACAAGCAAGTAGCCCCCCCGCATAGGATACTGTCCCCTTTGTAGTGAGACTGCTGCCCAATCATTATCTTCATTATCTGCCTTATTATCGTCGCTCTGAAGCTTTCTTATTCATCATTCACTGCTGCAGTATTTGAGACTCCATTAAGGGTCTACTTACTGTAATCTTTGTCATTCTACGTCGCTTCTAGGCTCCGAGTAGCCTATAAATCTTCGCTTTTCTGTCCTCCCCCTGCTCCCCTCTCGTCAGGAGCACCTTCCCTTCTGCCCTAGTCGTCTAGGTGTGCAGAACCCCTCCCCCTCTTCACAGTAACCGATCCCTCGAGCCAAAGTCCGCAGAGGTAAACCACCGACTCGGCATTTGTCTTTGTGTTGGGTTTTTTTTGGTGTTTTCACCATAGATCCACACATCGACTCACAACGGTGACAGACAAAAGCAGCTTTCCACTCATCACCTTCCTTGATCCGGATGTTATTGTATCCCCACCTAAGGTCCATTTTCGTAAATAATTTACAGCCTTTCAACTTGTCAACAAGCTGCGAGATAAGCGGGAGCGGATACGAGTTCTTGACTGTATGCTCGTTTAGATAACGGTAATCCTGTACCATATGCTTCTTTCCATCCTTTTTACGGACGAAGAACACAGGAGAAGTTTGCGGCGATTTACTTGGCCAAATATAACCCTTCTTGAGTTGTCCATCAACGAAGTTGCTAACTTCAGTTTGCTCATCAGGGCTGAGAGGGATCAACCTTCCGTTTTTTGGCACAAACGACTCCTTTAGTTCTATCGCGTGGTCCCAAGGTTTCCTAAGCAGCATGCGTTCGGATTCCTGGACAGAAAAGACGCTTAAATACTCGTGATATTCCTTTGGAACCAGTTCCTCAGGGGTTTTATCCTTTTTAGGAGCCTCCTGCTTGTCAGCTCTATATATATTATGCCAGTCTTCGAGGGCCTGGACCTCCTCCTTTTCGATACGTCTAACGAAGGCCGGCTTTGGCGCGAGTTGCCTGCAACTACGAGGACACCTCTTCATCGAGATTTCACCGGTTTTCCAGTTGACTTCCGGGTTGTGAGTGGCAAGCCACGTGTGACCCAAAATCATGTCATGAGATCCCAGATCCATGACGTCGGCTACTAACTCTTCGAAGTGATCTCCAAACTGAACTCTAAGCGGTACCTGATGCGTAATCCTTCCAGCAGAGTTAAGAGTACCATCGACATTAAATACGTCCACAGCATGTGGGAGCGACAACTTTGGAAGCTTCTTTCGATCAACGAATTTGGCGTCCACAAAAACACCTGTAGCACCGGAATCCAACAAGGCCTGCACAGCGTGTGCGTTGAAGAGTTGAGAGATAGGGACCTGGAGGGTTATACCTGATCTCCCTGGGTGAAAGAGTAGGGTCAGTTCGACCCAAGGGGGCTTGAGGTGCTTGGTACTGAGTCAAAAGGGTAGTAAAAGACTGAAAACGCGCCCAATAAACCCAAAAGGTGGTCGAGATAACATCTAGAGTGAGCCTGATAAGGGAGAACTAAAATTCCGAAGGCTCCAGCCTTGGATTTCCATCTTACTTCGTCTGGGGATGGCTCGTCTCGTTCTTGTTGCTAAGTATGTACAACACTCATCTAAGTGCGAGTCTGGCTTACATAAGCCAAATTCGTGCAAATACTAAGTAGCAGAAGAGGTAGAGTAAAGATAAAAAGAAAAACTAAAGTAGAAACAATGAAATAAATGAAATCACCTACTAGGGAGGTTACTCTCCCTACATCCGAGGGGGGCTTTGGATGTTGACTGTCCCCAGTCATCTCATACCTAGCTGTACCATAAGACGAGGTGGGGTATCAACCCTCGAAACGAAGCTCTAAGTGAAAAAAGCAAAAAATGCGAACTCGAAACAAGAGAAACCACATAAAAAAAAATAAAAGGACTACTCAGCTGCCACCCACAGTGGTATATGCACCATTATCCTCGAAACCGAGAGAGGGGGGACCCAGCTTGAAGGGATCCGAGGCTGCCTCGAAGGGTTCGAAGGGGTCTCGAAGCGAGTTGGAGGGGGGGAAGTGGTTTACCAGCAACTCGAAGCTACCCCAAGGGTTTCGAAGGTTGCTCAAAGGTTGCTTGAAGGGCTTCGAAGGCGACTCGGAGGGTTTCGAAGGCGACTTGAAGGGTCTCGAAGGCGAGTTTCACCTCTCGATTGAGCTCGAGGTGCTCGGAGGTGCTCGGAGAGGGATGGGTTACCTTCACACTCATACTCCGACCCTTGACAGTCTCGGGTTGGTCTTGAGAGGGGGCCTGGGGCTGGCTCGAAGGGGGTTGGGTCGCTTTCGAAGCTGATAGCTGACCCTCGATGGCCTCGGGGCGAGCTCGAGAAGGGGTGGGGGTCTGGGAACTCGAAGGAGACATCTGTACCTGGGTAGCTAGACCTCCTGGGCCTCGAGCGAGGGCCCAGAAGTCCAAACGAGCCTGTAGGCTGCGCCCAAGCGCCTCACGAGGGATTTCCTCACCTGTAGGCAACACGACTCGACCTCCGACTATCTGACACCTTCCTGCAGCCAGATACGAGGTGCAGACCCTGCACCGAGCTCGAATGTGTCCTTCTCGACCACAGAAGAAACAAAAACTAAACCTTCGAGGGTGCATCTGGTGCCTCGAAGCTCCTCGACTCGCAGGGAGGGCCTCACTCGAGCCTTCGCACTCTCGATGGGGTGGCAGACCTCTTGACGCTCTTGAACGCGATTCAGAAGGGGCAGGGGTAGGCTTCGATGTCGAGGTCGAGGCCTCTCGAGGCTGAGGCGAGCTACCTTCAGATGCCATGAAGCGAGGGCAGAGTCTTGAGGGGGTCTCGAGGCGAGGGGGACTCTTCGATATGGGCTCAGGATGCTGGGCGACAGTACCTGAGGGGTGCTCGAGGTGCGACAAGTGCCTCGAAGCAGTCTTCGAAGGGGGCTCGAGATGTGAAGAGTGTCTCAAAGGGGGCTCGAGATGCGAGGGATGTCTCGACGAGGTCTTCGAAGGAGGGGTGAGGTGCAAGGGCCGTCTATACGAGGTCTCGAGAGGTGGACTATACCTTGATGAGGGCTCGAGGCGAGGGGAACACCTCGAAGCAGCACTCGAGAGTTCATGAGGACGAGGGCGAGAGGTCAAGGACGAGCCAAGGTCTCGAAGCTTGCTTGAAGAAGACTGAGGACGAGGGGAACAATCCTCCATACCATCCCAATGATCCACTGAGTACAAATGCGACCATCGATCGTCTCTCGAGGCACGAAGCGAGTTCGAGGACGAGTCACCAGCCTGCTGAGCATGGTCACACCTAGCTGGATGTGCCACAGGGTGCCATGAGCCTGCATCAGTGACTCGGAGAGGGCGTGAGCCACTCGAAGCGAGCTCAGGAGTGGGAGGGGGGTTCTTCGAAGTTCGAGGGGCTGCCTCGAAGGGGGAATGTGAGGGTGGCTTCGTGCTTGAGCTTCCCTGGGAGTGTCTTCTAGAATGAGACCGAGAGCACTCCACAGGGGCATCTCAAGGGTTTCTGTCCAAGGGAGAATGCGAGCGCTGGGGTAAATTCTCACCTCGCTCATGAGTAGGACCTCTCGAAGGGTCCTTCGAAGATCGAGACAGTCTCTCGAAGCCTGCGGAGGGTTCGTACCAAACCTCACGAGATGATGAGCTTCTCGAAAGAGACTCTAGGCGAGGCCGAGGGCTGCTCAAGACTCACATGTAGCCTACATATGCCAGTCGATCCTCGAGCTGGTCTCGAGACCTTCTCGAATACTTATCCATAGCTGGTAGTAGCTGAGCAGATAGAATGAAAATATGTTTCACAAATAAAACTGATTATTGGACGTAATAGGCACAGGGAATGGCCAACGAGCAAATCCAGCGTCTGCGGGAGGTCTCGAAGGGTATTTCTGAGTCTCGATTTCGCCTCGATGCGACCTGAAATGTCTAAGGGAAGTGGAGAGGAGTGGAAACGAACCACGAAGGGGAGAGAGGGGTGCAGGGAACTTGTATGATGCGTCTCGATGTGGTTTCGACCACCAAAAACTGAATTCAGTCACCAGTGTGACTCGAAGCTTATCTCAACTGTGCAGCCTCACTCAACTGCCACAAAAAAACGGATTGGAAAAAGTCTGATATTCGTCTAAAAAGAAGATGCACGTCTAACGAAGTGTCTTGTGTCTCGAAGGTCTCGAAAGCGTCTGATGGCAACTGGAAAGAGTGTTGGCAGGTCCCGAAGTCGTCTCGAAGCGTCTAGTAAGGGTTATGAAGCGTCTAGTGGGAGTCTCGAAGCGTCTATAAGGAGTCTCGAAGCAGTCTCGAAGCGTCTGGTAGGGATCTCGAAGCGTCTCGAATGGGGTCTCGATAGGGTCTCAAGGCGGCCTCTACTGACTCAGAAGTGACTGTGGATACTTTCCTACACTCCAGAGGGCACAAAAATGCGAGGGAAAGCGCCAGGGAGCAAAGCTGTGGCAGGGGTGGGAGGACAGTGGCGCGTTGGTGAACAACTGCTGGGCAGAATTCCACGAAACCTCGGGAGATGGTAGAGGGCGTCTAGGGGCGCTGGGAGATCAAGGAAACGAGAGAATCGGCGCACCCAATCCCGAGTTATGCCCAATTTCGTCCTACAGGTCCTTTCTCCACAAAAACAGCGATACCTCCTGAACCACTGGGGCAAACGCGTCGAAAATGGTGTCGATCGAAAGCTCTCGTCGAGTAGATTCGGAGTATCGAAAAGCGAGAGGTAAGGCGCGTCGGTTGTTGAGATATCGCGTCCGCGAGCTCAAAGGTAGGAGGAGGAGAGGGATTACCAAGCAAGCAGCCCCCTCGCGGTGGGCTCCAGATGAAGAGTTGAGAGATAGGGACCTGGAGGGTTATACCTGATCTCCCTGGGTGAAAGAGTAGGGTCAGTTCGACCCAAGGGGGCTTGAGGTGCTTGGTACTGAGTCAAAAGGGTAGTAAAAGACTGAAAACGCGCCCAATAAACCCAAAAGGTGGTCGAGATAACGTCTAGAGTGAGCCTGATAAGGGAGAACTAAAATTCCGAAGGCTCCGGCCTTGGATTTCTGTCTTACTTCGTCTGGGGATGGCTCGTCTCGTTCTTGTTGCTAAGTATGTACAACACTCATCTAAGTGCGAGTCTGGCTTACATAAGCCAAATTCATGCAAATACTAAGTAGCAGAAGAGGTAGAGTAAAGATAAAAAGAAAAACTAAAGTAGAAACAATGAAATAAATGAAATCACCTACTAGGGAGGTTACTCTCCCTACAGCGTCACCCTTCCTAGTGCGAATAATAATAGGAACCAACACGTGATCCTTTAAGTTGAGCATGCGAACTCGGGATTTTGGTGGTACTGTCGCCTGAGCATCGCTAACTGACTTGGATTCTTCCGAAACACTGTTTTGTGGGGTTTTATATGCCGAAGAATTAAGCGGAGCCAGTTTAACGTCTGGTCCCGAGCCCTTTCGGGACCCTTCAGCAGACGGTTTAGGTACAAAGTTCGAATCGTCGTCCATACTATCTACAGAGAGAGGGGAAAACCTATTTACAGTAACTATGTCTGAGAATGAAACCCTTTTTTGTGCTTTTGTATTATCTATTTTTGTGTTTTCTTTTATACTGTTTTTAGCAGACGAAACCGAAATACAACGAGAAGAAAAACTAAAAGGAGAAAAAGAAACTAGTCCAGTATGAACATTGTCCGAGACTGCAGGACCCGACTTCACTGCAGCTCCGATTCTTTTAATTTACTAATATGAGCGACTACCTGCTCAAATGTCATTCCGTCCATCGTGGCAAGCCATGGATCAACACCTTCCGAGCGCACCTGGCACCCTTTTCCTTTGTTCCCGCCCTGCGGGCAATGCGGACAGATATGGCCTTTCTGGCCACAAGCGTAGCATTGATAGTTCGAGAAGTCCTTCTTTGGGCGGCTTCCCGATCTGCCTTGTGCAGCCCCAATGTCCATGGGGGCGCCTTGCCCTGACGTCACCCCGGGCGAGGGTCACAAGAAGTTCTGCCCCCATCGAGAGGGCGCACTGTTAGTTTTAATTTTGACTGCCTCCAGGGCAGCTCCTAGGCAGTGAGCCTCGACGTCATACTCCGCCCAAGTGTCCTTTCGATGCCCCTGGATGAAGATCTGGTGAAGAATTTCGGGGCGGATAGCCCTCTCCAACATGAAGATAGCGTAATCATCGGATACCCCGGATGCGGTCCTAAGAGCATTAAACTTGGCCAGGAACTCTTCTGTCCTAGCCGAGCCTTGGCGTATTTTGCTGAGCTGCTCCTGAGCCCAGTCTTTGTTGTGAAGCGGCCTGAAGCGCGCCTCAACCTCAGCTGCGAGGTCATCCCAAGACGGGTAGGCCCCGGCCACTCAATACGTGCCTGCGCGTATGCCCCAGCAATCAGACCGGTCATCCTGGTCCAGACTGCAAGCGTCCGCAACCATGGGCTGGTTGTGTTGCAGACGACGGTGTAGGCCTTCATCTTAGACCACCATTCTTCGAATTTACTTATTGACCCATCAAAAGTTCCTGGGTCAGCAATGCCCCATTTCGTGGGGTCAACGTTAGTTGTGGGGTTCTGGGCGGCCCCTGCGCCTCCTTGCTGCTGGGCGCCCGCCAAAGCGCCAGCGACCTGCTGCGTGACCTGGTTGGCGACCTGTGCCGTAATCATCGCTGTCATTTGCTGCATGAAATGCAGCTGCTCTTGAGAGAAGTGGTCCATGAGGGCGGAAAGCTGTTAGGACTGTGGGAGTGCGAGGAGGGGGGCGGACTGTGCATCTGTTCCATAAGTTGTACGGTACGTGCAGAACGAAGCCCAGTAGATTTGGGTCGGGGGAAGGAGAGCGAAGAGGGAGAGGCGAAAGATGGGGAAGAAGGGGTTCGGGGGTGCCGAAGATTTGTTGCTCGAGGGGAGTAACTTCCTGAGCAAACAGGAGGGGGGGAGCAGGCGACTCTTCCTTTTTCAGGTAAGGAGAAAACCTAATACGGGGAGCCAGAGACTCCGACTTCTTAATGCGAGGAATGTTGACGAGAGATTTTCCCTGCCCTCAGTGGCAGTACTCTGTCTCAACTATCGTACGGTAACTAGGGATACTGGTAGTACGCTTTCTACCTCCCATGACGTAGGGGAACTACTGTTAAGCTATGTGCTTCCACCCCCTAATGTGGGTTGCACCTTCACACTGCCCTTGATGGACAGCGGGACTACTGACTAAGTTTCTTCTTCCACGCAACCCCTTGCCGTAAAGGGGACGAGACTAAAGGCGTAGTCTCGTGAAGAAAGAAAAATGAGAAAGCAAAGCTCCTTAACCCTGGAGTCCGGGTATACGTTGCCCTATATGCCTGGGCGCAAGCAGAGTAAGGGAGTATGTGTAGAATCGAGTTCAAGTGTAATGCTTATAATCCGAAGACTATACTCGGTTACTCCTTGACTGACAGAGAGTAGAGGATGAGGGAAAGAGTTAATGCGACAATGCACAAATGAACTCGATTGGAGTGTCTACTACAAGAGAGACGGTATTTATACTACTACGAGTGTTTGTACCGCGGAACGTCGTAGAACAAACCAAACAAAGAGGGATAAATGCTATTGGCTGCAGCGCTCCACGCTGAGTCAATGCAGCTTCACTGACGAATCAGCTGACTAAGTGAAGCGTCTATGAGCACGTCTAAACAACCCTAACCCGAGAGTGGATAAATAAGGTAAACTACGCTAAGAGTACGCTACCACTAGTAGTGAAAAAGTACGGGCCGTTACAGAAGTGGCATAGTGAGTACAGATCGAGCAGAATTAACAGTTGCAGCTGCCTGAGCTTGCACTGGCATAAGTGGGTTCGCAGTAGTCAAAGACATGGTGGGAAAGTATGGGGATTATTCCGAGGGGAATTGGCAGTCGAAAAGGCGAGTTGCGACGAGGTGGAATGGATGGTTATCGGCAATGATGAAGATTTCAATAGGGCAGACGATGTAGGAGTTGTTTATGAGGAAAATGAGATGGATTTCAAGCCAAATGTAACCACCCCTCGTGGTGGGCTCCAGATGTGAGTCGACGTGAGGATCTATGGCGAAAACACCACAAAACCAACACAAAGACAAATGCCGAGTCGGTGGTTTACCTGTGCAGACTTTGGCTCGAGGGATCAGTTATAGCGAAATGGGGAGGGGTTCTGCACACTAGAAGACTAGGGCAGAAGGGAATAGTGCTCCTGACGAGAGGGGAGCAGGGGGAGACTGAGAAAAGCGAAGTAATATAGGCTACTCGGAGCCTAGAAGCGACATAAGATGATGAAGAATAACAGTAAATAGACCCTTAATGGAGCCTCAGATACTGCAAGGATAAAGAAGATAATGAAGGGCCTTAAAGCGACAACAATAAGGCAGATAACGTCGATAATGATTGGGCAATAGTCTCACTACAAAGGGGACGGTATCCTATGCAGGGGGGGCTACTTGCTTGCTGCTTGCTGCGACGTATTGGTACTTATATACAAAAGGTAGCGCAGCCTGAAGTAAATAGAGGGAAACACTTTGTAAGGGGTTTGTAAGCGATTGGTAAGAGGATTGGTAAAGGATTGGTAAGGCCGAGCAAGGCTGAGTAAGGACAGTAAGCGATTGGTAAGTAAAATCAGTCAGCATGACGAAGAATATCACAAATCATTTGAAATAGAATGAGTCATTAAGGAACGGATGAATAATGCGACAGAAAGGGGGATGAGTAAGTGCACTGGTCACTGCTGAATAAGGGGGTATGACTGCAAATGAGTCACTCTGACTCCTAGATCTGAGATCCAGATTCATTGGGGCGATATGCTGTGCGTCCAAAAGAAGAACTGTGGGGATTTCTGCCAGGGGCCAATTTTGGGGGTCTCCAGGGTAGTCAGGGCTTAGGATTTTGCAACTTTCCCCCCCTCTCTCCTCTCTGCAAAGTGACCTGTACCAGGTGCAACTAGTGCTCTGGAGGGCATGAGGAGGAGGAGGGGCCATCTTCTCCAATGAGGGCAGGGAGAAGTGCCTCAAAATCGTCATGAATGCGATCAGATAGAGTAGATGAGAGTAGTTGGTACTGGAGCTGTCGCAATTTTGGGAGAACAAAAGACAAGATCGAGAGATAGATGTTGCAGGGGGCAGGAAGGAAAAATCCATAATCCTTTTGGACTGGAGAGACCGAAACAACCACATAAGACCTTTCAAGCCTGACGACAGACTTGAGGCGACCAAAGAACGTCTTCTTCGATGTCAGACTGACAAGAAGAACGCGCTGTCCCAGAGCGATAGGATGGGAGGTCATGGACGAGGGAGGGATGAACCAGGAGGCTTCGGGGCGAGAGCTAGTGGGGATTCCTGGCAAGTACTCGTAGTTATTCTCCCTAGCAAAGGACATGAGCGAAGAGACGGTCGAGGAGGTGGCCATTACAATAAACACCGGCGAAATGGGCGTTCGTTGGTAGAAATGATGCAGAAAATCATGGAGTGCGCGGATCGTTACCAAATTTGGTAGGCAGGATGGTGTGGTCGAGAGCTTCCTGTGAGCGTGGGAATGGTGTCGATATCTTTAGAATTGATGGAGATATTCGAAAAATCGGAATGCCGTAAACTAGCGCTCAAAAAGTTTTTTCGGGTGCTCGAGCGGTTTCTTCCCTAATGTTAAGGATGGTTCTCGTGCGATGGATGACTGCTGGCAATATCAGTCATTCTTCGCATTAGGGCTAGGCTTCTCCATTCTTCATCATTCAGCTTCCAAGTCCATGCTCACGTCGCCAAACACCTTTGGTGCGTGACAGCGCCACACGGTGCAGGCACCGTGCTGTGCCTAATCGGCCTGGTGGCCCCAAACGGATAAAGCCCCCTAAGACGATCACATGACCCACAGGGGGTCAACCCAATATAGACAAATGGTGGTTACGAGTCAAGACCGACAGTGGCCAACAGCGGCAATTGCTTGGATGCAGCGGCAGAGTGGTCGGCAGGCTTATTAAGCGTCGGACTTGGTCGGAAATGGGTCGGAGGGTGTCGGAGAGGTGGGCGGAGGTGTCGGAAAGGGTGTGGAGGCGTGGGAAACAGTCAGGCAAGGCATGGTCGTGACAGTATCCCC
Organism: Pisolithus albus; assembly: GCA_024613165.1. NCBI lineage: Eukaryota > Fungi > Basidiomycota > Agaricomycetes > Boletales > Pisolithaceae > Pisolithus > Pisolithus albus. The sequence goes on from JANFAB010000048.1 coordinate 364,553, forward strand.
CCCTTAGGACCTGAACCCCTGAAGGCCTTAGTAGGAAATGCCTTACTGACATCAGAGCTGCACGTATGAGTTGTTTTAGTGATGCAGTCGGTAGCCCGCATGACCCAGAGATGACGGATAGTAGTGTTTGGGGTCTGCGGAGGTTAGACCGATGATATGTAGGCAGAGTGGCGGTCAGTGGCAGAGCGGTGATGGCAGCCTTCGGAGCGGGGAGTGGCGGAGGGTAGCGGATAGTGGTCGGAAACTAGGTCGGAGGCTGTGGGCTGTGGCGGCGGCATCTTAACTAAGCGAGAAAGAAGGAACTACATAAAACAAAAAAGAAAAGTCAGAGAAAAGGAGTCGGAAAAGCAAAGCGGAGGCTAAGTGGGAGCGGAATAGGGGCCCGGCTTGTGGGGGTAGCAACTGTGGAAGGAAGCCACAAGGTCCGAGGCATTCTCGAGTTCGGTGGCCAACAGCCACGAGGTTTCTTCGTCAGTACCCTCATAACCAGCCCAGTGGACGAGATACAGCAGTTGGCAGTGTCGGCAGCGGCGATCTATTTTTGAGTCGAGGATCTCCGATACCTCATACTCAAGGTCACCTTCGACTTCAACTGGCAGAGGTGGGGGTTGGTGCCGATTCAGAAAGGGGTTGGCTGCTGCAGGCTCTAGTTGTGACACATGGAACACTGGATGGATGGAGCGCATACTGTCGGGCAGTTTCAGGGTGACCGAGTGAGTGCCAGGTCGGGCGATGATGTCGAATGGGCCTAAGTATTTTTCGGCGAGCTTGACCGAAGGTCGGGTGGAGTGGAAATACTTCGCCTTGACATAGGCTTGATCACCGACATCAAATTTCGGTGGCAGAAGGCGCTTGGCATCGGCGGGTCCCTGGTAGCGCTCTTGGGCAGCGGCCATTTCGGCTCGGAGGAAGTTGTGGAGGGCGGAGAGCTCCATAACATAGTCATGGGCTTTCGGAGAGGTGAGGTCTTGGTCAGTAGTGACCGACAGGTTCGGATGGTAGCCCTTATTAGCGAAGAAGGGCGAGATACCGGTGGTAGCGCTAGGTGCATTGTTGAAAGCGAACTCGGCTAGTGGCAAAAGCTCGGCCCAGTTGTCCTGCTGGCAGTTACAGTATACCCAAAGGTACTGCTCGAGGGTTTGGTTCGTGCGCTCGGTTTGGCCGTCGCCTTCGGGGTGGTAACCCGACGTGAAGTGGAGGCGCATATTCAAGGCCTTACCTAATGAGCGGAAGAAGTGCAACACGAATTCGGAACCTCTGTCGGAGGTGACGTGAGCGGGTACACCATGTTTAGAGAAGATATGGGTGAGGAAAAGCTTAGCGAGCTTGGTGGAGGTGACGGAGTCATGGGTCGGCAAGAAGATCGCCTGCTTAGAGAGGCGGTCGACGACCACAAGAATGGTGGAGAAGCCATCGGAGGTGGGGAGGTGTTCGATGAAGTCCATGGAGATGGAGTTCCAGGGCCTCTCGGGGACGGGGAGTTGCTTCAATAGGCTGTATGGGTGGTGCCGCTGAGACTTGCTTCGGCTGCAGGCGGTACACGAGTGGACATAGTTCTTTACGTCGGTCCGAAGGTTTGGCCATATGTATTCGCGGCGGATGAGCTCGAGGGTGCGGTTTTGCCCGAAATGGCCCGCAAGTGGGTGGTCATGGTTGAAGCGGAGTACCTGGAGGCGGAGGTCATCAATGTCAGGGACAAAGATTCGGCCATCCAGTCAGAGTAGGCCATCGGCCTCTAGCGACCAGCGTGGTGCTGTCGGAGTCGGAAGGTGGGCGGCAGAGATGGGGTCGGACGGAAGGGCGGTGATTATGTCGGAGCGGAGGCACTCAACATCGAACAGTGCGGCGGTCCACAACACAGGGGCCAACAGGTGGGTGGTGCGGAGGGACGATGCGAGCTGTTCCTGGGTGAACATAGGGCAGAGGTTATGTGGATTTACCTGTGCATAGTCCCTATCCCCCCCTTTTGGGTAGACGTCCCACTGGCGGGTGAGTGCATCGGGTTTAGCCCCTAGGCGGCCTGGTCGGAAGCGGATCGCAAGGTTGAACTGGGAGAGGTACTCGGACCACCAAGCCTGCCGACGGGTTAGGACCTTAGAGGTAGCGAAATACTCAAGGTTTTTATGGTCGGTCACCACATCGACGGGGGAGGCGGAGCCCTCTAGGTAATGCTGCCAGTGGCGGAAGGCCTCGAAAATAGCCAACAATTCCTTGTCATGAGTGTCATAGTTGAGTTCTGGAGCGGTGAGGGTGTGGGAGTAGAAGGCAACCGGGCAGATCTCACCATCGGTGCAAGTAATGGACAAAATACCGGCGATGGCATAGTCCGAAGCGTCGGTCTCTACTGTGATAGGGGCATCGGGAACCCAATGGGTAAGGATCGGAGCGGAGGTGAAGGTGGCCTTCAGGCGGTTGAAAGCAGAGCGGCACTCCTCGGAAAAATTCCAAGGGGCATTTTTTCGGGTGAGTCGGGTGAGTGGAACGACAATGTCGGAGTAGTTATTAATAAATCGTCGGTAAAAGTTCGCAAACCCGAGGAAAGATTGGATGTCTTGGACCCGACGCGGTTCGGGCCAGTCGTGGATGGACTGAACCTTGTTGGCGGACATGGTGAGCCCTGCAGGCGAGAGGACATAGCCGAGGTACTCGACAGAGTCTCGGTGGAACTCGCATTTTTCAGGCTTGGCATAGAGGCCATGGCGGCGCAGCCAACGGAGGACCTCTTTCACATGTTGGTGGTGCGACTACAGATCCTGCGAATAGGTTAGGATATCATCGAGGTAGACCACCACGCAGACATCGAGCATGTCAGCGAAGATACTATTGACGAACCGCTGAAAGGCAGCCGGAACATTAGTAAGACCGAAGGGCATGACCTGCCACTCGTAGGACCCATAGCAGGTCCGAAAAGCGGTCTTCCATTCATCGCCGTCGGCAATGCAGACGAGGTGGTAGGCATGTCGGAGGTCGATCTTGGAGTAGACTTTTGCATGGCTCGGAGAGTCGAGAAGGTTGGAGATGAGCGGTAGCGGGTAGCGGTCCTTTTTGGTGATCTTATTGAGTCCTCGGAAGTCGACGCAGAGTCGGAGAGAGCCATCCTTCTTTTTTATGAAAAGGACAGGGGCACTGTGAGCGGAGGTAGACTGTTTGATGAACCCATAACTGAGATGCTTGTCAATGAAGGTTCGGAGGGCCTCAAGCTTGGGCGGCGAGAGGGAGTAGATGGTGCCGATAGGCGGAGTGGTGCCCTCCTCGAGATCTATCTTGAGATCGAAGCTCCGATGGGGCAGGAGTTTGGTAGCCTTTGCCTTACTGAAGACATCAGCGAATTCATGGTAGTCGGAGGGGACTGACGACAGATCGGGAGGTGTGGGCGGAGCAGAGGAAGCGCACAGCTTCATGTCATCGGGGTGCAAATGGAGGGTGAACTGCTGTGAGCCAGGCAGCGCACAGGCATGGACAAATGCGGTGGCACCGATGAGCGAAATATGCGGAGGGGAGTCGGCCACCTTAGCGGAAGGTGTCGGAGGTGATGTTGGAGGGTCACCCGAAGGTGCGGAAGGGTCGGAGGTTGTCGGTTCCGAAGCGGAGGTAGCGTCGGGGGTTGACGGAGTGGCCAGGGGCGCTGGCATTCCCTGCAGCGATGGTCGGAACGAGATACTGCCCAATACCCAGTCAATCAACGGATTGAAGTGGGTGAGCCAGTTGTGTCCTAGAACCAAAGCACAAGTAGAATCCAATGGAATAACATAAAATGAGACATCGGTGACATCGCCCGAAGGAAAACGGACAGCAAGATCTACTACTTGGGTAATGACGGCATTGGAACTACCATCAAACAGTCGGAGCAGAATGGGCAGAGAAACGGACTGAACAGGAATGGAATATTTTTGTACTATAGATGGGTCTATGAAACAATGAGAGGAACCAGAATTGATCAACGCACGAAGGTTATCTACAGAATATTTTGGAAGAGAGACGGACGGAAGTAATGAATTCAGATCGGAGAGAGCGGACGTGTTGAGATGGAGGTCGGGTACTGCACAAGCGGGGTCAACGCATCCTCCAGGCTGTGCAGGCTCCCTGGAGGAGCGGACTATTTTTTTTGGCTCCGAAGGCCCTGCAGCGGGGGTCGGGGGAGCATCGGCGGTGGCCGCACGGGCCTTGGCAGCCTGAGAGGTTGACTTCGGGCAGTCCTTAGCAGAGTGGCCAGGCTCACCGCAGAAGAGGCAGAGGCGGTTCTTGAGGCGGTGAAGCCTTTCGGCAGCGGTCAGTTTGCCGTCCTTGCCGAGCAGGTGTGCAATGTCGGACTTGGGTGTTTCGGCCTTTTGGCCGCCCGATGGCTTCGGCTTGCCATTTGCGTCGGCCTTGGTAGCGGAGGTGGAAGCGGGAGGGTTCGGCTTGCGATCGGAGGTGTTTGCAGAGGAGGATTGATTGGTCAGCGGAGGGTTTGGCGGAGCGAGATACTTCCGCCTTGCGCTCCCAGTATCGGGCATCAATGGTTTGTGCCAGCTCCCGAAGTTCATACAGAGTGGCGGGTTTCCCGACATGGGAAATTTCGTCCTTAATCCGATCGGGGAGGCCAGAGTAAAAGCGGTGGCGGAGCGCACCTTGGCCGTAGTCCTTGACCTGGGAGGCCCAGTGGTTGAACTCCACCACATACTTGGCGATACGGGAGGTTTCTTTCATAGTGAGATTTTCGAGCTGTTGGACCGCATTGGTGACGGAATCGTGTGGCCCGAAGTTGACCGTCAATTCATGAAGGAACTGGCGGTAGTCATCCATCCAGAGCGGACGGGTCAGCGGGTCATCGGGATTAAGGAGGTCAGGCTCGAACCAGGCCAGAGCCATGCCCTTGAGGTAGGATTGGGTGAAGGTAACTTTGGCTCGGTCGGTCCGAAATGCCTGAGGGCGGTCCTGGAAGTTTAGCTCGCACTGAACTAAGAATTCTCGGAGTTTCTTGCTGTCGGAGCCGTCGAAAGTGTCAGGCTCCCGAACTTTTGTTTTCGGAGTTGAGTCTCCGGAGCGGGAACTGTTGCAGGCTACAGCATGGATAGCCCTAGTCAGAGCAAGGATGGGATCCTCTGGTGGCTCAGCCGGATCTCCAGGGGTACCCCCTTCGCCGCTGCCCCCACCATCGGGATCATCATCGGGGTTGTTGTCAGGATCACCACTGCTGCCAGTGGGGTGTTGCGGAGTGTGGAAAGGGTTGGTCTGGCAGTCAGAGCGGCCAGCTTGAGAGGCGGAGTCGCCGAAGGGCGGGTCGGAAGCGGCTTGATGTCGGGCAGAGAAGGAGTGGAACTGTTCGACAACAGAGGGTTGCCTTCGAGGGTTGGCAAAGGCGGTAGCCAGAGCCTCGGCAGCTGCCCTTTGTTGGGTACGTGCCCGAGTCTGCATAGTTTTCAGCAAAGAGAGTGTAAAAGGAGCTCATACAAGTGCAGGTACGAATATACTGTCAAGTTCGAGTAGTGTTTTAAAGTCCAGTCCTAGGACCATTAAAAGACCAGTAACCCAACTGAACTAGGACCAAACACAACCAAAATATTGTTATGGTTGCAACCAGTCTTTGTCAGTTTCAGTCTCAGTTGCAGAGATTTTTCAGTAATCAAGGACTGGCAAAAGACCAGTTGTAACCAGTCTTTTGCCAGACCAATGGCATATTGGTGAAAAAGGTACTACACAATGCTAGTACTATGTATATGTGGAATCAAACCTCAATAACCTCAACAGACTTCCTATGAAGTTCTGCCAGCTCCTCATCCATGGCCAACAGTTCCTTGTACTCATCCATCAAAATCTCCTCTACTTGTGTTGAGTTGAGGGAAGCATGGTCAACAATGCTATGATGCCACAAATGCTTCAAGACTTGTACTTCTTCGAACTTCTCCACACCCAAGTGACAGTTTCACCTGGTCTTGCTGTGGTTGTGACCAGTTGCTCAAAAATCAGTCACAACCAGTTGCAACCATTGTGGCAACTGATGCAGACCAGTTTTCAATAGTCCAGTTTGGTCTAACTGAATTTACCAAAGTCCAGCAACTGGTTCTGGTCCAGTCTTTTCCAAAAAAGGAAAAAGACCAAACTGAACTGGACTTTTAAACACTAAGTTCGAGCCTCACTCCGAGGGTTCTCAGGGGCGAAAGGGGTCCCGAAAGGGTACTAGAGGGTAGACCGACGTCGGGGATTCAAAGTCCAATGCTAGTCCAATTGGTAGGGACTGAGACCGAGGCCTTCCGAAGGAGGCCGACGAAGTTCCAGGATGGCCGGAGGGGCCAACAGAGGTTCCAGCTAGCGGAGCAGAGGTCGGAGGAGGGTGTTGGGTTCAGCTCGTGCGCTGCCCCCTTGTACAAGCTCGGCCCTCGTATTTCAGAGGCGGGCTAAGTACAGAGAGTTCGGAGGGACTTAGAGGAGAGGGACAGAGGCTCGGAATGGGGAACTTACATATGTCGATATTCGTACTGAGGGGACATCGGGGTACTGTACGGGTATTTATACACTACAGCGGAGCTGAGGCGGTACAGTATCGGGATGTCGGAACTAACATACGGAGGTACGGAAATTTTCAAGGGGAAGTAAGTGTCAGAAAACTTCACAACAGAATGAAGGCTAACAGCAGATGAAATGGACGAGACAAAGGATGTATCTACAAGCGGATAAGATCATGATGGAGCGCTCACCAACAGCCAATCACAGGCCAGGCCGAAATCCCGGAAAGCGGTGCGACCCTTCAGAGCGCCACATGGTGCAGGCACCGTGCTGTGCCTAATCGGCCTGGTGGCCCCAAATGGATAAAGCCCCCTAAGACGATCACATGACCCACAGGGGGTCAACCCAATATAGACGAATGGTGGTTACGAGTCAAGACCAACAGCGGCCAACAGCGGCAATTGCTTGGATGCAGCGGCAGAGTGGTCGGCAGGCTTATTAAGTGTCGGACTTGGTCGGAAATGGGTCGGAGGGTGTCGGAGAGGTGGGCGGAGGTGTCGGAAAGGGTGCGGAGGCGTGGGAAACAGTCGGGCAAGGCATGGTCATGACACTGTAGCTGAAGGGTTCAAATATGTAGTACTTCATAGCACCAGTAGTTTGCCCTGAATATGTGTCACTACCATAGTTAGTGTGCTATGTAGGCTACCTAGACTATGTATTCACATTTAGACACTCCACAGGTTTGATAGTGGTGTGCTACAGCCAATACATAGTCATCGGTCCTCACTGAGCTGCTATACGGCACCATATATCTCGCTGCGGTATACATATTACCATTTCGTACACTACCAGCATCATGGGCTGATACATGCACATGTAGTATAGTTACAATCCCTCTTCGGCATCACGAATATCCCTCGAATGTGACAGCCTTACCAGGATGCGATGTCGTTCACCAGTTCCCGATGAGTGTTTAGCAGCCCACAATGTACGTGGTGAGTATCCAAAGACCAACGTGAGGAGCACCAGGCATGGCATCATAGCCTGTCACATTCACCAGGTCAGAAGTAAAGGAGGAACGAAGGAAAACAAAGACACCCACAGGAGTGTGCGTCAATCTGTCCCGTTCCCTCACACAGTCATAGAAATGGTAGGGATGCCATGCCCGAGTATGCCTCTCATCCGTCTACGATGGGGTAACACGAGTGTGTTCTATGGGACATGGATTCCCTGTTGTCGACCCACAGCACTTCACAACGCTGACCACCCGTGCACACGATGGATCAGATGGGGTTCGTCACCTGCACAAGACCATCAGTGCATCATATCAGCGGCCCGAGATGTGTGCTTACATAGTTAGAGACACGTACTGTAGCGAGAAGAAAAGAAATGAGGAGAGAAATGGGTGCAAGTATTCTAACAGCATTCGAGTCATGTCTAATGAGGGGAGAGACTGGAAATGAGAAAAGGCTGGAACAAGACTAACACATTTGAAATTATAGAAAAGTAACGACCACACCATTTTCATGATAGCGCTTAGTTTGCGATGGTGGGGGACGACTGTGTCTCGTGTAGTGTAGCAGAGAGCGAGCTCATTCTGCACATGTACGTTAGTCAGTGGGGTTAGAAGGGAGAAAATGAGCTTACTGCATGTTCAAAGCACTGCAGAGATGTTGGGAGCCACACATTATGTCTTCCATCCTCTATCTCACTGGCAGGAATGGACTCATTCAGGGTGCAGACATGCTCATGAAGACACATGAAGAGTGGGGGTTGCTAGAATCAATGGCACTGCTTGCAGGCCATCTGTTCCAGTGACTGTCATCGAGACATTCAAAGGCAAAGCTATCTACGAAATCAGGTAAGCCGGGTGCCTCGAGGCTCGCACAATTCTAACCATCGTTGTCCATGAATGTGGGGAATGACATCTGGAAGGTGTGGACGTTGTCATCGGTGTGGATGTTTCCCGAGCGAATGTGGCTGAGGGCATGGGAGTAGCACAGAAGCTGAGATGCGTAAGAAAGTGACTTCGCAGCTGTGGCTGAACCAAACTGTATAGTCAATGCAAACATTGACAAATATTGATATCTGGGTGTGGCGATAACTATCGCAGACACGTTGGTTGTGCGTGCACGTGAAACTGAGCCAATATTGTCCCCATCAAGCGGTAGTGTGATAGGCAAACTGAACATGTATAGTAGCAGCATCGCAGAGATAATATTAAGTGTCCAACTGTCTTGTAGCTGCTCAGCCACTGCTTGTGTTCGAGCAATGTCCAAATAAGGCAAGTCACGCCTCGTCCGGCTTTGACACCGCTGAGATCTCCACACGCTGGTCGCCTTCGCCTGGCTCCAGAGGGTTCATTTTTCAATTTCATGCCCTGGGATTCTTAACATGCGTTCTATAAGTCCTATTCAAGGTATTTGGTGGCTCAAAATTGTGCACCTCAGTCTTGATGTGATCTGGTAGCGATGGGGGACTGGTGCACTAGTTGCCTTTGTAGTACTTAATATTATGTTATTTCCTACATACATTGTACTCCGGACATGCACGACTTGACTGACTCCAATGTTCATGTGCAGTGGGTCATCCCGGCATGTGGGGCATGTTCCTGTGGCCTTCTCATGTCATGTTCTGCCATTGGGTGTTTTCAAGTGATTCACAGTCTTGCCATAGTGTTTATGTAGGCTATTGTAGTCTTGGTAGAATTCATGGAATGCTACTATGTCTACAAAGCACTACCGGAGAGTGGTCCACTGCTATGATGACTATGTCACACTCTGTGTCACTTGGTGACAGCTTTGTACCAATATACTGATGCACATGGCTACCTGCATCAGCAAGATGGCAAAAGATCTGACAGTCTGAAAAAATCTGATGGTCTGAGAAAATCTGAAAGTCTGAAAATATCTGAAAAATTCTGAAACTTCTGATATCAGATTATTCTCAGAGTGCCAGACAGTCAGATAGTCAGCACAGCAGACCTTCAGTATTCTCAGAGCCCTCAGATCACCCATCAGATATTCTCAGAAGCTTCAGATTATCAGACAGTCAGAACAACACACCATCAGATCATGAGGCAGTCAGAACACCAGACCCTCAGATACTCTCAGAAATCTCAGATCATCAAACAGTGAAATTAAACCTCCCAGACATTTTCAGAAGTCTCAGATCATCAGATGGCCGGTCCTACCGGTCTATCAGATGTGTTCAGAAGTCTCAGGCTATGAATGATAACCTCTAGTAATTATCAAAAGGCTCAGATTGTCATACTGTCAGGAATAGCAGAATCTCAGATATTCTAGACAGGAGTCTCAGACCATAGACAGCCGGTGATACAGACTACATCAGATATTTTCAGAAGTCTCAGGTACTGGTACTCAAGTAAACTGAGAATTCTCAGATGGCCAGATCATCAGGTGCTTTCCAGAAAGTCAGACCACCAGGCAGTCAGAGCAGCAGACCTTACATCAGCAAAAAAGGCACAGACCTGCAGATGGTACAGATTTTCCACAGACCAAGAGACCTACAGACCAGTATAGCCCTATGATATATGATATACAGACCCAATGATGTGATCATTAATTTGCTCATATCCTGCACAAAAAAGGAGATATCACTGAGGTAATCATATTCCCATGGTCCTGTGATCATAGGCTACAACTTTCATTATGACATTGTGGCTGTACAATGACTCTCCGAGTCTACACAGATGTGCTGAGGCAATTTCAATCAGAGTTTGAATTTTGTAAACATTGATTCACCCATATCTCATCCAAAAACGGACATATTGACAATTAATCATACTGACATGATCATGACATCACATACTACAACTTTTGTTATGACATCATAACTGTACAGCCACTTTTATTTTTTGCAGCACTGGGTCTCCCACAGAACTTTGCAAATATCTCGCCCAAAAAAGGAGATATTGCTAAGGTAAGCATATTCCCATGGTCCTGTGATCATTGGCTACAACTTTTGTTATGACATCGTGGCTGTACAATTACTCCATATAGTAGATTTTTCGACTTCCGAGTCTGCACCAACATGCTGTGGCATTTTCAAACTCCGATTGAAATTTTTGAGGGGGTGTATATAAACCCACTCACTCCGGCAACACAACTCTTTCCTCTACCACCACCATCTCCCTTCGTCGTTGTTGTTATTGTCCCTGGTGAGCCCCCCTATTAATATTAGAATATTAATTCCCTGTGAGGGTGTGCTGACTTAGTGTAGATTTGTAGTCCCTGTAGAGTAGATTGGTAGTCCCTGTACCATAACTGAAATAAACTGAAAGTCTTAATAGTTGGTAAACTGGGTGTGTTGCCATCTGAGAAACTGCTGCCTGGAAACTGATGAATTGAGATCTTGAAATAAACTGAATATCCGGCCATCTGAGAAACTGCTGTCTTGAAATCCACTGAATGTCTACACATCTGGTCAACTAACAGACTGAAATACTGAAATAAACTGGATTTCTGAGAATCTGAGAAACTGTTGACCTGAAATAAACTGAATGTCTTGACATCTGCTCATTTGACTGGTTGAAATGCTGAAATAAACTGGGTGTCTGACCATCTGGGTACCTGCGGGCCTGAAATAGACTGGATGTCTGACAATCCTGGGACACTGCTGATCTGATCTCAGAAATGACAATTTCTGATGGTCTGGAAAACTGCTATTCTGACAATTTTCTGAAAATGTCTGAGATTTTCTGAAAACTTCTGAGAATGTCTGATATCAGAGTTTTTCAGACTGTCAGACTGTCAGATCTTTTGCCATCTTGCTGATGTGTCAAAATGTTTTTCCTGATGTATGAAGACCTCTTTGCCTTCCGCTGAACTGCTGCTGTGCACTTTTTCTTTTTCAATCCCTGTTTTACTGACTCTTGTATCATATCAGTGTCTCTCGTGTCCGTGCTCCCCAGATAATTGAAACTTCTCCAAGCTGTGCTCCGTCGTAATTTTTTTGTCATCGTTATCACCCCATGTACCTAGTGCCATCTTAACAATCTTATCAAACTTTCTGCTACCTCGTAAGTTCCATGAGTTCCAGTGCGCTGTAAAGCACAGTAAGTTCACTTTTCAAGAAAATGACTTTTCCATCTCATCGAAAAATCCGGCTTATCAAGCTTGGCTCGAGATTTAAGTTTAATAAGGTTGAATAAGAACAAAAAAGACTTTTGTTAATTTACTGATGCTCCTTCTGGAGCCCTTCCAGATTTACATCTTCTTCAATACTGGCAATTCTTTCGCTGCTGCTGTTGGCGACTTATCTTGATCGACAGCGGTCCGACACCGCCAATGAGATGACGTGGGCCTCGGGCTTGCTTCAACAGGTCGGTGGGCAATGCAGCCTAAGTAAGCATCCATCCGGTGTAATTGGCACTAGTGTTTTTCGGGCCTGGCTCGGCCTGAAGCCTGGGGCTCGGGCCCGGCTTCAGAGGGCTCAGGGCCTGGGTAAACACCAGGCCAGGCCCTAAGCCCTGAAAAGCCCTATGTGAGGGCTCGGCCCGGCTCCAAGCCGGGGCCTGACGGCCTGAGCCAGGGCTTACCAGATAGAAGAATGATGGTGTTCAGAGTATAATGCGTTGAGGTCAACGCTACAAATCACGGTGCTACGAGTGTATTTAACGAGTGGCTAAGTGTCAGCAAAAAACGTTAGAAATATATCCTCATCTTCATCGCCTGGTCCCTCAGTATGACCCAGTTCAATCAGCTCATCCCAACCCTTCTCAGCACTAGTAGATGTGGCAGGGGCCAGGTTCTCAGCGTCTGAGACAATGGAAGGGTCTTCACGAAAGAGTAGTTGTTTCTTGGAAAGGCACTTCAAGAATTGTAGAGCTTCAATGAGGTTGGCCTTCAGATGGTTGCGCTGCTTGCTGATAGTAATACCGGCTGAAGAAAACGCGTGCTCACAGGAAACGGAGGAAGCCATAATGGGGAGGAAGTCCCTTGCGAGTGAGCCCCAGACAGGGTACTGCGGAGCGTTGATGCCCCACCACTGAACGATTGAGAGATCACTGAGGTTGTCACAAGTGTTGAGATAAGCATGGAAACCTTGAAGCCATGGCTGGCTTGGGTCGCATGATTGACTGTCTGCATTGACTGCAGACGACGCCTCGTCACCTTCGTCATCGGAGAGCTCACCGAACAGTGCATGTAACTTCGGGTTGTTCGTTGTGATATGCCGACTTGTGCTGGCGGCTGCTAACGACGGTGCACCCTTGTGAATCAAATCATATCGTCCCTTGTACTTATTGTCGAGTCAGCGACAGGGTATGAAATACCTGATGGCGACATTGGCAACATACTATATCTTCGGCATACTGCAGCACTCTCGTGAGCTGCTCTTCTCCCCAGTATGTACGAATGTGGTTTAGCTTCTGGGCAGGATCGAGTACTGGTAAATAGTGTTAAGAAAATTGAGTCGAGGAGAGAAAAAAAAAAACGCACACATAGCTATGATGTGCGCGTCCGATGCTGCAGTTCATTCGTAGTAGTCACCGACTTTGGCCAACCCTGCATCCAGGCCACTAGTAAAGTCTCTGTATTTGACTGAATTCTTGCGGGTTGACCAAGCTTTGTGAAGCACCTCTAAAGCAGGAAGTGCAGTATGGAGTGTCGGCCCCTGCTCAGTGGAAAATGCATGTTGGGCCTTCTCAGCATACTATGGACGTTGAGTGTACACAAGTACAGTTGTAATATAAGCACGACTCACACTGAGGAGGCTTAGTAAACGTTGGACCCATTCCCACTCGGCCTCAGTTAACTCGAGCTCCATAATCTTCTGGCGCTTTTCCATGTCGCGTTCCTGAAAGCTGAGGTGCCAAACGAAGCGATTGACGTCCTGGAAAGTTATGAGAACGAGAGTACATACACCAAGTTGAAATGAACCTTTTTCAAATCAAGTGCACGACGAAGCATGAGAAATGTGGACAACCAGCGGACTTTCATGTTGAGGAGAAGTTGCAATGGGGTTATTTGTAGCTCCTGGCCATCATCTGTGCATGTCTGGAGATGGCGGAATAATTCTTTGCATTTTGCTGAAGAGCATTCCTGCAGTTAAGTGGTAAAGATAATATTGTAACTAAGTAGATCTATCATACGTCTCAAACTCACCTTGACAACTATGGCACACACAAGACCGACCTCATCGCGGTCAATCCCACCTCGCACGGCAGCAAGTAACTTGGTATCAGGGGTGGTTGGGTCAAAATGCTTTGACTTGCTATGCACAGCCAGAAATGCTTGAGTAGAGAGATTAATGATATGGGCCATGCAACTGCAGTGATTCAACATTCAGTCTCATTATACCTGATATATCCCTTACCGAAGACGATGTTTTTTTGGATTGAAACTTTCCCCGGTGTTGGATGTAAGGTGCTCAGAGAATTCTTGCATCATCATGTCGTTGTTTGAAGCGTTGTCGCACGTAACATAGCCAACCTAGAAACAAAGTATCGATTCACTTTTTTTTTTCTATCCGCACTCATGCTTACCTTATGGGAGATTCCAACACGCTGAACAACCTTAAAAAGTGCCTGCCCAAGGCGAGTACCGTTATGTGCATTGTTGAGCTGCACGAAACCTAACAATGCTGTTTCAATATTCCATACACCACGTGATGGTTCTTCGATCCAGGATCCAGTAATGGCAAAATACCCATCGACATTCGAAGCCTGCCAGGCATCGCAGGTGAGACTTACATTGCCTGCAACGGCTTCGCTCTGTAGAAATAATCTTCACGGGGGAACAAGATCATAAATTGTAACAACATACCTGAAGTCATTCACGAAGCTCACGAAGTTTGGACTTGAAAAGATCAATGATTGATTGCCGCGTCTGTTTGAGGGTCGGGATTTTGATGCTGTGGTTAGCACGCGAAGCGAGGTTGATCATCTGTTGAAATATGGGATTCTGCAAAATATGGATGGGCTGATAATGGCGTGTTAGTGATGGAGTGTGAAAAAATGATTTGCTACGCACCTGATCGGTTTCAATAAGCCATCAGATAGAAACTTCTCGAAATGCAGACTCAGAGTAGTGAGGAACTTGGTCTCTGGGAACGAGATGGTTGTCAAGGCTACGCTGGGTGCTTGAGGCTGCTTCCACTCGGCGTCGTTTCGTATCTTCTGGCAGCATCGAGACGAAATTTTTAGAAGCGGCCCACTTAAGGTAGTCAGCCTATAGGTTTGTCAGTCACTAGCAAAAAAAAGAACCAGAGGATATCATACATACCTTATGGACTGCTTGCATGCCAGTGACGGCGTAAGGTGGACACTTCGTTGACGAATGAAACTTGTTTACACTCTGCCTGGCTGTAGAGCAATCGGTAAGGATTCAGAGAGAGTGAAAAAAATGGAAGGGCATACAAGCAAGCCGTGCAATCTCTATACTTTTTCCCCTCCCTCATAAACGGAGGAGAGAAGAAGGCGTCAATGTCTTGGCTACGTTCAACGTGTCGTTGCTTTGGTGGGCCCTCAGACTCGTCCAAATCAACGACCCTGATATCTTGGAGGAGTCCGTCTGGGCCAGTGCCAGTGGGTTTGAAAGAAATGTCTTGCACACCAGAGTGGCCTTGCGACGGTGTGAGAGTGTCGTCCTGCAGGCAGAAGTCAGACACGTCACGATCTTTCCCTAGGTTAGTAGGCGACAGATAGGTTATGTTATTTACCCGCACTATCTGAGATAAACTGTATACATACCTTTTACAAGCCATTTCTTGGGTGGAGGACTCCCTCTATTGGAGTCTGCATCAGTTAAACTAGTGTCCTCGTACGCATCAGCACTTGTAGCCACCTTGCGTTTTGTAGTTTTTTGAATTGTCCTTGTCACTGCTTGAGCTTGCCGGTGGGAAGGAAGCACCAACTCAGCCGCATTGTCCGCACAAGTGACTCGAGATGAAGGGGCAGGCACACGCCGAGGACGTGATTGTCCATCCCCATTGACCATCGCTTCCGGCATTTCACAATGGTTTATGCAAGGGAAAATACATTTTTGGGCACAGTGTATTGGTTATGTAAGAACTGTTACAGTCCCGGGAATTGCCATGTCGGCAAGTGCCAACCAAAGCCCGCATTGGGGGCCCGGCCCGGCCTTCGAGGGCTCGGCTCCGGCTTTGTCAAACCTCAGGCCGGGCCCAAAGCCCTCACAGGCCGTGCTGAGGGCTCGGCTTGGGCCCGGCCTTAGAGGGCTCGGCTGGGCCCGGCCTGGGGCTCGAAGCCGGGCCCGGCAATACACTAATTGGCACTCATGTCAGAAGCTAACAACCCGCCTTTACAGACCTAGATAGGTTTGGCGAGCGTGTTTCTAAGTAAAATACCGAACTGTCGGTAGCTTGATCAGTTGTAATCAGTTTGGATCAGATGCCGGTGCATGGAGGGCCCCGCGATGCAACGCCTTATCTTTGTTGTCTGTAATCAAAACCTATTTTTTGAATGGGACCAATACGTTCTAAGGTCCAGTGGCGTCGACTACATTGAACTGTTAGTGCGTTTCTCGCTGGCGCTGTAATGGCTTGGAAAGAGGAAATCCAATCGCAGAAAGCTCTCCAGGGTGTGCACGGCCTCATGATGACCGCGTGTTTGCCAGCCCCAATGTAAGTATCTCGGAGGATGTGAACACGAGGTCGCGTTTTTGCTATAAACCCACTTTGTTATCCGATTTGGGTCAGCCTCCGCCATAATATAATCCAACACGCTCACTCACAATCCGCACACCTCTCTGATTCTTCATCCATACCGCCATGCCCAAACGTGTACCTACTCCTCCGCCAGGCGATGACGAGCCCAGGTATCTCACCGTCGTCCATCCTTATGCGCGAGAAGGCTACTGCAACATGGAATTCCAGCAAGACAGGAAAGACTTCGCTTTCTGGGTTGCATGTTGCATCGACAAGAATGCCTTCTTCGCTGTATTTCACAAACCTAGCGTGAGTACCGCACTATCAGTCATCTTGCAGTCGATCCCTGTCATCCTCACATACAATCATAACCGCACACGATCGCCACCGATTATGATGTCCCACTTCTGTTAGGCCCGCGACATGGTCATAATCGAGGTCAATAGAGATTATCCTCACTTTGATCGGCTTTTGGGCGAACACCGCTGGTCTGAATTCCTGCGCAAACCTTCTGCGGAGGAAAGGAGTCGCGTAACTCAGGTATTCTATTGCACCTACAATACCGGTCGCATCGTAGAAAAGAATGGTAAGCTTTTGGCTGTCCACCTTGAATATTGTGGGTCACTTGGTGCGGTGGATGCTGCCGTGGAGCCGGTCTATCGCGATTTCGACTTTTGCGGTCCAGACGCACCCTGGCATTCTCGCCTCAATTACTCCTCGTGTTTTGCATAATCAACTAATGTGTGTGACACCACAGGCTGGAAACGCATTTTTGTGGAAGACGCGTGGTTCGATAGCTGGTCCCCAAAGAACAGGTGAGGAAGTGCAACCTTTTCGTACCGCCTCATTATCTCGGTTAGACTCACCCCGTCACATTGCGCCCGTGCATGCTACGTAGCCTCGTTGTCTATCCTTATCCTGCTCCGCACTTCTGTGACGTACCACCAGAGGATGCAACGAACCATCCGCTGTGTCGGCCGCTTCCAGCGCTGACTGGGCCACCTCCCCAAGCAAGGATAGCGGCACCCAAACCCAGTACGTACCACGACTTGGCGTTCGTACTTGTGCTGAGTGAAATTACCCGGGTGCTCGTGTTTAGTTGTAGGATCCGCTGCCTGGACTACCTCAAAGGAGATACCAGCGAAAAAGATGTCGTCTGCCTGGAATACCACACTTATCAAAGGTTCAACCAAGCAGGGTGTTCCGAAGCCAGCTGTCTCTCCCACAAATGTCAACACAAAACAGCCCGCCAGCACTCAATCCCGCAATGCTTTCGTTCCTGCCGTCGGTGGCGGTCCCCTCGTGGTTAAAGCGTCCAATGTTTGTGAGTGCTGTTTTGAATGTTCTCGAAGATTTTCTATTCATCCTGCCATGAAATTGTCCGTGCAGGGCGCACCGACGTCGGACACAGCGTGAACCCTCCTGCGGTCGTCCCAGTTATCTGGGAATGTTCGCCTGGAAATTCTAGACGCAGCACTCCAGAGCAACGACAATCCGGGGCTTCGAGTTCCTCCACATCCGTCGACCAACGTCCCCCACGTCTTCCTGCAAAAGCAAATACCCGGAACACCGATCCCCCTCCTGGTCCAGCCGTATCTGACGCACGGGATCATCGCGTTAAAACCGCAAGGTCTGCGTCTACGCCGGGTGGTGCTCCGCTCGTGCCTGATCGTCCCACTAACTGGAGTAATGCGAGCTACTCCTCTACTGGGTCCTCTTCATCTGTGTCTACTCCCAATACCGAACCTGGTTGCAACCATGAATGCGAGGGCCCACGCATGATTCATGTCCACATGTCAGAGAGTTTTGAAGAAGAGTTTCATGGAATGGGTATCAGGGAGGGAGGCATAATCAGTGATGAGGATGAGGACCTTGCCGAACTCGATGCGATTGCGCCGGGAAGCTTGGCCACCGCTACTAACACGTGGTACGTTGTCGATTCACACGCAGCTGGTGGCTGGGACGATACCCCTGGACCCCAACGAGGTGACGAAAAGCAACCCGAGGACGAGGTGTGCAGCGTCCATGGCGTCATATGCAAGAAGGGAATCTGTGCTGTGCAGGGAAAGAAAAAGGCCGCTGCCGAGAGGAAGAAAAAGAGGGAGGAAGTCATAAAGAAACAACAGGAAAACCGGGGTAAGAAGGGCAAAGGTCCCGCCAACGGGGATAAAGGCAGAGGTGGCGGGTCTACCGCTAGTACGAACAACCAAAACAACCCATATCGCGGGGCAGGTGCTCCTGTGAAGAAAAACTGGCGCGGCGCTCCCCGTACCATTGTCTCTCCCGATGCTTTGGAAGAGAGAGAGGCTACTACACAAGCCGTTGAAAATGTCAATGGATGGGGTAATAATGATGATGGCACAGCTAATGGGTCAGACGGACCGACTACGGAGAGCACAGAGGTTGCTTCGGACGATGGCTGGAACATACCCGAGGCAAGTTACGACCCTTGGGCCCCCTCAGAGCCCCGCAAGAAAGGAATGTCCTGGGCGGACGAAGTGGAGGCTGCCAGTGCCGCTGGTAGCGGTGGTGAAGGTCGTTCTGGCATCCATAAAGGGCGTCGTCAAGGGAAAGGCCGAGGCAGGAGGTAATTCACTCAAACGTTTCAGATATGTCTAGGCTCCCTTCCCTCTAAGAAACATGAACGGACACGTATTGCCACCACGACTCTTTCACGAAAGCATGTGTCATACCATCGCCTGTACACTTACCACCACCTCGCGATATGTAGAATGAATTGGCACCTGGCAAGGTTTTACTGTCCGAGAAATCATCTGAGTACCCTTCTCAGATTTCCGCTCCGTGCCCATCTTCTAACTTGAACCTCCTTAATCCGTCTCGCGCGTCCCACGGTACTTCCTCCTGCCAATGGCTGACTACTACAGTTGCCTGATCGGAGCCAACACCACCCTCACGAAGGTAGTGTCTTGCGGCGAGCACCATACTGTCATCCATACCGCTCCAAACCTCATCCAACAGCACAAGCCGGGGGCGACCGACCAAGGCGCGCATCAGCAGCACCACATTCTGCTCCCCGGCTGACAGGTCGACGAAATTGCGGTTCGAGAACTCCTCATCCAATTTGGAGAGCGGGTGCCTGCCTGTTGAGGCCGTATACCGTCGCAGACTCGGATGCCCTGAAGTGCATGACGCCCACGAACTTGGACCGAGTCTAGAGAGGACCTCGCGAACACGGTCGACACGCCAACGAACGACGTCATCTGGTAGGCTGCCCTCCAGGCCGTCGCCAACACCGCTTTCACCCCCCGGAACGAACCCGCCGTCAAACCCCGTACCGATGACCTCCCACACGGTCGTTGATGGGCGCCGAGGATATGCATTCGCGAGTTCAGGGGAGAAGATTCCAATCAACGATCGAAGATGAGGAGTGGATATCTTCGAACGAGGTCTGGAAAAAAGTTCAAGATAGGATTCGCCACGTTGTGTATATGACTGCGGGTGGTCGCCTGTTATGAGAGACATTAGGGTGGTCTTTCCTGAGCCTATGTCACAAGTTTCGTTTTAATTCTGCCAGATCGTTGTGAAGGGAAGTGAATATCCCACCATTGGCTCCGTGAAGATGCCACCGTTCACCCTCACGGAGAGTCCAATTGATCGACTTGAGAACCTGAAAAGACATTCATCATCTAGCGGCGTAGACGGGGGGCAGAGGTTGTGTACCTTGCGGGTATTGTACGTGACATTCACATTCTTGAGTATGACGACGGCTTTCCCAAGTTCTTTTCCCGCCGCCGGTATGCCAGATTGTGAGATGAAGGATCGGCGGGCTTCCGTCTCTGAGGCATCGTTGGCCTGTTGGGCCAAAACATCTTCCTTTGTGCCCGTAAGAAGTCTATCTTGTTGCACCAGTGCAATGTGGGTAGTCCACTCGGGGATAGGATCCTGCTTCCGTAGTCCCATAATGATCCTGGGGTTACGACTTTTATGGAGGGATTCCAAAACATACAACAAAGTTGGTCTGCTGTTCGCGTCCAAACCAGCTAGGTGCGCATGTTCAGTACGTGAACGACGGTGCCCACAAGCTCTTACTTAGAGGTTCATCAAGGAGTAGCAGTTCTGGCTGGGACATGATGGCTTTGACGATACGCGCTCTGCGCGTCTGCCCGTTGGACAACGCCACCAACGGCAAATCCAACAACGGAACCAACCCCAACTTGACCGTGAGGTCCTCGAAGATTGCCTTCTTGGCACTTTCAGCAGTAAATTCCTCGGGTTTTTTCGTCTCGACCTGTGCTTTCGGTCGAATGTTTAAAAAGTCGTACTCCCCAAACACGCTCTCCCGAAGCGTGATTCTATCCTCGTCCCTGACAGCCCCATATCGGGCAGTGTAATCGTAGAACGCGCTGCCGCTGGACTGAGGCCTGTGGGCAAAGGAAACCAATGCAACAGCTTCATGTGCATCCCGAGGCGGGTCAGAGAGGAATGGGAAGAGTCCGCCGGGAAGCGGTGGGGAAGGCGCCAATCTTAAATGACCTCGTAGAGTCTAGGACTACAATTGAGGGCCCACGTTCACTACTGTCAAGATGCTAGCGTAACGTACCCGCAGGAGAGTGGTTTTCTGGTGAGACCCGCTTCCTATCACGGCCCAACATTCACCTTCTCTGACGGTCCAGTTGACGTCCCGGAAAACGGGTGTGGCGACATTGGGGTCACCGAATCGATATATATTCGAGCCTTGGATCCGTATGACAACGCCAGCTTCGTCCTTCAGCCGCTGATCAGAGTAAAACCTCTGACTTCGAGCCAGTCCGAATGAGCTGAAGTTAAACAAGGTCTTTTAGTCAAGGCTGATGGTCACTGGGACCATGAAAAGTCCCCCAACGTGGCGACACACCTTAGCCTTCTGGCACGCGACATTGGCCTCGGCCAGGAGATGTCGCCATGCCATAGCACCCGCAACTGGGTCGAATACATGTTCGCCGCTACTGCGAACACTCGACAAGGTTTTTACTTAAAATTCCCACTGGTACTGATGTGACTCGACCAACTTCTTTCATAGCGGTGAATGGAACCACTAGAGGCATACCCCATTCGGTGCATCCGCCTTAGTGCTATTCGACCTCGCCATGCTAATACTGTAGCATCATTCATTACTGGTCAGTCGATACACGAATTGTCGTTCGAACTTTGAACACGAAAAATCATAGACGTGGATGATGGCCCATGACGCACACCTCAAATAGCACGCTAGAGCTGAAGGTGACCTCGAAGACCATCTTCGCCACTATATGAGGCATGTGAGCAGAAGGAGCAGCATCAATGACTCCTTGAATAACTTCCTGATTTCGCAAGGGATCTTTCACCCTTTCTTCCGTGGCCTTGAAGCGACCGGCCCCTCGGACATTCGCAGACCTTCAAGGAGTCGGAGGCCGTCAAAAAGTAGTCCGTTTTTTCAGGTCGACATACCTCGTAGACAACAGTTGCAATGACTGTGAGTCTATCGCGCCCAAATCGCTCCGCACCTGATCGAGAGACGAGGAGCATGTCGTACCGCTTGGGTACTGATCGTCGGTTCACCCCATGGAAAAGTTCTGGTGTCCGGCGATATGGGCAGGTCCGGCAGAGGATACTAGTAACATGAATCTTCACACATGTCGCGGACAACTGTGAGCCAGAGTCAGAGTGCACGAATAAGCGGAACACATCAGAAAATCGAGTAACCTTAGGAGATTCTTTCGTTGTGCAAGTCGATTCACTTCGTATCGTTGTTTGCAGTGAGTTACAATCAAGCAACACGAAGCTTGATAGACTTTCCCCATGACAGCTAGACAACCTGGTGTAAGGACCCGTGAAGTGCTTCACCCAACAGCAGCTGTCGTGTCGGATGCATCACGCATGGGGCAACTGCATCATCCGGTGTAGTGACCCCAGCGGCCAAGCCAGCCTCAGCAATCACAACATTCGTGTTAGATGCATCAGGCATAGGGACAGCCGCATCAGTTGCAGTGACCGCAGCAACCGAGTCAGCCTTGGCGGTCGTAGAAGTCGTAGCAGACACATCAGGCGTGGTGTCAGCCGCATCGGGTGCAGTGACCGTAGCCGTCGTACCAGATGGCATCAGGCGTAGCGGCAGCCACGTCGAAAGCAGTGACCGTAGCATCCTTGAAGCTTGACGAAGCTCGACGGTCGTAGTGGCTGCGAGTCAGGCTAACGTGAGCTGGCGTGCCCTCCACTAACGCGGCCAATCAATCTCCTCTCCCTTTGGCAGCTCGTCCACCTCCAACGTCACGCTCCAGTATAGCTCTATTTTCATGTTCTTCAATTGTTGCAGAAGCCCTGCATTCGGTGATACTCGTGGCCGTGCCTCTTTCAGCGACATTCCGTCCCGCTTCATCAAGGACGCTGCGACGACCATAGGGGATCTCGAAATGCCTGCCGAACAGTGTATTAAGATCTTTCCGCTGCCCTTCATAGACGATATCGCTTTATTGATGAGGTTGCAGGCCGCATCCATGACTTTGGCAAATGGCGATGAGACAGAGTCGTTGATGGAGAGACGTTCAATGGTAACCCACGCCATCCACCTGCGTGAAAGGACTAGCACCGATCCTTAGAACGTGAGTGATGGAATTTCTCGAAAGAAATAATTTAGATGAGGGGGCGAAGAGCGGTCCCAGATACAGAGACGGGAAGGGTACGAGCGAGGCTGAGTCCTTCGAGGCTTCGGAGGTTCCACCCATGCCACCCATCTCAGTGACAGTGACTGGTGGCGAGGCGTTGTCGTTGAAGGGTTTGGGCGAACGCTGAGAGGCTGACAGTGTCGTCCAGGGCTGCGGCACTGGACAGATGAAACTTGAAAAGCTTGAAGTGTCTACACACATATATGCCTCGCAGAAAGCTGGCGGAATGCACGCGAATGCTTGCGCGGTACGACATCGATTGAAGGGTGGATCTCTCGTCGAGGGAATCGGAAATCAATGCAGATAGCACCCAGGCTTGCATGGGGATCATCGGGGTGATGCGAGAGGTGAGGCCGGTGAGGGCTCTAACATTGAATATCTCAACCAATGCAGGTTCTTCGGTTCGCACTTCGACGAGAGAATCGGGCGTCTGCCATTGTCTGAGCGATGTCAGCTCTATGGAACGATAGTGGCTTGCCGCCCCGTATGATCACTATGGAATACGCAACTGGTTCAATCAGCTTACTGACGCACGAGTAATTGAAGATCGGTGAGTGGGAAATAGAACAAAGACGACTCCCCGGTACTTTGCTGTCTGACCAATGCCTGCCCTTGACGACGATGACGGCTTGCCCTCGGCGGGTTTTTTTCTTATGCATAGGCCTCATACCGCGTCTCCACGTCACTACGTTGAGCCTCCCCCGCTCCCCCGCTGGTACTAGATAATGTCCTTAACGGTCATTCTGTTCTTCAATCAATCCCAATCATTATCTGCCATAACCAGAAGAACTAGAATCCCTTAAAGCTAGGACCGACGTGAAGACGCATTGAAGTATATACCCTGATGGTGCAGCAGCAGATGCTAACCCTGACGCCGCATCCTTACGTTATGCGCGCTGTTTTGCAAGCTGGCCCCTTCAGCCCGTTCAACTGCTATTGATACTGCTCGAACATCTCAGAACGCCAGCGACAGTGCAGGCCGCCTACCAAGACCTCCATCGAGCTTGTTCGCTAACGCGAGAACACGAAACTTTTAGGCATGAGAAGTGGATGTAGGTAATGCTTCATTCAACCAGTGACTTGGCCGTCGGAAAATTCGCGTAGAACGGTTTCGAGCAGAGCACCTAAGTCCCAGTCAACTCACTGCTTCGGATTTGGCAAACACGAAGGCACCCTATATAACAGAATTTCTTGTACTTGATTGAGTCCAGTTCAAGACTACCGAGGAAACATTCCATGCAAATTTTGTATCCGTTTGATTTCGCGTTTCTGTCGGCCACGCAAGCAGCTTGAAAATCGGGACTGACACGGCGGTCAGACCTGTCAAGAAACGTCGTACAATCCATGACGAGGACGGTGTTCGACTATCCATGCGACTAGCCTCTTCCACCAGGCCATTTAGCTCGCTCTGTGGCGGGTTGATTTTGCATAGAGAAAAATCGGAAACATCGATGTTTCAAAAGGCGTTATTTACTTTGACTGGCACCACTGTCTGGAGACTGGACGGTATTGTGGCATGGAAACTGTTGAGACTCTGTTCGAAACAAACCGACTTCAAGCATTAGTAAGTTAAAATTGTTATTGACGAGGAGGCGAGTCCGGGTGAGTCCCACCCAGACCACGGAATATGAAATATCAGAAAACATATATAACGGTAGCTACCACGAATGATATCATCATGAGACGAGACATCTCCTCGTCGCCCCCACATCGTCGTCTGCCAGCCTGAGCCTCCGAGTGTCCGTGCCGTCTGCCTGAGTCTGTGCCCGTCCGTTTTCTGTCGTGATTTTTATCAGAAACCGTCTTTGAGAGGGGAGGTGGAAGTTTAAACACATTACACGGAAGTGTTCCGGAAGTCCTTGGGGAAACCAGTTCCTGTACTTGCTGTGGAGGTGTAGTCTAGACTCCATTAGAACCTTGCTTTGGCGTACTCCAAGACAAGATTCGAACGTGGCCAACGTTGAACCGATAGTGCTAGCGCTGAGGCTGACAGCGGCGAGGAGTGTCCGTGTGGTGCACAGCTTGGCTGAACGTTTCCCTCCATCACAGCCCCACTACTGGGACGTCTACTCGCCATTTTTCACGGAAAAAATGAATACAGTTTCGGCGTAGGGGACGCCGGTCACTCATATTGTTTTCTTCGAATGTAAGTTACCCTGCACTTGACATGTCGTCCTCAGCCATTCTCTCGACTACCGCCATCAATCCCCAAACCCATGTTTCCTCATCGACGGCCCTCTCTTCTGGAGAAGTCGCGGCTATCGTGATAGGGTCAACCTTGGCATTCGCCATCCTACTGTGTCTGGCCATCTTCCTCGTGAAGCGGCGACGACTACGCCGTGCTGGTTTCGAGAGAGTGGATAACCCTCGGCTTCATGGCCTACGTATGTACTCCGCAGACCTTGATCACTCTCGATTTCATGGATCCATGGTGGATGCTGAGCGGTCTGGAAGACATGCCAGCCACGGACAACAGACGTCCGTATCGCTGGAGCCGCTACTGAGCTGTGGTACTGGTCAGCGCCACCAGCCTTATCCTTCGCCGCCAACTCAGTCATTTAGTACCCCTTTTCGACCAGTAGGCGAGCATTTGGAGCCTGTGTTATTTGGCAGCGATCGCGACGAGCAGGACATATATGATCCGTACGCCGAGATCGACGGCCCTGCTCTAGGCGCGGATGCGGCTGGTCGTAGTAATATTCGTATTCCAAGCACTCCTCCTACCGTCCACTGGGAACCATTCGTTAGGGGCTATGCGTCTCATTCCAGGTGCGCTAGCGGTGATATGGATCGTGGAATGCAAGTAGTGGATAGGGCAACTACCGATTCTTTGTCTCACAAACCACTCTTTATCAATCGGACACTCAAAACCCATTCGGACGTATCGCTGCCATCCATGAGGGTTTCTGGTATGTATGCCGATGTGGAGGTACTAGTATCGTTTCACTCAACTTCCTTTCAGATCACCCAAAGCATACGAGGTCGCCTACTAATGCGGACCCGCCCATTCCCGGAAATCATTTAACACAGTCTTCAATTCAGGATACCCGAAATAATCGTGGATCTGGTACAGACGGAAAGGATTCCAACGCACCCATAGAGCTGATAAATACCCGATCGCCGAGGCGCCTCGAAATACCCTCCAGAGAGTCTATCCCCGCACAAGTGGTGGCTCGGTCTCTGAGCCACAGACATCCTGCTCGCAAACGTAACGCATCCCCCGCTGGGCTTCCGCCAGTTGCGGAGACACCCGATGCGTCACCAATGCTCGAACGCGCGGTTTCCACCCCGCTTACAGATTCTGAATCACGCCGTGACAGTATCCGCGAACGCAGCTCGTCGACATTCGTTAATCTTTCTCACGATACCACCTCCCGTCCATCCTCTGCAGTTATCGACGAAAACCAGCCCATACCCCTGCTCACATCCACATCATTTGGGAAAGGAACCCCGACATCTTCTCTCTCATCTAATGTTGGCTGGAACACCAACTCGAGCTCATCGCGGTACCCCTCCATCGCACCGTCGAGTGTCGGGCAGTGTTCGGGATCTCTCCCAAACTCTGGTGGACATACTCATACTGACTGGCACCATCCCCCCACTGGTCTTGCAAGTCTCCATGACCTTCAGGTGGAACCGCTACATAACCCATACTCTCCGGTGGAGAGTTCCGGCCCGCCATTGCCACCACCATCTGTTTGCACGTCAGCTCCAGGGGCACCCGGTACTGTGGACAAGGGTGAAACAGAGAAACGTGCACACCTTCGCCAGACTACATCGAGTTCGGTGCCCGAGATACAAAGACGCTCTGTGTCACAGGGTGGCATTGCACGCATTGATGTTATCTTTTGAAGATATCGAGCAAGGGAGGACTCATACGTGAGTTATGCTGTATTTAGAATCTTCCATCACTCTCATGGACTCATGTAATTTGAGACATTGTTCACATGACCCCGGACGATAATATAATGTTAGTTTCGTTGAGAATCTTGGACTAGTGATGACTCAAGGATTATGCTGTGACGTGGGTAATCAAGCAGCCGTCCACTAAGCAAGACCTCCATCGTAAATATAGGTAGTATCTCACCACCTGACAGCATTTCTTCTACGGTTTCCGGGAATCCGCTGGAAAGAGTGTTTGCAGGTTCAATCACGCTACAGTTGTGTGCGCCTTTATTGGCAATGTTGACCCCATACCCAGAGCTCCCTGCAATCTATTGTATCATTGGGTACACGCTGACGGAGCTGCTTAGGGGGATGCGCGGGTTGGAGTCGCTGACATCACAGACATTGGCCGGGCCGATAGCGGGTCGTTGGGAAGAATATAATTTGCCCCCCTCAGTCCCCATTTCCCCCACTGATCGAATCCAGTCCCCTAATCACCTAACGCTCTGCATTACAACCGTGATGTCCTTTGGGAAAACTATCACTCTCAACACCGGTCGCAAAATCCCTCAGATCGGTCTTGGAACGTGGCTCTCGAAGCCAAATGAAGTCAAGGACGCCGTATGTACTTGATTATGGCTCCGACTTGACGCAGGCTGAGAAGTACTGCACTACCACCATATCAGGTTGAAATCGCAGTTCGCTCTGGTTACCGTCATCTGGACCTCGCAAGAGTTTATGAGAACCAGGACGAGGTCGGTCGGGCCCTGAAGAAAGTGATTCCCTCCGTCGTTAGGCGTGAGGAACTTTTTATCACTTCCAAACTTTGGAACTCGGCCCATCAGCCCGATCAAGTCGAGCCTGCTCTCGACGAGACGCTTCAACAACTCGGCGTCGACTATCTCGATCTTTATTGTGCGTCGTTGCTCACACGTATGTTAACTGTCATTGACATCATTTCTCGTTTATATAGTGGTTCACTGGCCAGTCGCTTTCGAATCTGGCAATGGTCTCTTCCCTACTGAAGGGGATATGGCACGTCTGGATATGAAGACTTCTCTTGTTGACACTTGGAACGCGATGATCAAGCTTCTTGGTACTGGCAAGGTGCGACAGTTTTCGAATTGCCCGGCCTCAATTTGACTGATGGTTCCATTCCCTTTGACAGGTCAGAGATATTGGTGTCTCGAACTGTACAATCCCGCAATTGCAGGGTATTATTGACGCCACCGGTGTTGTCCCTGTAGGTGCTTCCTCTTCTTTGCTACCAGTATTCGACATGCTTACACTGGAAAAAAAGGTGGTGAACCAGATCGAGGCTCACCCCTATCTAGTTCAAGATGATCTCGCAGCGTATTGCAAAGAAAAGAATATTCACCTGACCGCCTACAGTCCACTGGGAAACAACAGTACATAGCCCTTCGATTCGCGGGCCATGCGACGTATGCTGACTATCTGTTGTTTTAGTGGTTGGCCTCCCGCTGCTGACGGAACATGCAGTCGTGAAAGAAGCAGCCAAGAAGCTTGGTGCCAGTCCCGCGCAAGTTCTGATTGCGTGGGGTGTCTATCGAGGGTATTCTGTCATCCCAAAGAGCGTCCATGAAGGTTCGTTAACACTCATACTGATGTGCGAGCAAGGAGTGCTGACTTCGGCCTTTACAGAGCGCATCATCTCGAATTTCCACCAAACCGAATTAAACAAAGAATATTACGAGAAAATCACCTCAATTGGGGTGAAAGACCGTAAGAGGTCAGTTGGCTCTACCGCTTTCGGGTGCATCGTCATCTGATGCAATTTTCTGGGCACTTTTCGCGAGTAGGTTCAACATCCCGATTACATACAGTCCGAAATGGGACATCAATGTTTTCGATGAGCCGATAGAGAGGACCGCCACCCACAAAGTCAAAATTGTGTAGGGAATGAGGGGTTAGTGGAACTGGAAATTGAACATTTGGATGTGTGGAATGGGTGGGCTTTACAGGGGTTATCCTTACGTGGCGTCATTGAGTGACTATGATGTAATCTGAGTGGTTTCGTATGAACATGACGCGGACGGATCAACATTTCAACATCGTATGGTACCAAAGTTCCCTACGAGAAGGTCAACCAGCCAGCCATTTGGCACCACGACGTCCAATACCCCTTCACGACAGTGGTTTGACTCACTCGATGGACGATGACGTAGTGGCGAACCGAACGTAGAGGGATTTACATCCATGACATGGCCTCCGACCGAGCCACCGTGTTTGACCAGCTCACGGACCAGTGAGCGACAGCAGACTGACCTTTCTGCCGTGACCAAGCAGACCATAGCTGCCATACTCAACGATGTCGATGTTCTAAAAGTGGTTGATCTAGTGGTTAGTTGTCATTATATGTTTCCGATGCATGATGCCTTACTGTACAGATGGCGTCTCGCTGATCTGGAAGGAATATTCATATCTCGCCCCTACCGGACGTCGCCGTCCGCCGACCAAACCGTTCTTCTATGGGGCACGCGAAACAATTGGGACAGCCATTCAAGGAGTACGATATACCCGTGGAATCTTCTCCGAGTACATTTCACTTGACCTTTATACATCAACATCCCGAGTTGCTGGGTGCGACAACATAGTGGAGCGGAACTCCTCCCTCAATACCATACAGACAGATACGGAAACGCAACAAAAAATGAAAGATTGTTTATGAAATGAGGTGGAACAGAAGTCGAAAGCGTTTTTTGTGCGAAAAGCTTCGCTGACGGTTGTTGGGAAGCATCAGGAAACTCCTACACATACTGTAGATATTGAAGACTGAATACAAACGTGGATGCATAAAGTGTAACCAGGTCCGCGTTGTAACCCCTTACACGTCCCATTTAGGAAGGGGCGGGCGAGGAGGAAGGCGAGTACGCCAGCCCCCACCACCGGAAGCGGGTTTCTCTTGGTGAGGTTTTGGTTGCTCTCTGCTTACCGAAATCACCGGTGAGCTGGGAGATGAACTGTCGGAGATGGTTTGCCTGTCAGCCCCTCCGTTCGCTGGGCTAACCTCGCTTGTCTGTTCTGACCCTTTTTGCGCAATGTGACCGACGGAGATTTGGGGTGACTTCAGGCAAGCCACGGAGACGTCAACACCGCGTTGGGGGCCCGATTCCTGGGTAACTAGAACGAAATCCTTGGGCGACGACAAAGGGGAAACAAGTGGTTGGTGCTGGTGCCGCGGCGACTGCGGTGACGGGGACGACGTTGACAAAGGTCGATTAAGGATAATCAAAGGCACTTACATCCCTAAAAGGATCTGGACTTCCAGGCCATTCCCCATCCTCTGTTCGTCTGTCCACACTGCCAGTGAATGGACCGCCAGCATAGACATAGCTCAGCCTGCGTTTCGGCATCGGCGGGCGTCGCACCTTGAGACGAAGGCGCGGTCTCACATGCCTGGGTTGAATGGGATCGACGACAGCGGGTGATGAAGCTTCAGTGGGTGATAGGATAAAACCCTCCGTGAAAGAAAGATCTCCGTAGCTGCTCAGTACATGTTCCTCAGAGTCAGGCTCCGCATCTGGGGATAAAGAGGATGGCGTGTCGTCTTGTGTCGATACTGTAATCACAGGCGAGGAGACCGGCATCGGGGTGGCCAAGCTGGAAGCAGCTATTTCCTCTCTATCTCTCCCAGATACTTTAGGGGGAGGAGTAGGCTGTAGGCGGCTATGAGTTGACTTTGGTGGAGTCCAACAGTGCAGAAACGACTCACTGGAAACACTTGGGGAGGCACATGCAGAGTAAGCCCTGGCATTGTGAGTACCAACGAGGACGAAGTCGAAAGGGATTGCGTTGCGTTTCAGAAGTCTGAGGGGGTGTTTATACTGTTCCATCGTGTGGAACTACCCGCGATAGCCTCTTTCTATCACCCACCCCCGGTCCACCGCACCATGTTCCAGCCTTGGGATTGTCCTCAGCAGATCCACACCTCTGTGCACCAAAAATGGGTCCTTGACAACTCACCGTTTGTCCCTGAAATAGCAAGACAAAGCGGTCCTTCCAGACAAGAGGTCCGCTGCGCGTTGTGACCTGGCTGGCAAAGGGACGACCACAGTCAATTGTGGACTGAAGGGCTCACATGCATTCGATCGCAGATATTGTTTGTCGACACGGAAACACCAGCCGCTGACAGCCCTGGCGTGCCCCCAACTGTCCACAATCGCATTACACAGGCGCAGAGGGGGTACAAACAGTCACAAATAACGCGTAGGTAATCTCCATTAGCATTTAGTCACGTGAACGCGAGCACCTCAACACCACAACCGAAGTACTGAAATGATTATTACCGTCACAAGTTGATGGTAGGCTATCACTACAGATCTTTGCATCGTTCATCTTTACTTGCTTCACTTTCCGGATGCCGGTGATCACCATTGACGGACAATCGTGACAGAGATCATTCCGACGGCACTATATCTCCTGTTCTTGTCGCGTTAGGGCCCATTCCTTCCACAGACTAATCCCCGAAACGCTAAATCCACACAAACCTTTTACAGCGCAGGTGGGTTGGCTTTATCTACTTCATCTCAGGCTGATTCGCTTTTTCGCGAATGCAAAAATGCTAGCCGGGTCAATGTCGAGGGTGTCCATTCCAGTAATTAATGCAACTCCTCCTAAATATGTACCGACTTCTCGGTCGGTGGACCCTTCGACATCGCCCGTATCTTCGGCTTCCATTTCTGGTTTTTCATACAGACATCTCTACCGCGGAGCTCTGTCTTTGCCCGACTCATACGTCTTGTTAGATGGTCTTACATTTTCTGCGAAGCTCCCGGTGAACGTACCATCATCTACTTACGACTCTCCATCAACGTCACACTTTTCCGACGCGCTCGCGCGTGACCTTATTCACAATCCCCTTGCTCTAGCACTGGAAAGTATGCGCGGGAGGCCTTCTCTCCGCTTCAAAGGTACTGTGCTCCTCAAAGATATCTGGCTAGATGAGACCGGTGAAGTTTATATGTTTGTGCCTTGATGTCCGTCAGACATACTCTGTACCTTTCTTACGACCTCCACTAGGGACATACATCCTTTAGCAACACTCAGCAAGGTGTACTTTGAAAATATTCTTTGTCTATCACCTCTTTTACCATTTCCCCACGGAGGGAATTGCACGAGGAGGACGGAGATGGGAGTGCGCATTGCATTAGGAGACACAGGTAGCGATCTTGTTTCTATCACCTTGATCTGTGTGAATAGCAGACATTTCTGTCTAGACTGCCCAGAAACGACCGAAATCGTCGTGTTCGGCGAAACTTCTGACATCTTTCATCCTTCACAAATTGTACCTGCTACGTCTTCTTCAACGATTCCCTCTCCTCCATTGGTGGCTCGTGTGGCTCGCATTACTACTGCTCCACGAGCTCCTCGTCCTGATGATCCTACACCACGCAAACCTCCTGCAAAACTATTCAGAGGGCTTGCAGGTGACGCACTTGGTGCGGGGAAACGAACAAAGTCACAGCCCAAGAGGTGCGGAACTAATGGAAAGACTAGACATCACGGAAGAGACGATGCTGTGTGTCGAGCAAAAGAGGTGATGCTAAATCTTCCCAACGCGACGACTGTCAACGGCCGTTCGGGGAATGTCTCTGTTTTCAAAGTGCCGGAAGTTCCGCAGAAAACTAACAAAACGGAGACCGGGGTGAGCATGTTCGGATCCGCACCCCGCGGACGGACTTTGGTAGGCGAGACCGGAGGGGAAGCAATAGACAAGAACATCGAAGCAGTTCTCGGAGACGAAAGGGGCGGAGATTCGATTGAGGCTGCGAATAAGCTGGTGTGTGCATGTTCGAAAGCGATTACAGTTTAAGGTGACGCTGAACAATGGGTGCAGATTATTAAAAAGTCAGCTGTGCGACACCTAACAAGAGCTGCCGTCCCACGCACTCACCCTGAGTTCAAGGATATTTTCGGATTTGTTTATAGAGGGACCGCCTTTGCTCTGGTACGTTGTCTCCTTCCTAAAAGTCCGCATGGCACACATGTGTGCTGTCGTGACTGAACGTAAGAACTCTCGATTTCCTAGCGCATCCATATGCAGTCCACGATGCTCGGTGAACACCTCGTGGACACAGTAGTTGAAGCTCACACCAAGTTGTATGTGATGCCCAAGGAGCAGGCGGCAAGCGATATGTTTGTGTGTTTTTCATGAATAAACCACCCTCAGTTTTGAGGGTATTGGCGTGCGCCGTTGCTCCGTCCGGGTGGGTGATGCGTCCCCTGGACGACACCACTGCGTGTTCCCTCGCATGCAAAGTTGAGCCATTATTGCGGTTGACTTGAGTATGAAAACATTGATCACAGGTCGAAGTAATGTATATACCCGCAAAGTCTACTCTGGCTTAGTTCCGTCAGTTTGACAGTGTTGACTCACCTGCAGGTTGATGGCTCCAAGATCTCCGGGTCTTCATGTCTGAAGACGGACTAACCTCGTAGGTGCCCACGGGACAGTGAGGCGATTACGGGCAGCCCTTTCGTTGCAAATACATCAATCAGTTTCGCATGGATCTGGACTTCCGCAGACGCCCTAATGCGCCTGACCGGAATGGGGCGGCCACTCGCGTCCTACTTCGATAACCTGCACCAGATGGTGTAGAATTTCACAGTCTTCGTTTCATCAACCCATTTAAGAGCCCCTTTTTATGTTCTATTGTCACGGCGGGTTGGGGGACTTCACCACCGCGTTTTCGGTCCCTGCTTATTGCGACTCAAACCCCGGGGCGGTTTCCGCGGAGTCACTTGCTAATTGCAAACGCCACAGCCTGCATTTAGTACCTGAGACTTATCGATTGAAGGGTTCGAGTGTCCCATGGCCTCGCCTCAGCCACTTCTCATGCAGTTGCGTAACGCCATCATGAAACATTGGAGGCGCGTGTTCCACCAGCTCGTCGAGAAAGACGTGTGTCCTGCAGGTCTCCTCAAGGCAAGTGTACACATCAGTTTCAGACGCAACGTGTAGTGTGCTAGAGTTTACGAGGCTACACAAGGAGTGACATTGCGTTAAACCACACTCAGAAGTAGCTGTACAGAGATTTAGGAGAGAATAGAATAAGTATACGTAGTCCATCGCAATAACCATGAGCATAATGATAAATACTTTTGTTTGTTTGGTATACGCCCTCAGCTCTGATTTCTACCAGAGAAGGCCTCGGGATAAATCTCCTGCACGGCTTCCTTGAAAGCCATGTCGTGCTCATATTGCTCACGAGTCTGCGTCACTATCACCTGGAGCACTGGCTGCCTGGCCTGATGCTCCGGTTTCCTCGCCGGGAGGTCAACAAAAGTGCGCCCGCTAATACAGCTGAACGCCTTGAACACTAAGGTCAAGGGTCGCATAATTCGGAGACTCGAGCGAGTAGAGATGAGGCTGGGGGGTTGGGAAGATATATCAGCGCCCGTGGACTGTGGTTTTGGCCGGAGGACAGTACGAGTGATGACAAGGTTGTCTCGCTCGTGCTCTTCGATATGGCGCGAGGAAGGGGGTGTCGTGCTACTCGTGTCATCGCCATTGAATGATGATGCCGAGGTTGCGTACGAGGCTGTCGTTGACGTAGCGGAGTCGGAAGACGACGAGCTCACTGAGTTCGAGCCCAAAGCAGAGGGTATCCAAGTGCCTGCTGGATAGCAAAGCTCAAGTGGGACGAAGACTAGTTCATGATCCTCCCAAAGGCCCCCCACTGCATCGTCCATTTGCGTACTGGCACGTAGCAACTTGCTCAACGTCTGCCCCATGTCTTCATTGCCTGTTACCACCGCAAAATTCAGAGGCTTTTTCTGTAAACCGGATCAGTCGACAGTGGGGGGTTGAATAGGAAACACTTACTGTGCGGCGCATGGGATCGAACCTCTGGGCATCCATAGCCACGTAACGTGGGGCACCAACCAGGTCCATTATCAATGAAGATAACACAGGGAAGACACGGACGGCTGGAAGGGGGAGAAGCAATGAAAACGATCACGCATGCGAAAAGATTTATACACGGCCGATACGCGCAGGTGATAGTTAGTCAAGTGTGGACGCTTTGATTCCACGCGCTCTAATTTTGCCGAGTGTCCATTGTGCACCGGGCACAGAGAAAAACCTTTGTCCACCACGCCATTCCACACGCGCTTTGATCGAAAGACTCCGCCCAGAATCGCGTTTAAAAGCGCTGCAATCCATCATGATTTGAAGCGCGCGATCTGACGGTCTGACAAGATCATCAATCCTTCGATAGCTAGCTCTACCACTGTCACTGCGCACACTTTTCATATCACTGTGCTTAGACAGGTAGGTCTTTGCTCGCAGCTTCCATTGCGTAGGCATGCGCTGATCCCATGTGCTTGGCGACCTAGAGCTTAAAGCACTCACCATCCATGAGTCAAAACTCCCAAGGTCTTCAAGAACCCGCAGAGGGCGTGGATGCCACCTTCACCATCAACCGAGCGCATAAATGTATTATACGGCAGGAAAGGGGCCGACTCGTCATGGTGAGGAATCTCGAGGTTGCTCACCTCATCTGTCTTGTAATGACCCTCACCATCTGCAGGTACCACCATCCAGGCAATTTGGATTGTGGCACCCCGTACACGCGACCGAAGCAAGCGAGCAGTTGAGTGGAAAGATTACGCCCAACGTGGCATAATTGAATTGAACACGGATCACGCGTTCACCGCATGTCCATCGGTGCAGAACAGCCCTCCACCGGCTGGATGAAATAATTTATGTGACAAGGGCTGGGGATCGAGCCGTGCAGACTGTAATAGAATGTTCCTCGGAAGGTAGTTAATTTTATTCAGGGAGCTTTGAACACTAGCATCAAACCTTTGAAACTTGAGTGTATTCTCAAGTGCAGAATTACTTGCAGGCAGCCTTTCAGCAGAAGTCTGATTATTTCTAACGGAACCGAGAGTCGGGCGAGAGTGACGGTTGCTGTGTAAGTAAACTCACAGGCAAATTCTCGTTTCGACCACCACATACTCAACCTCATTCGTTGTCCCGACTCCCGACAACGTACTTCAGGATCCTCACCTTCTTCCAACGAAAGACGCTGAGTGACCGTTGGAGCCCTGACCACCAGCAAAGCCACTACTAATAGCTACAATTCATCTACTACCCCATGGAGCCCTTACCGCCTTCTTTCAAGGCTCTTTACCGTCTAGCGTTACGCGCAACTTCTGTGTCAGTTCTTCACAAAACTAGTGCGCGTAAGAATATCATCAAGCTATGGAGACCTACTTTCGACAAGGTAGCACAGTCCATCCGCGTTTTGGAGTCGAGGCAATCAAGCTCTGCTATAAGCCAGAGGCATAAAGAACTTCTGGATACCTGGCAGAGGCGAAGTATGTGTTCCCCTGTCGTCCGCAAGTTGTTCTCATCTCTTGTAGTGGATAACACTTTGACGTTTCTACTCTCATCTGCTCAATCCCGTAGCCTCCCTCATAAAGTTGTGAGGAATATCAGCATTTTGAGTGCAAGGCATCGCTTTTGGGTTCGCGAAAGCTATTATAAGGGCATCAAGCAATGGAATCCTCAACGCCCACCAACCGCCCCTGAATACGACCCAAAGTCTCTTCTTCCAAAAGATAGGCGAGCAATGAACCTCCGTGCCAAAACTAGGGAAGGAAAGAGAGTCAATGAACTATGCTGGAATGCCCTTGGCGAAGTCGTACGAATGGCAGAGGCTCGACATGATTTATCATTGGGCAGGCACCGCGTGAAAGCGTGGGTGCCCGAACGTTAGCAGCTTTCGCCAATTGATCGGTTTGATCTGTTTGGAATCAAGAACAATTGACTGTACGTTTTGATGATTCCTCTCAACAATTGCTCTCCGCGACTAACGGAAAGTAGACGATGGCGTTAGACTCAAGGGGGGGATAAAGTTTACATTGCTATCCCCTACTTTCTGGTGACAGTAGTTCCAGGCCCTGGTGACGTCCCGTCCTTGTTAAGTGAGTAAGTACTCTAACTCAGTAACCCTTTTATTGTTTTTCGAGACAAATGGATGTCACGTGACGCTGTACGCCTTTGCTGTGTTGCATGCACAACAATAAGTTGATTAAGGCTTTACCGACGTCAGACGGGGCCTCGTGGAAAGCGGATCATCTGCTTATAAGTTGGTGGTTGTGGGGAGGCGTGTGCCATCAAATCCGCGTAGCTTCGCTCCACACTGGTGTTTGTGCTCTGTTACATCGTCACCGCATTCACCGCTGGCGTCTACGGAGCTCCTTGTTGCCTCCTGTGCAAACAGAAAAAGTCGTGGTGGAAATCAGATCCTCCTCGCTACATTGCAGGTCGATGTACGAAGACAGCCGGACTGTCAAGTCCTGGGTCAAGGCAGTGTATTATGTGAGTTAGTAAACGTTGCATACGCCACATGGTACCTAACTCCTCTTCCAGGCCGAAAATTCCGAGACAACATCACAGGTTTCAGACGACTCCAGTGTTGTAACATTTGTTCACCCTGCATTCCACGAAGGGACTGGTCACCTCTCCACATTCAACCCCAACTTCGACGTTCCTGTGTGTCTTGATAACCCTTCATGGTTGTCAGATTTGCACTTGACGTCTTATGACGATAGCGACGACAGTGAAAATACGTCGGCTTTCTCTGATGATCACGCACAGTATATCCGAATCTCTAGTGACAGCCCATGGTATCAACACCCTGAGTCACGCCCTGAACCGACGCCTTCTCCCGAATTCGACACTGGAACATTTCCCAACTCATGCTCGTCTGGTGTACGGCAGGTTATTGCCCAACAGGAGCTTCTTCTTGCCATTTTTCACGCGGAACTCCAGAGGATGATTCCTCATGATGGTGATTCCGAGTATAATCCCGATTGGCTGGACGATGTTGACCCCGAGGTACTCCTATCTCCGATGGAGGTGTACGAAGACCTCTGTTGGCGCTCAGCTGTCTCAGACAACTATGCTACCTGCCAATTGACTAGACCACTTGCGGATGTTCCAATCGGGTTCGGCGATGTCCATGTCGCATTCTGACATAAAGTTGGTGTACCGTGTTACTTGGTGTTGAAACACGGTTGGGAGCCAAGTCCCGATCATCGCGCCTGTTCATTATGCTTTTTCGTGCATTTCTTATTTGTCTCTTGCACTGTTTCGCTTTGCATTGTGATCACCCACTTCACTAGCATACGTCAATTTTCCTCGTTCTGCGGGACCTTTTTTACTTTTACGAGATACAAGTGACATGTATGTCGGATGCTGTGCATCTCGCGCTTTTTTTTTTATGTTATGCCGTGCAGTTGGCTTACAGCTGTTTGCATAAATAATGGCACCTACTCGAAGTAGAAAATATTAGTCAGACATACGGGACTTAGCGGAATTTTTACAAACTGTAGTACAATCCGTGTGCACATCACCTACATCGGGTGTACATTCACTCGCTGCAGTGTTCTCTACCTCTGCTAGAGCCCAGATACGCATAAACACATGAATAACTGAATATATACACCTTTTTTCCTGGTCCTTCGGGCTTTTACAGCCTTGGATTGTGTGATGTGTCTCTTTCACGCATTCTTCAGCTGGGCTTGTCTTGGGCAAGCTGTCAAGCTCCCAGTCCACGCTATCATGGGTGTCCAGCAGCACGATCTCGGCACTCTTGTACCGTTTCTTTGGTGGCATTGCGATGGTCAGGGAACAGTCACCGACATCAGTCATGTCGGTACTGTGTAATTCATGAAGATTCTTCCAAGTCCCACGTGTCTGACTAATATTTTCTATTTCGAGTGGGTGCCATTATTTATGCAAACAGCTGTAAATCTATCTATGCATCTGGTGCGTAAAGAAAACGAAGCCAGCCGTTCTTTTCCGACTGTGACCTTTGGACCGGCGGGTGAACGTAATTTGAACCCAGCCACCACTGACCGTCTGTGACTACAGTTGCGGACACTCAAAGTCATCTAATTTTACGGAGCAAAAATATGAATTTTCTAGCGGAAACTGAGGGTGGGATTGGGTTTGGACAGCCAAAAGGAGGCTAAAAACACTGCTCCGAAGTTTTTCCCACGACATTTTCAGTGCGCCAAATTTTTTTGGCCAACTTTCGGAATGTTATGTACCCCTTATGGGGGCCAAGCATATATACATGTCATGCTAACACATTCCGCTGCCTTTCCTGTCAATCCAAGCCGGTATGCACTCATAAATCGGAATAATCTGTTGATGAATCGACGTCGGAGAACCTCAACTGGGCATGAGTCCAAAGTTTCGTGTGCAGCCTGCTTTGCAGTGGCAAAGCTTGGTTTTAATGCCTCCCTATAGTGGTACTTGCACCCGCCCCAGTACTGATGAACTCAATTAGTAAACGGTGGTTTACTTATTAAAAATCCACCAACCATCTCAGTCAGATTCAGATGTTCACAATGAAATTTTGGCAAGAAGATGCACAGATGGCCTGCATCAGCAATGAACTTCTCAAGCATGGACATCAGTCCATCCAATGCAATGGTAAGGTTCTTCCGCATCCAATTCAGCTTCTGTTGGTTACATAATCCTGATATGGTGAGGGGCGGACTTTCAATTCCTCCATTTTACTCTTTTTTCTGACAGTGCCGACGGACTTTTTCTTTGTGGAATCATATGTAGCCCAACAAAAGGAGTCATTTGCGCATTTTTTCAGATTTTTGCGGGTTTTTTTGGGTGTCGCGCCAAATTTTTGGGGGTAAAACATCATATTGAAGATTTTAGAAAATTGGCTCGTCAAAACGGATGGTAGGTGTTCGTAGCACCATAATCACACTCTTTTCTTTACATATTAATGTGTTGTTGAGTCACCAAAATTCGTTGAGTAAACTAGATGACTTCGACTGTCCGCAACTGTACATGACAGTGAAACCTTTTGGCTTCTTACCTAACTTCTAAGACATGTATGCAAGACAGGTGATTAACATCAGTGACACATACCGCAAAGTCAGTGGTAGCGGTTTCATTATAAAGCTGACACCGGACCCTAGGGAGCAGTTGCGACCGCATAACTTTACTTCCCTAGCTCAAGAGGACAGTGTCTCTTCACTACGTAAGATGCGACGAACATGGCTCTTGCACGGTCGAGGGGAGTACTCAGTGCCGAGTCCCCACCCTCGTCAGACTCGATAAGGTAAGTGGTCAACCTGTTACTAGGCAGGTTTCCTAGATAATTTTGAAGTAAACTTTCGAAGGTCTGTGGCACAGCGGCAACCCTCCTGCCGTATGGCACTCTTTCCCCAGTGGGAGTGACATCAGGCATTCGACTTTGCCGACCCGCTACGAACTTAAACGTCGATATTCCATGTTTCACGGATGACAGTTTGCAGCCATCCTCTCCTGAGACACACTGTGGGTCCACTCCAAGCTCTGCTACATAAAAGTCAACCGGAAGAACTGGACCGCGTGGCTTTACCTGAAAGTCCGCCTCTGGTCATGGATTGTTCAAAGTATGACAATCTTCTCAGTTACCTCTCTGTCCCGTCCCCCTCACTGTCCAAGTGGGCTACACAGTCTGATTCTGTGTGTGAACTCTTTAGAATCACCCGCTCTCCCTAACGATTGCTTTAGGAACTGCTGGAACCGTTTTCTTACATCGCCTCTTGTCCTAGCAAGGAGATCCGTAGTCAGCTGATAGCTGCGTTCAACCTATGGCTGCAAGTCCCAGCAGATCAACTTGATGTCATCACGCGTGTAGTCGGCCTCCTACACAACGCAAGCCTTCTGTTTGTTTTTCCCTTAGCGGTCATGTGCCTTACGCCGATAACGCTTCATTCCTTCCAGTGTGGATGACATCGAGGATAATTCCGAACTCAGGAGGGGTCGACCTGGTATGTGTGATGAGAACCTCGCCTTCGCCCTATTCACGAGTAGTATTTTGATGTCAACAGTTGCCCACAAGATATACGGTGTCCCTCAAACAATTAACACAGCTAATTATGTATACTTCCTCGCGTACCATGAGCTTTTCAAGATGGATTTGTATGGAAGTGTTGCGAATGCCTACGGTGTAGTTAAGCGGACGAGACTCGATCACCGTCTGACCTTCATCTTGAATGGTCAGTTTAATTTCGAAAGCTCCGCTTGCACTGCTCAATTACTGTCCGTAGAAGAACTCCTGGCCCTTCACCGCGGTCAAGGACGCGAACTACTGTGGCGTGATAGTCTTCGATGTCCAACCGAAGATGAGTACCTGGCAATGGTGAAAGATAGTGAGTGCTTCTCTTCAAATTTCCGTCAGTGACTCTAACTGGAACAGAGACTGGTGGACTTTTACGCGTAGCGATCCGCCTCATGATGGCGTGTGCAACCAAGAACACGGATGTGTTAGTTTCCCTTAAAGCTCTATACGAGGCGTCCTATTCATTCAGCTCCAGGAATTACATCCCCCTTGTAGATCTTATTGGCATTCATTTCCAGATTCGCGATGATTACATGAACCTTCAGAGCCCCATGGTGCATATGTTCCAGTAACGTCAACTTAACCGGACTGATTTCCTCTTTGCACAGTACACAAACAACAAAGGTTTCGCGGAGGATTTGACGGAGGGCAAGTTCTCCTTCCCGATAGTCCACGGGATCAGACAGGATCCAAACGACAGACAGATTATAAGTATGCCCTCATTTTTACTTCTTGCGGTCAAATGCTCACTGGCTTCTAGGTGTCCTGCAGAAACGACCGAAGTCCCCAACCCTGAAGAACCACGTTGTTTCCTATCTGAATGAATCGACACACTCCTTCGATTATAGTCTCGGCGTAATGCAGTCTCTAGAGCGGCAAGCACGAGCTGAAGTGGCTCGACTCGGCGGGAATGCCCTGCTAGAGACCATTTTGGACAAATTAAGAGTCGAATGTGTGCACAAGTAAAGCTATCTGCCGCCAGGTGAATAGACTCTGGAAGGCTGAACTGGAATATTAGTTCCCCTGTACAGTACTGGTACTACCCATGATTACCTACCCAGCATCTTATTTCTACTGCAGCATGCCAATATATTAGGGGCTGGGGCTGTGCTGAAGCCACACCCGGTTACTTGGGCCTTGTCGCCCCCCGCACTGCAGCTGAAGATACAGCTGAGCCGAAATGCCGCTTTCTACGTTCGAGAATATCCTCTCAATCTTAAATGAGCCTCCCGAACTATGCACGTCGGACAATGAGAAGGTTGTTGCTCCGCACCTCTCAGCATCAAAATTGGTTTTCTGACTTCCTCATAATCACAGCACCTACTAGGTCCATTCACCTACATTGCTTCAAACCCTGGAAAGGACATACGTGGGACGTTGATCGCTGCATTCAACATTTGGCTTAACGTTCCCAAATCCAAATTGGATGTGATTACCAGGGTTATTGACATGGTGCACAATGCGTCCCTCATGTCAGGGGTCTTATCGGTCCAAAGAGCCACTGCTGGGATCTGACAATTACCATAT
The DNA here is from genome assembly GCA_024613165.1 of Pisolithus albus. Taxonomy (NCBI): domain Eukaryota; kingdom Fungi; phylum Basidiomycota; class Agaricomycetes; order Boletales; family Pisolithaceae; genus Pisolithus; species Pisolithus albus. The sequence continues at coordinate 406,554 of JANFAB010000048.1, forward strand.
CTACCCAGGCTGGATGACATCGAAGACGAATCCGAGTTGCGAAGAGGGAAACCTGCTGCTCACATGGTTTATGGCATTCCCCAAACCATCAACTCAGCGAGTTACGCATGTTGGCTAGCTTACCAACAACTGTCTTCGATTCAGGAGTATCCAGCCGAGAGTACGGAAACCAAAGGTCGTCTCTTGTTGCCCGAAGCTTTGGACCAAATCTTCAGGGGTACATTGTAGTTGCAGCGCCTTGCCCTGACTGACTCGCCTATCTTCTTTCAGAGGAACTCTTACACTTCCATCGTGGACAAGGGTTAGATATTATCTGGCGAGACACCTTCAGGTGCCCGACCGAGCAGGAGTACATTCAGATGGCCCGCGGCAGTAAGCGAGCTGCCGATGTGGCAATAGCGACTGAATCGCCATGACTGAACAGAGGCATGTAGCATTCTGCGCCTTTCAGTCAAGATCATGATGGCATTTGCAACTACGAATACTGATATGTAAGTGCGTCAAGAAATCCATGAGGTCACTTCAGTAACGGGAAAAGAAATTACGTTCATTTGGTCGATCTGTTCGGTATCTACGGTCAGATCCGGGATGACTACATGAACTTGCAAAGTAAAGAGGTTTGAGTCGGGGAATACTTTTGCGTCGAGCTGCGACTGATATGATACTTTTCCAAGTACACCGATACCAAAGGCCTTGCGGATGACATCTCGGAGGGAAAATTCTCGTTCCCCGTCATTCATGGGATTCGAGAGAAGCCCGAAAACACATTAATACTGGGTACCGCCATTGATCATCACTTTAACTAGTAATATTCAACGAGTTGCAGATATTCTCAAGCAGAGGCCAAAGACACCCACTTTGAAGTGTGAGGCAGTCGCCTATCTCAAGGACACCACCCATTCTTTCGACTACACATTATCTGCAATGCGATCTTTGGAGAGGCTCATTCGGGAAGAAACAGCCAAGCTTGGAGGAAACCAGATACTAGAGACATTGCTGGAAAGATTGCGCCAGTAATGCCGCACGCACTCAAGTGGAAGCTCCAGGTCTTCGATATTCTTAGTTCCTCACCGATAGTATACCTACTACTATCATATGGCTTGCACAGTAGGAGATAGATCTCATATACGATCCGCAGAAAATGTAGATTGGTCTGAACCTTGCTCTTCGTCGTTGTCGTCGCCGAAGAATTCATCTGCGGAAACGTCTTCGCTCTGCTTCAGGACTTTTTGCGAAGGACCCTCAGTGCGGGATGTCAAGTATAGACCGTGATCCCGATTGTGACGCAAGCGAGACCTGCTGGTCGTTGGGTTGTCATTTGCGTTGTCGGGTTCTAGGCTGAGTTCGCCCCGCTCCATTCGCAAACGAATCAGTTGACGTATCTGGGAACGTTCGTCGTCATCCTCGATGGCGACCGTCGGCGGTGAAACGCCTGATTTGCGGACCTCGGGCGGGAATAACGAGATATATTTCTTTGCTGGTGGATAGTGCTAATAGGTAAAACATCAGAGTTAGAGTCTGTTCACTGAAGGCCAAATAACTAATACCAGGATGTAGTTCAGGTCCACTCTGAGGTTATACAGTGTCAGTTCTAGCCGCGCCTTTTCCTCCCCCACTGCGGTCAACAGAGTTCTTTTAACTTGCTTTATTTTCCGGCAGACCTTCCGACGTTCTTCGCAGGAGATCAGCATGAAGCACAATGGCACACGACACACGCACCGAAAAACTTGACTTTGTGATATTTGGATGCCATGGTACGCAATTTCCGTGCATTCTGGGCGTTGACAAGGTCTGCCTCGAGGGCCCTTATCCTTCGTTCGGTCTCAACCCGGACGTTGGCGGCTAAGTTGTCCTTGCGAAGAAGTCTCTTCGCCTGCCTAAGCGACGATTTAATCTTCTGTACGCCGGGGAAAGTATCTTCGGGCCCCATGCGTCGCATCTTTTTAGGGTATGGATGATGTCCCGCCTTGTTTTTTGGCTTCTCCTTCAAATCGGATAGGTGATTAGCTACTTGCTTTGCTCTCGAAGGTGCCATGGCGGAGACAGTCTGAAGACTCGGGTTGTGCTACGTAACTCACAATATGGGGTTAGGGTTTGATTTACTGTCAAGTAAGTCAGATTTCACACTATGAAAAGTCAGGACGTTTAAAATAAGTGTCTAAGACGCTCTTAGTAAGCGTCACGACACCTAAAAATCAGCGTCCGTCATTGAATTTCAGCGTCTTAACATGACGCTGAAGTGGACATCCGGCCTACTAAAAATCAGCGTCAAGGACAATGAATAAAATCATCACCGGCATTGAACAAGAGTGTCACAATCACTAAATAAAAATGAATTATATACTGGTTTTCATTGCTTCAGACAGTTACGACCGGTTCACAGCTGGCTCCAAAGCAGACCTAATACAGTCATGTATGTACTATCCTACACACAATGCGGGGGGATACATGCACACTCCTGCAACAGGCGGCAGGCCGTAGCAGGGTCCGGTACACGAAATACGACCGGGAATGTGGGGCGTCAAACACGAGAATATGTTCAGCATCAGCTGCTCCGTGACTTTCTGACGAAGGTTAGGATGTGATCCCAGGGTGAAACCCATCTACAGAAAATGGTGTCAACACAAATTGGAAATACAGGCAGCACCACCAACATCTGATAGCTTCCTCATGATCCGGTTCAAGGCTTGCTCTCTAGTCTCAGCATGGATGTGATGACGTCCTGTATGTCCAACAGTAAGGCTATGCCTGGGTACCTCGAACATCTCCAGCTGAGGGTACGGACCACGAGCATTGCTGACAATATGAGCGTTTGCACTCGACGAGTGCTCTGGGATAACGGGGCTTTCCACAATTACAGGCTCCGGGACAGGAAGCGGCGAATGGTCAATGCTTGATGATCTCATGTGTTTGTTGGGGGTGCTAACGGTTGGGCCCAATTCCGGCAGCGTGTCTGGAGATATCCGGACTGGTTTAAGTCGACGGTAGCAGTTCACGGCAACAAGTTATCCGTGTCTCCTCCTCACCTCTCTAGCAATGAATCGTGCTTCTCTTTGTGCCTACAGAGTGTTGTGGAGTAGCGTTGTAACAAAGATCACCGCATACACTCACCTTTATCTTCTCTAGCCGGCGCATATAGGGACTGAAATCCCACATATCGTGGAGCTGGTCGGTCCTTCCTAATAGAAACGCGACGGGACCTTAAGACGTATGCGAGAACTCTGAGAGAATCACCTATCTTGCGAGACAGACAAGGACTCGTTTGACCTACCAGATACCAACTTGTTTCTGTTGGTGTGGGGCTCTGCAGCATGTCGAATATACTGATATGGCCTGGACGGGTGCTTGAGAACCGGAGTGCGATAGGTGCATGCTTGCTGCGAGTGGCATGTCGAGGAAAGAGATGGAAGGAAGCAAAGAACGGGTGCCGGCGATAAACACGTGAGCGTGACCGTCACGCTGTTAGTAGGGACAAGACTTGACAGAATGGGAATGGGATAAGATTAGCTGACTACGTTACAAAAGGTAACTCGGGTATTAACGGAAGAATTGAACGCGGCGTCGCATTACGTAATTTCACCAGGACTCGAGAAATAAATAAATAAAAACATGAATCTGATTTTATTAGATAAGTCAATGCATCACTCGTGGCTGCATCTGCCATGCTAAGTCAGTTTATGACGCTGATTTTCTCCCCGACACTGAAAATCAAAGCATTTATTTTTTGTGACACGTAAAATCACTGTCAAACAATGACGCTGAAAAGACGCGTCCACTGATTCAGCGTCACAGACACTGATTTTGTCCATTTCAGCGTCACGGACGCTGAAATATAGTGCTTTTACTTTTTACAGTGTCAGACCCGTTCGTGACTGTACTGATCATCCACGCAGCTTCATCATGCGGAATATTTCTCAGGATTCAATACAAAAAGTCACTTTGAGGACCGAAGACGTGGAACAGGTAACCGCCGACGGGACGAACGCAACCATTGCAGCAACTGCGTTTGACGTCGATCGGGACGTTACGTTTGCTGCTACTACATGCGAAGGTAAAATTCTCATCTGGAAGACGGCGGGGGCACGTCTCCTTCCTCCAGAGGAATCCTCGTTTTGTTTTTGTGGGTCGTACATTACGCCGGACCCTCGGATCGCCAGTCTCAGGGTGCTTGCCGAAGCAAGCAGACTGGTCCTAGTGGCACGCTCAGGAGATATCGTAGTTTGGGAGCTTGGTGATTCCGGAGATTTTAATGTAGGTACTCCATTCACAAACGCCTATATCTTTAAAATGACGGGCATCATCGCAGAGCGATGCAGACGTTGTGGGCTCTGTGGAGACCGGAATCCTTGCCGCAAGTTGGAGTCCGGATGATGCATTCATAGCTCTTGCAACAGGTACGTGTGCAAGTTTTCTGGTATAGTAAAGCTGACGACGTGGAACATGGAGACGACAATGTGATATTGATGAATTCAACGTTCGATGTACTATCCGAAGTGCCTTTGGAAACTAGCGAATTCGGTGAAGGTCCGTCCAATTGTGTATCAATCATTCCTATCCATGTTACGTTTTCAAAAAGATGCGCCTATTAACGTTGGATGGGGTTCCAAAGACACCCAATTCCATGGTTCTGTTGGGCGTTCACACCTCAAAAGTCAGGAGAAAACAAATCGTCAGCAAGAAAGGGCCGATGACGACGGATTGCCGCGCATCACGTGGCGTGGAGACGCTGCTTACTTTGCCGTTTCCACGCGTTCCTCTGGGAATCCGTCGCCGCGTGTCATAAGAGTCTACTCACATGAAGGACGGCTCCAATCTACATCAGAACCAGTACCCGGTCTAGAAGCCAGTGTTGCATGGAGACCAAACGGAAGCTTGATAGCTTCCACGCAAATCGACGTTCGTTCGGGACCTCAGGGTACTTTTAGGAACGGAAATCACTATGTTGTGTTCTTTGAGCGGAACGGTCTTCGTCATGGCGAATTTAGTTTGCGGCGTCCGTTGACCAGCAATGAATCCCTCTACAGGATAAGAGATCTCTTATGGTCTCCAGACTCAGCAATTCTCGCGGTGTGGATAGAACACACCAATGGTGATACCTTGCAATTGTGGACGAGTAGTAATTATCACTGGAAAGTATTACTCAAGGTTGTCGCTATTTTGGAATAAAGTGACGAAGTTGACAGGTATCTAAAACAAGAGATATATCCGCAAAAGGCTTGTCGATTCACAAGTGTTGCATGGCACCCTGAGCATTCATGGAAGCTCGTCTTGACGACGTATTGTAAGTTGTCATGTTGTTCGGATGTTACCGCATGTTCATAATGCTTTAGCACAGCTGATTGTCCGGACCTTCGCGTGGGACACCTGCGCTGGTGCAAGCGATACAGGCTGCGTGGGGGTCGTTGACGGAGGTAACTGAGCTGTCGCCGGTCGAGCATTCTCCTGAACTTCTACCTTCAGATCATGTACTCCTGACGCCCTTTCGAACACAAAATGTGCCCCCACCAATGTCATCTTATCAATTACCTGTCCGCGCCCAACACACTGTTGGTGATACTAGCGCTTCATTTTTGCGGAGAACACCTTCCTACATCTCTCTTTCACCCTCCAACGACATACTTGGTGCTCTGTGGGGAGATGGTCATATCGTTGTATGGTCTTTACACACCCGCATGGGGCCAGGAACGGGAAAGGTGATGGAACCTGTTTTGCTGTGGACGAAAGACCTGGGTGATGAAGATGGACATTGGAGGCAAGTGCAAGTCTCGATCTTGGACGCCGATGGGGATGAAAGGAACCTACAAGTAGTGGTACTCGGTACCACGAAGCAACGTTTCGACCTTGTCAGCGTTCACGAAATTCGACTCTCCCATACAGAAGAGCAACTCCACATAGTCGAGACCCACCGGACAGCCGAACTTCCCGGAAAGGATGGCCGTCTGATATCAAGCTTAGAGTCGTCGTCATCGTTCTGGCAGTCCCGTAAGGGAGAAATCTTTAGAGGTCGGTTCCAACGTAAAGTTAGCATGTCCTCTTATGACAGGATTTCCAGTGGACTCCCAAGGAGAAGCACCACTCTGTGATTTCCCCGAGTTTTGCTTCTCGGGGGTGAATCTTACTGCCCGTGGACGGCAGCTTTTTGTTGGTTTGTCAAGCTCTGGAAAACTCTACTGCACGACGGAAGGATCGAAGCCGGTGGAACTTGCCATCAATGGAAATTCGTTTACGGTGGCTTCTGGTTTCGTTGTGTTCACCACAAGTACCCACGAAGTCCACTTCGCTCCCGTAGTAACGTTGGTCGACCATCTTACCAACCAGTCGGGAGCAGAGGATGACCCATGCAAGTTAAACCAAGCTGCCACAGACACTTGGCAGAGGCGCCGTGTTGAGCGTGGTTCTAGAATTGTGACTGTGGTGCCAAGCACGATGAGCCTTGTGCTACAAATGCCGAGAGGTAATTTAGAAACCATCAACCCTCGCCCTCTGGTGATGGAAGCTGTGAAGGATGACCTGGACGCGTTGGAGAGTCCGTCACTTCTTATCCGTTAACTTACTGAGTGAGGTTGACAGGGGCCGTTGGCAAAAAGCGTTCATGGCTTGCCGCAAGCACCGAATTAGCCTCAGCATCGTCGTTGAACACAATGAAGAGGCATTCATGGCTGGTGTATCCCAGTTCGTCGAACAAATCCAACAAGTAGATTACATTAACTTATTCTTGACAAATATTGGGTGCGTTTCACAAGGGCCTTTTCATTCTGGCAATTGCTCACGTTATCGTTAGGCGAAGCGAGCTTCCAGCGAAAACTATATCCAATGTATGCGATGCTATTCGACTTGAATTACAGACGAAAGATCTCAGCAAGTATGTCAACTCAATTCTAACTGCATATGTGGTCAAGACCCCGCCGGACTACGAAGCCGGGTTAACATTGTTGTTGCATCTGCGAGGTATGTGTCATCACTGTCATGTTGCTGTTAAAACCACTAGACACCTATATCAAGATCTGCAGCCGGAACAGGTGGAGGATGCAGTAAAATATATCATTTTCCTTGTGGATGCGAACAAGTTGTTCGACACTGCGCTTGGGATGTATGACTTCTCCTTGGTGCTTCTGGTCGCCCAATATGCTCAGAAAGTTTGTATATCTTCCTTCTTGGGAGCATAGAGTTACTGAATAATTTTGATACTAAACCATGCAGGACCCAAGGGAATATCTTCCCTTCCTGCGAGAATTGACGGCACTTCCTTCGCACTACCAGCGTTTCAGGATTGACGATTATCTACAAAGATACGAAAAGGCGTTGAGGAATCTCCACCTTGCTGGTCAGCATGACATAGTTGGGTACCATACGAGAACTCACGGCATTCAGGTCCAACTTACTTCCAAGAGGCGCTCGATTACATTGAACGCCACCAGTTGTACGAAGCCGGGCTCGAGATTTGGAAGGCCACGGAACAGTACCGTGTAAGCCGCTCTCAGACTTCCTCCTGTGGATACCATTTAGTCAGCTCTGAAGGTGGTGCTTGGCGCATATGGTAGTTGGCTCTTTGACAGGCGGGATTACAAGCAAGCAGCTCTGGGTAGGCAAAACATACCACCTGCTTGCGTCACTTTATCTCATATGTCGGCAGTATTCATCGAGGCCTCTGATCTTCGCAAGGCAATGGTAGCTCATGAGAGGGCGTTGGAATGGCAAGAGCTCTTCCAGTTGTCCACGAAGGGAGTGGTTCCGGAAGAGGAGGTTAAGGAAATTGCATACCGCATTGCCGGTTGGTTGACTCTGATCTTCCTCCAACCGAAGTGGCTGCTGATGTATCCATTATAGGAGAGCTGTTATCGAAGAAGCGGTACTCTGAGGCTGCAAGGGTTTTCATTGACTACGCAGGTGATATTCGCCAAGCAGTCATTGTGCTTGTGCAAGGCAACGAAATTTCGGAGGCTCGAAGAATTGTAAGAATTTACTGTACTTGTGCATTAACCTTCCGTTCACGCCGTGACAGGTTTCATTGCATGGCCCGCCAGAATTGCTCCAGGAAGTTATTATGCCCGGGGCACTGGATGTAAAAGCTCAGCTCACCGAAGACCTAAACGAGATGCGGGAGCAGCTACGCAAACAGCTCACGCGTCTCAGGGAGCTCCGCCTTAAAAAGGTCCAAGAACCTGGTAAACTTCCCTTGCGATGATGCCTCGTGTTTGGTCCTGGCTTACAATCATCCGTCCCTGCGTAGATTCTTTTTATGGTACAGAACAAGCTAACATGCACAACATCGACGTGATGACGGATTTCTCAATGGCACCGACTGCCTTTACGAGATACACAGTAGCCCCCACCACGACATCAAAAGCTTCCAAGTAAGTCTAAAGCAACGTAAACGTAGTGCCGTGTTGACGTAAGTGGTTCATGCGTTTCGCAGACGTAGCTCGAAAACGAAGCGCAAGATGGAACGTAAGGTTGGGTCAGGACGAAAGGGCACTGTGGATGAGGAAGAGTATATTTTGAAATCCGTCACGAAATTGGTGGCTCGTTGCAGTGTCGTGCAGGGTGGGGCGTCGTATCTATTTTTTTTTTGGCATTCTTGCTGATGTAGCATGACAATCTTAGCCGACGTGAAGAAGGTGCTACCGCCTCTTCTCCACTTCTCAGAACTTCATCGGTCGGAGGCTTGCATTGCCCAACAAGAGATGGAGTCATTCGAGAAGGAACTGCGGGACTCCATTGAAGAGATATGGAGGTCACCATCGACCACAGAAAACTCAGCCCCAGATTCTTGGTCAAATCGAATGTTAGCCAAGGAAAAGCAGCAACTGATGGACCCACGAGAACGCGTGCCGAAACCAGTGGTGGAAGGCGGTGATTGGGGGATCAAGCTGTTACGTACCAAGACCAGCGTCCCATTAACCGTTGGTTTGCCGGGATGCCAGTAAAAGTGTGACTAAGGGCACACATACAAGATTTATTTTAGGTGTCCAGAGCAAAAGTATTGTACAGATGCAGAGCTTTACAGAGAACGGAAGGGTGATATATGAGTGCAAATGCACAGCAGATGAAGTATGATATGTTGGTTTGATGATAATGAGTGTGTGTGAAGCAGTTGACACGACGTACATGTGGCATCTGGAAGCTTGCAAACTCGAAAGAGATATGAAATGTCGAACGCAGAAAACGAGACAGCGAGATTTAGAAAGCACTATCAAGCGGAATTGTAGGGATCGTCGATGTCGTCGATGTCTAGGTGAAAAATGTTAGTCACGGATTAAATCGCCACTGCTCCTGCTCACCAATCGGCGACCTGAAACGTCGAATCTTTAAGGGGGAGGGTGAGAGGGTAGCCGACGCAAAATAAGAACGAGACGCACATAAGGATCCAAACCAAGCGAATGTCCATCGGAATGCGGTCTCACTAGGCATTTTGACCGATGATCGAAAATATAACGCGTGGGAGACGGCGACTCGTCTGTGCAAGGCGTAGGAACGCCGTTAGAGTTCCAAACTTGCGTGCGTACGTGGCCGTCGTATGAGTGAGGACGGGTAGGATTTGCTGGATCCTCTAGATCATAATTGGGGGACGCATCTCGTTCGGAATCGGTCGAGGAGCGCGGAGGACCCTGCAAAAATGACGGTGTACGTTTCTCAACTACCAGAGGTCCCGGGCGGGGACCAGAAGCTTGTTGGAACTCCGCGTGAGGAACGGTGGATGTCTTGACAGCCACAGGACCTGTGATGGTATAGCCGAGTTCTGATATCAAAGAACGGGGGAAAAAGACCTAAACATTTATCATATCGCGTGACTGCTCACAACAGTTGAAGCATGGCTCACAAGCAAAGTTATTCCTGACGACACGAAACAGCCAACGGCCCCTAGCATCAAGAGAAAGTCTACAATATTGTCTGAGCAAAACGCAATCTCCCGGACCACAACCATCATACCTGGCCAAAACCTAAGATCGCCACCTATGCTTGAAATCATCCATGTAAGAGAAAAAATATGTACGCACGGACTCATGTTTATGGGATGGGAACCTTGGGCGCCGTCAATGCCTAATATTAACAGTGGGATAGAGAACACAAATCGAAATGCAATACGACCACACTACGCCTTCTGAGCACGCGGAAAGAAGAACTAAGAACGCCACTTACATTCAACTGGTAGGAATAAACGAGTCGGACGATGATATTGGGTGCTGCGCCGTCATCCTTCACCTTGCGAATGAAGGCAGGAAATCGGAAAAGGACATAAAGGAAGCCAAGGGTCTCGCACGTTGAGGCAGTCGACCCTACAAAGAGTATCCACGCCAAACACTGGTACGATCGTGAGCGTGAGGGTGACGGAGACTGCGGTAAAATACAGCTCACGGTGTCAAGCTGCTTCCTCGCAACGAGAGTAGTTGTTGGCATTCCAAGGATGGCAACCATAGAACCTGCGGATTTCCACTTCTAAGTACCCCGTCACAAAGGCGGTATGCGTGTTATTACCCCAAAGCCAAAGTTTGAATTCCCAGCTGTCGAACCACACCCGTGACCTGGGACCCTGATTTTGGAGGAACAGCCAGAAGGTCAGCTCTTTGAGAAGGTTTGAGCTTGTATGGTAAGCGAACGGATATCACATTAACTTGCCTTCCAGATGCGTAATTCTAATATGATTGATTTAGAGAAGGGACAAGCGCGGATTGGAAACAGAAGGTATGCTCACAGTTCACACGCCCATGCTACACTTAGTGTAAAGAGTAATGGCAACACCCATTTCTTATGAGCGGGTGAGTATAGTTCGAGGGGTGTCCAGATCACTAGGAAACCTTCCACATCGGCGGATAATCGATGATACAATAATGACTTACATTCGCCGGTCAACAAGAGAATGTCGCCTGTTCGCCACGTCAGAATGCTGCGGCGTGATATCGAATGACCGCAGGGTTACCTTCTTTAAATTTGAGGAATGTGAATGCGGCACCGAAGATGACGAGCAACGTGAGGGTTGCTATGTACGTGTACTGCGTAAAGTATGAACCCTCCCCAAACCTCCAGTAAATCGAGCATCGGAACTCACTGTCATCACCCGTTTGAAGGCTCCGGGACGTCTGTCCCCCTGGCTCCATCTCACACACTTGAACCTATCGTAGCTCCAAAGGTGGAAGATGAGAAAGCAGTAGAACTGAATCGTTGAATGGTATCATCGAATTTGAATCGCGACGCGAAGCAAACATGAGATTGTTTCTTGAATTGGGGTAAGTCAAGTACAAAACATGTGCTCACCAAGCATGCCAAAATGGACCACAGCAGGAACGCCGTTGGCGAATCACCGACCATGAGAGGACGATAGCAGGAACGGACGAAGGTGTAGTGTGAAGAGGGACAGCTGGACTTGCAAGGGCGCCAGGGGAAGCAGTGGGTGGGGTATATAAGTGGCTGATATGTGCACCCTTAAGCGACAGATTTTATTGGTTTTTAGGGTTCAAACAATCGGAAAAAAAATTGACTACATATTTTTTTTCTCGATCTCCAACGGTGGCTTTTCGACCCGCCATGTCCAGGCAAGCTTGGTGCCTTTCGCCCAGACATATAAACATCCGAACATGAGTACTTACGTCGACAGCAGCCGGCCTGTCCTTTGGGTATTTGTTCTGTGAGCTCACCTTTCCTCCAAAAGACTCTGATATTCTGGCCGGGGTCCCCGATTCCATTAAAAACAGTCTTCGCTAATCACAGGCACATTGATTAGGCGTCAATTCGCTATAGGACTCCTTGGAATGCAGAGTGACCTAACGTGTTGCATTTTCGTTACATTCTGCGTCCCGGCCTCCTTAATCTCAGCTCCTAGCAACCACGCAAGCTGCAATCGACATACTTCCACCTGTATGAGTGCGGCTTATACACGTCGCAATGGTGGACCGCCCGTCGACGCTCCTGGTCAGAGAACTTTTTTTTCGTGATCGGTGGCCCTCGGATATCTTATAAGCACCGGCGCTCTGTGATCCGGATACCCCAAGGTCCACTCTACATTCACCAAGCTCCGCACACAAGCCGAGTCTGTTTCGTAGTCTATGAAGTTCTTGTCAGCTTGCACCGACGTACATGTATCAGCACTGCTGTCCATTCCCTCTCTTTTTCTTCTTTTTTTTTTCTATTTATTTTACAATTCTGAGGTGTTGGGCAGGTGAGTACATAATACCCATGGTCATATTGACCTTGGCCTCTGGAGTTTTCCGAGATGCATTCAATTTCATGGCGTGCGGCGGCCTAATAACATTCGATCCTGGGCATGACAGAACGATACGAGAACAACGGAAGCTTCTTATTCCTTCGTCCATATCGGGAAGTGGCCAAGTCCGAGCAGAAAACCTGCATCTCCGGTCCTGCATACGTACAGTATTGCTATTTCTCTCGGTTGTGAGTTTTTCTCACTTCCCATTGCAGAATGGTGGACTTGTCCCGGAAAGACAAGTCCTAAGGCTGTGTGAACCGATCAAACAACTTCGATTTCTTATTGTCATATCGCTTTTGCGGCGACTCCTTATCCTAAAATCAGGTTGATCTCGAGGTATTATCTTGACCTTTTTGCTTTTTGCAACGGCCCTCATATACAAAAAATCGTCACCTTGTACTGTCGAGCGTAGGCCACGCAAAAGCAGCCGAAGTTCTCGTTCTCTTAGTACTAGTCCAATACCACACCCCCTTTGTCTAATAGTATTTTCATCTCTAGAACTCACGCTAAATTAGTCAACTGGGCACCCCACCCTGCGTGATTCGAAAAGCGGGTCATATCTTCCTAAAGGGTCCCCAATTGAAGGGTTTTCCGTTCGGCTCTTTGATAAGTCGGCTCGAGTTGATACACTTACCTATTAGATTGGCTTTCAGGATGCGCGACTTGACTAGTGTCGGGAACTCACTTTTTTCTGACATCCGAAATGAATTCTTTGTGGTTTCCTTACGCGTAAGTTTCAACAAATACTGGCCAGACTGCTGTGGTCAGTACTATCATTCGACACCAGATGCAAAACTTTTGCGAGATCTTGAATAACTTCACAACAACTCAACAGCTATATTTCATATTTCATATATAGGTAGAATAAGGTCTCAGCTACATTCCTCTCAAATATTATAGCCAATGGTGATGAATCGAGTGCAGCCGAAGCAATGCAAACTGAAGGGGTCAAAATTTACACCACATGCAAGATTTTGTCACGGATTGTCACACACGGCATGCCGGCCATATTTAGAGTCCGCATAGTCCGACCGGTTTTGGCCAAGTGGACTTGCCCTTGTGTGGCGAGCGCCGCCGAATCGGAGTGTGAATGACGCCCCAGCGTGACGCCCCTGTCCGGCCTTTTGTCACGCTTGAAGAGTGTTTCTTGCATAGTGCATCTCTCATGGTTTGATTTGTGAAAATGAATACCTGAGCATGTTCAGGTGGACCTAGTGCGCCTTCCCAGAAAAAACTGCGTGATTTGCTGCAACAGATCGGACTAGATCTTGGTTACAAGTGCCTAAAATTGGATGTTCTACTCTGATGTTCGGCAATGTTCAACGTTTTGTGGCTTCCACAACACCTTTTTCTTAAAACTAAGTGTCTAATCTGCATAAATACACCCTACTCTAGATGACTGAAGTATTAGATTTTATAAATTTGTAGTATTGCTGACTGCGCAAGACGTTTTGCATCTGCTGTCTGTTTTGCATCTGGTGGCAAGCGATAGTACGACGTCGAAGAATGCTGTCCCTGACGCCACCGTCATTGGCATTCGCTTCCTCGGATCACCGACGAGGCCCAAGTGCCGAGTTGTCAGCTGTGGCCTGCACGGGAACTTCTTCGGGTGAAGAGCCTAGCGGTGCTTGCACCGGCGGCAACTACAGTATTAGAGATAGGGGGGCGCAAGTATCAGTCCTCCTTTGGATTCAACGACGTCATGCATGCGGGCCTGTGGAGATGCGGGCGCTGCCATCCTATGCTCTGTTGACTTCATGCTACCTACCTCTCACAACATGTCTTCTGTTCGGTCTATCGTCAATTTGCAGACACGTTTATCACGTCTCGGTAGCTTGTCCGCCACCTCGCCATGTAGGCGTGGACTAGCAACAGCAAAGGTACCCTCAGAAAGTTCCCCTCAGACGCTCCTTCAGGACAAAAGGCACGGGTTTGGGTTTCTTCGCTCGAACCCGCGCCCAGCTAAGCCACGGAAACTCGGCGTTACCGAAATCCGCGGGCCTTACTATTCCGCATACGGGAAGAGGCATCTACAAGACGTCCTTGAGACGATGTCCTATCATATCGATGGCCTCAAGTTTGCAGGGGGTTCATTCTCTCTGCTTCCTGAGCGTACGCTAGTAGAAATGATCGAGCTTGCGCACGAGTATGACGTCTATGTCTCTACTGTGAGTGCATTCCGGAATTCCAATAAAATACGAACTCTTTAACAACCACACCATTCAGGGAGGCTTTATCGAGCATGTCTTGACTCATGCCGACGTGCTCAATGTCGTGGACAAGTACCTCAAAAAATGTAAGGATCTGGGGTACGTACGAGTTGCTCTTTTGTTGACACTTAGGATTTTGACCAAGAGGTCGACTAGCTTCGATGTCGTCGAGTTATCCTCCGGCTTCCTCTCTTTTCCGCCAGATGATTGGCTGCGACTTATCGAGAAAGTGCACAACAACGGATTGATCGCGAAGCCTGAGCTTGGGATTCAGTTTGGGGCGGGAGGCGATACCTCCGCCGCCGAACTTGAGACCGCGGGACAAAGCGACCCGTTCAGAGTTGTGAGCCTTGGCAAGAAATTCCTGGATGCGGGTGTGGAGCGTTTGATGATCGAGAGTGAGGGAATAACGGAGAATGTGAAAACCTGGCGGACAGATGCCATCCAAGCAATCCTCAAAGACCTCCCGATGGAGCGGCTCATGTTTGAAGCGGCAGATCCAAAAGTATTCAACTGGTACATCAGGGAGTTCGGCGCCGACGTGAACTTGTTTGTGGACCATAGTCAAATCGTGCAACTCTCGTGCTTGAGGAGTGGTATTTGGGGGATGGCTGACACTTTTGGAAAGGTGGTTAGCTATCGCCAGTAAGTAACCTGTACCGTGTCGTCTGTACGGTCTCTGTCGTTTTACCTCTACTTTCTGCGTCTCCATGCAGAGGGAATTTGTATCCACGTTACGTGCCAAATCGTTATCTTGATCGTTGTAATTCCCGGGGGTGGGGTCACTTGACTGTTCGTTCCAAGAGGGGAATGGACTACGGCGGCGTTCTCCGTGCTTTCGTCGGCACTTATAGTTATCTTCCGGAGGGGCTCGACACGACTGTAGCTCGAGCATCGATGTCGAGGGTATTCCCGCTGCCTTATACCTCGAGGATATGTATATTCCAACTTACGTGTTCGACGGCGGCGGCACCGGAAGTGTCTCCAATTACACGCATTGCAAGGATCACACTCATCAGATCAAACACTGGATAGTCAATCAGTGGCAGTCCTACATGTAACATATGCCGTTCACAGCCTCATGAGGCGCATAACAAAGATACGAGTTGGAATTGGATTATGACATGTGAACACTCTCTGGCCATGGGGAGCGTGCCATAATGGGGGTTTGCTTTATTGTGACTACGCAACCGAAGATCGCATCTGCATTGCAGACAAACTCGTGGACTGTGTGGTACACTGCGAGCATCACGACCGGAAGAGCCGCGCGATGGTGATGGTCAGCTGAATGAATCCCACTTTGGTCGCTACCATCTTGCAAAAACTGCACCAGGCGTCCCGATCTCTGAACCTGGTTGTGGATAATCCTCGGGAATACTGAAGTTGGGTGTGAGCATTCCGAGTCTAGATAGTATGAGCGCGATTAAGCGGACCCTCTTACACTCCGAGCCTCGGGACTGTTCACGGCAACGGTTCGCTGTAGCAAGGCACCGGTTCATACTCCATTGGTCCCAGGCCCAGCTGCGTCTTGCATAGCGGGAACAAGGAGACGTTACTACGCAGGACTGCCTTGCCCGAACGCGGATTTGGAGGGCCTTCACTGGCACTGCGTGCGCTTGCACAGGTACGATATGATTGGTCCGATCATCATGCAACTGCTGTCATGATCGTCGGGGGACGGGACATACACCGACTCACACAAAGGCAAGTATTGGGTATTTATTTTTGCACGTGTTCCCACTGGCTTTTCGATATTACCGCCGGTAAAGTTTTTAAGACACAAAAGGACAGACTTGTCTAACTTTTTTTAAAAGGGGGGGTATCCCACTCGCAACGTGCTGCCTCGAGCCTGGGACCGTGTCCATTCACTTCGTTCACCTCGTTTTATTCTCAGTTTCTTTCCCTGCGTCCGGAACGCTAACCCAGTTTCTTCGACATCACTTTACATGTGTTTTTAATGGCTCTTTCTCTCAAAGCAGAGCTGGAGGTCTGGGCTGCTGCCCTCACGGCATACGATGAACAAGATTTTATCAAATCTCTCGAGTTGTTCTCGGTGAGTCTACATGTATCACACTGCCGCACAGCATTTCCGAGTGACATACCACCGAAATAAGCGAATCGCGGACTCGAGCAAGATCCTAACCAACATGGGGCTCATATACGCTACCATCGGCGAACATGAGGTGGCCGTCGAGCATTTCAGTGCCGCTACCAATCTGGACCAGTTCCTTGCAGTCGCGTATGTCGACGTCTCTCACTGTTGCTACCCATGGCTGATGCACATTCTCTCCACAGGTATTTTCAGTGCGGCGTATCGAATTTCCTCCTCGGTCGCTACGATGCTGCTTACGCAAACTTTGAAGACGCGTATCTCTACCTCCGCGGAAACCAATCCATGTAGGTTTTGTGTGCTACCATTCTCCTTAGTCGTTCACATCTTCGTCGCCCTCCATCCAGAAATTATGAACAGCTGGGACTGACATTCAAACTATTTTCTGCTGAGGTTTTATTTAATCGAGGTCTTTCCCAATTATATCTGGGCTACACTAGGGAGGGTATGAATGATTTGGAGCAGGCTGGGAAGGAGAAAGTGACTACCGAGCACGATGTCATCGATGATGCTATACGGGATCGGGGTGAACGGTACACCGTATTCAGCATCGTATGTTCATCCTCATCCATCGCAGTTTTTGACTATGCTCATTGTTACATAAATAGCCCGTTGGCGTGTTGTACCGTCCACCTGAAAACAAACTCAAGAATTCCAAAGTAAAGGACTATCTGGGGAAAGCTGTATGTTACATTCCACCCCTTCCGTTGCCATAGAAGCATTAAGCCTGTGAACCGATGCAGAAACTGGTGGCTGCCAGCGACGTCAACGACATATATACCGAATTCTCTGGAGTGACGAAGCTCAAGCGAAGCTCTGATCCCAGTAAGAATTCCTCGCTGGAGTCAACCTCGAACACCGAACCTAAGGGGGATCCACCCGGTACTCTGAACCGTAGTGTTACTGCACCTACGCCTCGTATGCTTACTATCCTCACTTCGTATTTGTACCTGGATTGACGAGGGTTCTTGCTGCAGGCACCACGTTCGTAGAGCCAAGTCCATCCCTCCAACGCTCCAAGACTGTCAACGATGTCCCGAGGACTCAAACTCGCGACCGGGACAAGGGTACGGATGATGGACGTGGGCGTGCACGTGCACCTCGCGGCGGTTCCGTAGCGCCTCTTCAAATTCTGAAGACCCCGTCAACTACTTCTCGTTCCTCCCCGGTACTTCCCCATCAAGCAAGGACTCCTGGATCTGATGCTCAACTACAATCACAGCAACCGCAACATTCGCCGCAATCTCAACCACCGTTGCCGACGTCTCAGCCATTCCAGCAACCGCCCAGGCCTCCCAGTCGTCCCACACCACCTAATTCGGGGCACCACCTTGCTGGGCGCCGCTCCCAATCTGTGACACATGTTTCAATCCCGAACACCAATGCGATGGTCAATGGCAATGGGACCGGTGCGAATTTAGTACGACACAATACCTCATCAGGAGTAGTGAGGAGAAATGATGCAGGGGTGGCGAGGCAGAGAGTATTAACAGATGGAGCAGGAGAACGTGAGCGTTGCATGTGATGTCCCATATGGTGATGACGCTGATGTTTTCCACAGAGCCAACACCTGTATCAGCACGCTTTGCGGCGTTTTATGATGACTATGTGGGCGCGTATGTTGGTGATTCGTCTCCACAAGCGTATGACGGGAATGGCAGTGCCAAAAGAAGTCCACGCTTCCCATCTGGACAGGGGGCGCACCAGAGAGGGATGCCTGGATATCACAGTAATGGGTACGGACCTGTGGATGACTTCAGCGGTGGGGTTGGAGTCTGGTCTAAGGATGGGCACAGTGGAGTAGCAGACGTTCCGGAGGACATCAGTACGATTCGGGTTAAAGTACGGTCATGTGTTATTTGTGATTCTTCTCCCTGAACTGACTTTTGGACAGTTACATTATCAAGGCGATGTCCGAGGTATGACGCTCTCCGCAAGCACCACGCTTCCAACGCTTTCCATGCGTGTGGCGGCCAAATTTGGTTCGGCACCGGAAGCATTGAAGTTGAAGTTTGTGGACGAGGACGGAGTGAAGATCAGCTTGAGGGATGAGGAGGACTGGGGCCTCGCAATTGAGACGGCGATGAGTGCAGGACGGAGTGGGGGTACTAGTAGGGGTGGTGGTAGAGCAGTAGAGGGCCGACTGGAGGTCTGGTGTGAAGATCTATGACGCAATGATAGGATTGCCTACACGGAGGGGGGGTTAAGGTATTATTGGGTCTATAAATTTTTATAATTGGGTTCGTACTTTGGTTTGCTTCTCGGAGGGTCCGTCCTCGCAGTGTTCTGTGCTTCAGCCTGCCCTGAACATATTCTCACGCTTTATGCTCAAAAACCTTGGCCACGCTTTTTTTTTTTTCTTTTGTGCGGCGACACGAGCCAATCATTTCCCCATGTTGCTCATAGCTGCGTGCATTCTACGCTGCTGTTTGAGTGTCAGGCCGTGTCTAGATTGACTCGGACGTCTTAGCACCCTGTGTCGCATCTTCGTACCCTGCAAGGGGACCAAGAAGAGGAGATGGGTCGGTGGTTCTGTACAATTGTAAAATCTTCCTTGCAGTAATGATTATCATGTGTACGTTCTTCCTGGCAAGATGTGATCGCCGTACAATTGAGTTTTCGGCCAGTCTATTCGTGAAATGGCAGTTCTCGACAATTCGTACTCGGTGGTCCTGATGACAAGTCTGGTCCACTGAATAGCATAGTCGCCGAGTTTGTATCCTTTTTGGACTCGTGACAGATGAAATATTTGAGTCACGTGGATTGACGTAGCGTGCCGTTCTACTTCTCTGGGCCCCAAGTTCTCCGCTCCGTCTCTTGGACCACCTCGTCAGACCGGCATGAGCACCCTTACAGTGGCATTGGATGATATTTTTCCTGAAGAAAATCCCTACGCGTGGTCTCCTACCTCCTCCATAAGCATACAGGAGTTCGTGTCCAAGGTGGGCGTGCTCACAAAGCGTGAGGTGTTATACACGGCTCACCGCATCGCAGTACAAGCCGTCGATGGTCCAGAATGATGGGACGAGACCGGTACGGTCCCTTCTCCTCAAATAATGCTCGCTAAATCCCCGTAAAGTGGATATGGGTGCGCAAGGAGCTTTACCCCTCCGATCGCCTCGCCGAGGAGTATGTCGCTGCAAAGGAGGCTTTCGAATTATGTGAGTCATTCGCGACCGTGCCTTTACTTTACTCGAATCACTTCAAGTACAGAAAGTGACAGAAAGAGTGGAGGAGATCAAGGTCGTTGGGTCGTACTTTCTGAACGCTAACAATTGAACATATTGGCCATTAGAATGACCGTTCTATACCAGTGCGTTCGAGCAAGAAAACAGGCGCAAAGAACAAAAAAGAACTCAGAGAGCAGGTGAGGATACTTGTATCCCAACAAGAGTCTCGTCACTATTTAATTATATAGGAGCAAGCCAATGCAACGGTTCGGTTGAAGGAAATTTCGCAGAAACATGGTTACGTGTGTGGAAAATGGTAGAAGTCTGCAATTCAGGGGGATTTTTCTGGCTTACCCCGCCCTGTAGGTTGAGTTTCGCTCCTTCAGATAGAGTGGACGCAGTTTGGGCCAGCATTGCCAGTAAGGCAGTTTGATTGTCAAACCGCTCAGGGGCTTATCTTGCCGTTTTCAGAATCTTTGGCTTCAGGGCCACTGGCCTCCACGGTTGCCAGCTCTGCGAAGGTAGCCACGTCACCTGGGCACGAAACACCAGGTTACCAGCATGTCATTTGCATCTATGTTCCAGATGTGTATGACAGAGATAGCGTGGTCGAGGTAATGAAAGTCTTGCTTCGACAGCATGGCGTCAACCTCAGTGGAGTCAAGAGTGACCTGTATACTTCAATTGGTATGCGTCTCCCACTCCACTTCGTCATAGGATTCTGAACTATGCTTAGGATTGGATAGCAAGCATCCTAGTGGAGTGCCTTCAACGGTACATGATGATATAAACTTCAGAATTTTCCAAACTCAATTACCTTTAGGTCTGGAAGAACACCGCTTTGTTACCGGATTCTGAAATTAGGGTGCGTGCATTGCGAGTGATGTTTTTCCCATTTACATGGTAGATCCAGGAGCTGAAGGAAGCATACTATGCTGAAGTAATGTCCGCGAAGAAAGTGGAACAACATGCAGACCAAAATCGGGAGAATGCGCCTCGAAAGCCCGGTTACAGGAAAAGGAAAGCAGAAACCGATGACCCGTTCGCATCTGACGATGGCGAATGTGCCAAGGCAAAGCCGCAGATACAACCCCTTGGATTGGACAGTAGGGATCATGCATCAGAACAGGCTCAAGAGAACAACGGCCGTAAGGCGAAGAAGAGCAAGATGTTATCCTAGTCTCTACCCCCAATTGGTTTGATATGTTTATAATTCACTATCGCCTCTATCAAGCTCGCGCCCCGCACGTGGAGTTGAATAATTATAAGCCCTTTCTTCTTGATCCCCGTGCATTAATACCAGAACGTCTTAATGCAATATTGAAGCTTCAGCTCCACCACTTGGTAACGTTCAGTGTTGCGGATTGAATCACTTCCCGCCTGAGTTACGTCTACCATAGGGAACTTCCACGTAATGGTACTTCGATTCTGGTGGATGCTTTTCGTTTTGGGCTCACTCGCCTGATTGAAAAAAAAATGCAGCCCACGAATCGAACGTCATAATGGAGGTGAAGATCTGCCATATAAAAAAGTCACCACCGTTATTTCCCCCAATCTTATTACGATCCTTCGACCTCGACAAATCCTGCTGACCTTAGGTGTAGCTGCAAGTTGAATGTGCAAAAAATCGTTTGCAGTATGGTCTTGAGCATGGGATGATGGCAGCTCTATGCAACTTTGGCAGAACCCGTCCAAGAACGCCAAGAGATCCCCGAAGTATACATGTATTTCAGCCAGATGGTTGACCAGGTCCCTAGCAGCGAAGACCTGCTGGTGAGGAGAAAATGTTACAAGATGGGTCGGAATCACGATAATTAGGGAAAACACTGATTATCAGGGAATGATGCGGTTGATCAGCGCGTATGTTGGCGAGGCCTCGACCTTTTCATCCAGCTGCAGTGGCTACGTGAGTGGCGTTAAAAAGGATCTCGAGAACAAGCACGTCGACAAGGAGGTTCAAATCGGAATGTTCAGGTTCGGCGGGTCGTCTCACAGCCTCGCTTTCAATCCCTGAGTCTGAATTGGAGAGTTGGTACAGCCTAAGCGATGAGGTGAAACTCAATACACCGATTGTCGCAGTGAAGAGCTGACGACACCCAACGTGGCATGGACGTAGTTCTGGATTAACAACTTGCACTGTATGAGTTAGTCCAGCCGCTTTGCTTAGTGAACCATATTTACTGAAATACGCCTTCTTATGGCAGAAGAACCATACACCCACCAACGGCTCGGTAACGATTTCACCGTCCAGATTGCACCTAGAACTCAAGAAACCAAGGAATTGCCCCTGCTGAAATCCGTTTACGTCGAAATGCGTTGCCCCTTCTAGTGAGGTCATGGGGTGCACCGTACACTGTGGTAACCTCATGATATACAGCTCAATATGCGGGTTCTGATAGCAAGAAATGGCTAACCTGATTGACGAACGTTGGTGTTGGACGTTCATCTCCAATCGAAACTGGACATCAGCTAATTAGCTATGACGCGTTGGATTGAAAACAAAATGCTACGATCGAATCAGCGCGTCTAGTGATAGGTAGCGGTACCTCAGATTACCTAATACCCTGCTGTAATGAGTGAATCGCCTGAATTCAGTGTACTACGGGGTTACTAGAACACGCTGTCAAGTGACAACTTACAAGGCACAATAATTTGCGTTCTGGTCGAATCAGCGTCATCCACGGCTCTGGTTTGACGCGTGAGCCTTAACTACACGCTCGCGATGAACTGTATGGTTGGCCGTGCTCACGGTCCGGTGGAACGAGAACTGGATTCCGCTTACACCGCGTCAGCCGGCCGTGGAATATCGGGGTGCACCGGTGCAGGATGTTGATGAGAGCAGGTATGCTCGCATCCCGGTGTACGATGACTTCCCCCCCCCCCCCCCTCACCAGTCCTGGCGAGGGGTACAGTGGTATAACCACCGTTCTACTACTAATCACGAGATGGACGCTTCCAGAACATATTTCCAGTCGTGACGTGCCACCTCATATACCCCTAGGTTGTGCCGAGTCGTTCTCCTGTTAAATCGCCCCACCCCCTTCTTTGCTTTCTTGCGTTCGGAACACTGGCCCAGTCTCTTTGACGTCACATTCAGTACATGGGTCTTTCATGTCCCAGTGCTTAAAAGCGGAGCTCAAGATCTGGGCTGATGCGCTCAAAGCATACGATGATCAAGAACCTCTCAAGTCTATCGAGTTGTTCTCGGTAGGTTGCCATGCTTCACACCACTGCACGGTATCTTCGAGTCTTGATGCCACTGTAATAAGCAGATTGCAAAGTCGGGCAAGATTCTAACCAACATGGGTCTCATATACGCTACCATGGGGAATCATGAAATGGCCATCGAGCAATTCGATGCCGCTACCAATCTGGACAATTTTCTCGCCGTCGCGTATATCCCGGTTTCCTACATCCACCTGTTCGTGATTCTGACGATAATCTCCTCTACAGGCATTTTCAGTGTGGCGTGTCGAATTTCTATCTAGGTCGCTACGGCGCTGCCTATGCAAGCTTCCAGGATACATATTTACATCTCCGCGGAAACCAATTCATGCAAGTCTTCTGTTCTGTCGCTATTCTGCTGAGTCTTACGTTCTCGTCGCTTTTTCATCCAGAAATTATGAACAGTTGGGACTGAAATTCAAACTCTTTTCCGCCGAGGTTTTATTCAACCGAGGGCTTTCCCAGCTACATTTAGGCTACTCCAGGAGGGGTTTGAATGACTTGGAACAGGCTGGGAAGGAAAAAGTGACTACAGAGCACGATGTCATCGATCATGCGATACGGGATGGAGGTGAACGATACACCGTATTCAGTGTCGTATGTTTATCTCATTTTCTGACACGGAGATGCTCAATGTCACATAATAGCCTGCTGGTGTCTTGTACCGTCCACCCGAACAGAAGCTCAGGAATTTAAAATCGAAGGAATACCTGGGGAAAGTTGTATGTCACATTCCAGCCGTCCCATCGCTGTTGTGTATTGAACCTGTAATCAATACAGAAATTGGTGGTTGGGAACGACGTCGACAGTATATATACCGAACTTCTCGATGCGACAAATCGCTTTCGGAACTCTTATCCCGGCAAGGTTTCTCTGCCGCTGGAGTCAACCTTGAACGCCGTCCCTATAGCGGACATACCTAGTACTCTGAAACGCAGGTTCACTGCACCTACGCTTCGTACGCCTCGCACGCCATGTTGCAACTTCAGTTGGAGTAACGATGATTTTTACTGTAGGCATCAGATCTATAGGACCAAGCCCAATCCCGGAACCCGAACATTCCGAATTTCCAGACGACGTATCGGAAACGAAAACCGGCAATTTCAACAAGATGCGCGATGATGAAACCGTACGCGAACGCCCATCTGGTGGGGAGTCTGTGGTGCCCCTTCAACCTCCATCAAGTCCCTTTCTTCCCTCTCTAAATATGCCTCGTCGCGCGAGGACCCCTAAGTCTGACACTCTACCACAATTACGACAGGGTGTTGCGCATTGTTTCATACCCTTATTTTCGGCCGTCAGGTCCGAGTGGAAGAAATTGTGCAGGCTGGTGATGGTGTGCTGCTCAACACATGGATTTTTGGAATGACGAGAAGCTAACATGGTATAAATGTTAAGTACTGTATTGAATCTTTTTTTAGGGTCTTGGGTGCTTGTGTGGATGTGGCCGTACTGGTTCTACTGTAACCGCGATTTTTTTTTTCTTTTTCTTTTTGATTTCATGCCAAGGTCACTCAGGACAGTAACTAATATTCGCACCTGAGAAAATCTTCGGAAGAAGCTCCTGATCTGATTTTCACGATGAAACAAGCGACGGAACTGAACATTGCCATGTATATGTCGGGTTCGGTACGTTGGTAAAGTGGCCAACTGATCGCAGCCAGGTCGCCGAAGCATCAAGTTCTCAATGTCAGGAGACGTCCATCATACCCGTGGTTTGCGTGAGGGCTTCCCCTGGCGAAAAACGTGGGTAAATACTGTCTGGTAAATTCTACCCGTGGCACAATCTGGAGAGTAGAACTCGAAGCCGGGATTCCTACATACGACCGAGCCAAAATCGATTTACTATAGTACATTTTTGAGTCACATTATCTGTCGCCAAGTACATACTTCAAGGTGTATAGGTCCGACCGGGGATTTGCTTGTCATGGTGGTCTTCCTAGTCGGAGACATTCCCCATTGTGCATGTGGGTCGTAACTACATTTCCTTTAGGTTTAACACAGAAGGCTAGCCCATCCAGCACGCAGAAATATGCGTCTCCACCTGCTAATGCACAGTCCAAGGAGGCCATTCTGCCCAGAGTCAAATTGTAATTGGCACATCTATACAAGACAGACTTGAGTGGCACTGGTAGCTTCGTAGGTGAAAATGCATACGCTCCACTTGGCCGCTTGCTTCCGTTGTCACACAGTCTGGCTGTCTACGCGTGCCACCCTGAGTGTCAGGACGTCCATCCTTCACGGAGAAGGTAGTTCACACTCACTTCTTCAGGGAATGCTCGAGGTGTTATGCAGGCTGCATTTCCGAGGAAGTGGAAGTTGTCTAGGGCTCTGCGACCGCAGAGATAAACTGAGCTGGCTAAGACAGCGCCGATTAAGGTAAAGGCAAGGATTCGCATGACTGGCAGCTGCTAGTCTGCAGCTTGACGAGCGTGTCGTCATATATAATTCCGAGAGGGAAGTTGGTCATATGATCACGAGGTATCCTCGTGGACGAGTTAATGACGTTACGAGACTCAACGTGGACGATGGAATGACAGGGTCCCTGGCAGGTTAAGGGTGGGTGTCATCGCTGGACCGTTCGAGAAACGCGTGTTAGTCCGGGATGTGAGTGGAGAGGAACGGAAATAGGTTCATACGATGGGTAGCGCTTGATGAACGTCATCAAGTCCGCGTTCGCCGGATTGGTAGACGCTGCCCGGGCTACCAGTACGAGAGCCCTCTCGTGCAGATCCAGGAGACGCGAAGAGGGGTTCTAGATCATCTTTGATATTATACATTGGACAGAGTTCAATGACTGACCAGGCACTGGCAGCGAGTTTCACCCGCTAGTGGGCGCTGCAAACCAGCTGTGGGAAACTCTTGATCATCAGAGGTGCAGCTACTGACCAGTTGGATGGCCGTGGAAACAAAGCTAGAGCGACCCTGTGTGTCAAGTGATGATGACTGCGAGACTGCTGTATTTTGAGACGACGGGTTAAGGCATGAGGCCATCAGATCACTGTTAGAAATAGGACGTACACGACGCATACTCAAGTAGAGTGGGATGCACATGCGATACGTTCATATGACCCTCACCTGTCGTTCTGCTCGGCGGGGACGATGTCTAGGCATGCCTTTCGTTGCGACATTTCTGGACCCGCTGGTGTTTGGAATTGGGGGGTCTGCCCTACGAACATTATTGGCCCCCGAATTCAAATTTTTGGCTGTTCAAAATGAAGTTGACCGGAGAACATACCTAATTATTTTCTCAGAGGGTAGGCAGCCTAGGCTAGTCAGTGACCCTCGGCCGAGTGGAAGGTGGAAGGCTTGTCTGCCACTCCCTGTATCACTACAATTTGCCGACACCCTCTATCAATCAACCTTGGGGTGTCCAAGATGTGGCCCAGCATTCAATACTACTGTCCTTGTCTCTCGTCCGCCAGCACTCTGACACCCCCGCCACCAGTCCTTGCTTCGTCGTCAGCAAGCTTCCATTCTCTGCACAATCTATACTTCTGCGAGGAGTGCGATGCTGTCCGCTGTAACCGATGCGTCTCCGTCGAAGTCAGCGGATACTATTGTCCGAACTGCTTATTCGAGGTGCCCAGCGCGAGCGTCCGCGCAGAGAAGAACAGGTGAGTCTTCTCTGTCTTCGTACTGCGTGTCTCCCTCCACAACTGTGCATGGTAGATGCGCACGGAATTGTTTCTCCTGCCCAATTTGCCGTGCAACGCTGTCTGTCGTGGCATCAGATCCCCCCGATGATGGAACCGGTCGACCCGTCACACCCCTCAACAACGTTGGCGAAGCGCCGTATCTTTTATACTGTAACTACTGCAGATGGGATTCTTCTGAGGTCGGCATAACGTTCGAGAAGCCCACTGGGCTGGCAGGTGCGATGTGATTTTCCTTATGCTATTACCGATACTTATACCAGGGTCGGCATCTTTAACCTCTCCTCTGTAGCCCAACTACAAAAGTACGAGGATTCCGCTCCGGAGTCTCTAGAATACGAACGGTTGAAGGAACACTTTGAACCCTTTTTGCGCGCATCCTCTCTCTCGTCTTCGACACACTTGCTGCCCCCGACTTCCCACCACTTGCATACCTCTTCTGCCACGGCCGCTGCCTCCGCCGCACTTTCGCGAGATATACCTGGTATTAGCAAATATAACCCGGTTTCCCGTAGCCGTTCCGGTCGCGACCGTACAGCTAACAAAGACGAAATGCCCGAGTATAAGAGCAGGGTTGAAGTAGGTCTCTTTGGGCAACTTGGTAGTGGCGGTGACGACGCGGATGTGGAGTTGCTAAGATGTACGGAGACAGCTGGAGAAATCGCGAAACTCGAGCAACGGTGGGGGAACAGTTGGACAACATCTCTTCGAATGAGGTGAGCCGGTGCCGTGATATGTGGTGGTGTGATCATGATTTTTCGGGCAGTGAATTACGGCCTCTCCGTATACCTCTGCACTCGAAAGTCTCCAAACGATGTCCTGCCTGCCGACACATCCTGATCAAGCCGGAACAAAAGGCGCAGTCTGTCCGATACAAGATTAAACTGGCAGCAGCCAACTACCTGCCTGCACTAAGCGTTGGGTTTCCTCAAACACAAGCGGCGAAACGGGCAGCGGGGAAAGGAGCAGAATCGAGGAATGTCGGCGTAATGCTGGCGGGCATCACCAATAATGCGTTCCGAGTTGCTCTGACAAATCCACTATATGACCCTATCCAAGTGCGACTGTCGCCGCAGAGGGTCACCGATGGCCGCGGCTTTCAGGTCTCGCTTCCCCTGACACCTTTTTCCATCGGTGCATTCGCAGAAGCATGGGAATATGACGACGACGAGGACATGTTCGATATGGAAGATGACGAACTCGGTCTTGAAGCAGGTAGAGGTTCTCGAGATAAAGACGCGCGTGGACGGACAAAGAACGTGGGCGTGTTGGAAAGGCGGGCAAACGTGACAGTCGTAGGAGGGGAAGTGAACGTTCACAAATCCTACCGAGGGCAGGTAAAGGTAGGCGACCGGTTGCCTAGGCAAAAAATATTGGCTCACAGACGTGCCTCCACAGTTTAACATGCTGGTCTCATATACGTACAGGTCAGACGACCCGCTTCCTTCAGAAGACGGGGCGGGCACACCTTCTCGTACCGTGGTAAAAACTCCGGAGGTCAAGACGTTTTCGTTCTACACGGTAGTTGATCTTGGGCCTGTTTTGTCCAAAGACGATTCAGAGTCCATGTAACAAGTGTAAATTAGATGCTGTGTAGTTATAGTGGAGTGGTTTTTCAATCACATGCTTTTGCCCCCCGTCTTAAAAGTTGAACACCCCAATAATGACGACCCCTTGCAGAGTAGCTGTCATCGTTGTGGCTAATCGCCTCAGTCAAAGCGAAGGTCTGCACCGTCTCAATGCCCACCATGGCCCGCGTACCCGTGATAGGCAGGCTTTCTTTCCATGAGTACATCGCTCTCGTTGTCAGTGTATCCATCCTCGCGTTCGAAACCCTTCTTCGGTTCATCATCGTCTTCCTTCCAAAGACCGTCATTGACTGGTGCTATGGTCGGTCACGCATCCTTTTCCACCGTTTCTCGACACATGCCTCTCCCAAGTCCACAGAAGACAGGATGCCGGATGCCATCCGCGAGGCTAAAGACTTTGGCGAACTGTGTGCTTTGTGGGGGTACACATACGAGGAACACGTCGTCATGACCAAGGACGGGTATTTGCTTGGAGTGCATCGTATTGCCGAGGTAAAAGGTCGCATGAGGACAAGGCCAGGCACGAGCACCGGAAAGCCAGTTGTGTATTTACATCATGGACTCCTGATGAACAGCGAAGTCTGGGTTTGCCTCACAGATGAGCAACGGTGTCTCCCATTTGTCCTTGTCGAGCAAGGTCAGCTTCCCTTGACAGTCTCTTCGTCCAAGTGTGTGCTCATCTTTTTCTAGGCTTCGATGTCTGGCTAGGGAACAATAGGGGCAATAAATACTCCAAAAAATCTGTCCACTACAGCCCTAACTCACGCAAGTTCTGGGATTACAGTCTCGATGATTTCGCTTGGCACGACATCCCCGATACCATCGAGTACATTCTCAATATCACCAAAGCTGGGAGTCTGAGTTACATTGGTTTTAGTCAAGGCACAGCCCAGGCCTTCGCTGCTCTTAGCATTCACCCGCAGCTGAACGAGAAGGTAAACGTGTTCATTGCTTTGGCACCCGCCATGAGCCCTGCAGGCCTGTCTCAGCCCATAGTAGACGCTTTGATGAAAGCTTCGTAAGTTTTTTTTTTCGGTATTATATGTCACGCCAACTAACGCATCGAACACAGTCCGACTTCCATATTTCTCTTCTTCGGTCGTAAAGCTATCCTTTCTTCCGTGACGACCTGGCAAGCGATCTTGTACCCGCCCATCTTTACCTACGTCATCGACACTGCACTCTCATTTCTGTTCGACTGGCAATCCCGTAATATCGCTTATTCCCAGAAGGTCGCCGCGTACGCACATCTATATTCTTACGCGTCTGTAAAGTCGGTCGTGCACTGGTTCCAGATCATGCGAGAGGCCACCTTCCAGATGTATGACGACGATATCGGGTCGACTTGGGGTGTCTTACGCGTCCATGCGTATACCCAATCCCGTCCAGGCTCTGTGAACAGGTCGAGATGCAGGGATGTCCAGAACTCCGACTACCGTCAGCCTACCAGTTTGTCGCTCACTTCCGGACCCTCCAATTCCCCATTGATTCTATCTCCCATTGACTCTCCGAAGGTGATTTCGTCCGCACGCTCCTCTCCGTCCTCTGGAAGTGGATCTGTGTACCACCCACCCTCTCATACGCGCGCGCGCTCGTACCGTCCCGTTCGCTTTCCAACGCGCAACATCACAACACCTATCGTCCTACTCTACGGTACCGATGACTCGCTTGTTGATATCGATGCGATGCTCAGGGAGCTTCCCCGCCACTCGACAACAGCTATCCCTCTCGACGGATATGAGCACGTGGACGTTATATGGGGCCAAAACATTCACGTGGACGTTATCCCCGAGGTGCTGAATGCACTGCGCACCTGGTGTGAAGGTGGCGGTGGCAATTCCGTTGTCAGACGATATGACAGCAAGCAAGGAATGGATGGCGGACTTTTGAGGGTGTCTGACGGAGCTAACAAGGAAAGTATTCCAGTAGAATGAAAGCCGAAGAATGCAAACACTGGCCGCTTTGTAGATATTGTATTCTCTACCATAGGACAGGGGTATAATCTATACAGTCTGCGATATTCCTAACCACATGGTCGAATGCAGATGTTATTGGGCGAGGGTATCCTCTTCCGATCCTTTCCTTGATTTTCTCTTGCTCTTGTCGTTACCAGTAACCTTCCCTTTCGCTTCCTTGCGTTTTTTTCTGACCTCAGTTTTTACGCTGGTATCCTCCAAGTTCTCGGTCGTTGGGTCCTCGTGTCGACTATCCTTCTTGATTTTCGCATCTCCTGAGTTTTTTCCTATTGACTCATGACCCGCTTCTTTATTACCCGCTTCCAGCTGAGCCTGAAGCCCTTGCCTTTGTGTCCCTCCTTCAAATCCGGTCTCGAGTATCTTCGAGCTTTTACTCCCTTTCCGTTTGTTTTTGTTGTGGTTCTCCTGATTACCCCCATTCTGCACTAGTGGACCCGAGACTGGTATAACCTGCGTTCCCTGAGCAGTTGACGTACTCTCCAGCGCCGTGGGAGTGACCGTCGATGTCGATGGAGTGAATCCCAGACCGATGCGTTGCGGTGCCTCGTCCGCCGCGGAAGAACGCAACGAGGCACGAGACACACCTAGGCCGCTCCGCGGAGGGTCATAGTCATCATCTGGGTCAGGTGTAATGGGCGTCGCCACCGTGGACTTTTTGGCTGCAAGCTTATCCTTGAAGTAGTCTGCTAAACTTTTTGTTGATGTTGTGAGTTTTTCTAGGGATGGTTGTGTATCTTCCGGAGTAGTAGAAGAGAGCTCTGGGGTCGAGGAGGATCGCTTCGGGGTTGCTAACGACGATGGCGGGGTGGACGATGAAGGTGCAATACCCAGAATCTCTGCTACGGCAGCTGTTGATTTGGTAGCGAGGCGTTTGGCAGCTTGGAAGCGGGCGCGATGACTGTTTTGAGCGTCAGGAAATGGTTGTCAGTTCTGTGACACGTAGAGATAAGCGTACGCCATGGGGCGACCCTTGGACTTGGGCCGGAAATCATTAGTCTCTGTGGCTTTCATTGATGAAGGTGTCGGCGCATCGTCATTTTGCGGAGTGTCGTCGTCTGCAACATTCAAAGGTTCGTCATCCCTTGCACCTCCTTCGCTTGTGTCTTGTGTTTCAACTTTTTGCTTCCTCTTCCTCTTTTTGTCCCGCTCCCTCGATCCATCGCCTTCGTCGCGGTGTTTCCGCTTTCCCTTCCGTTTCTTGTCCCCCGGAATGGTGACATCCTCACCATCTGTGCCATCCTCCTTTGCCTTCCCTTTCGTTGCGGACACGAACCCGCCTTGCTCCACAACACTATCCTTCTCTTCCTTCCCCTCGTTCAATCTCTGTAGTAGAGCTTCAAAATCTTTGTTCTGCTTCCATGCAATACCATGTGGATCTTTTTTGTGTGCTGCACCGATCCCAAGCATGTCTAGCTTCTGGGAAACCTTGAGGTGCGATTTCATTCCATCGCCTGACGCACCGAGTCCAACGCCCTGGGTTGCATCCCAGCCGAACTTGGAGAGGTAAGACTGACCAAAGCGGGACGCATCTGTCAGCGAGTGTGGCTTAGTGAGTGACGAATGATACACAAAAGAGTAGATACCATCTGCCCATGACAGATTGCGGGGGTCGGCTGGGATGCGCTGCTTTACTTTGCGACCCGCGAGACCCATGACGGTGTCGAAGAAAAGATAACTGCAAGTATTTATTTATTTAATTATTTAATTTCGTCCTCCAGTACCACCACACGCAAATGCAATGCTGAAGTCTGTGCGCTCGCTGCCAATCAGGCGGGAAGGTGTTCTTCTTGGCTTGCTGTTGGCCGTGCTGCTCTGGGTATCGCGTACCAACTTCGGCGTCTGGGAGTCGCGTTCCTCGAGTTCTCTTTCCAACAATTTTCTGGATGTGACGGACTCAGGGCAGGGTGGCGACCTGGAGCAGTGGCGAGTTCGTCTCCCCTGGCACACCAAGTCAAAAAGAGTCCCACAAACAAACGTTGTCCACCATGCACCTGGTACGGGCTCAGGCTATAGAACCTAATCGCGTCTTTCATTAACGCGTGGTCGCAGGCTGGACGATCTTTGACAGCCTTTACGTCCTCAATGGGACCGTGTATGTCGTGACAGACGAGCCAGAGACCATTCCCTCACGCGAAACGATGACCTCGACGGCCGTCAGAGTTGCGAATGGTGCGGAGGCCGTCAAGGCAAGGTTACCTACAGACCGTGAAATGCGTATCGTCTCGACCGAGGAGGCCAGCGAACTGTTCGGCCCTACTATCGAGATCATCGACGGCATCACTGTAAGCGTTTTAATTTTCCCAAGTTAGATTGACTTCGTTTTCCAACTTTCGACGCGTCTCTAGTGGCTTGTTAACGACCCACCACAATTGTATGTCACGTGCCCACTAATTTTCGATTTACCTGACCTTGGCCTTCTCAGTATCACGCACTATTACCACTGGTCTGCTGAGCTCTTCTTCGGATTCTGGCGCACTTATTCCTCCATCGACCCCGCCATTCCTAAGACAGGACGCACTCCACTCCCTTCATTACGACGTATCTGGTTTCCGCATACTGACTCCGATCACTGGCGTGATTACGCCCACATGAATGAATGGGTTCTCCGCAGTACTTTCCCCTCTCTAACGTCGGAGTATCTGAATGACTGGAACGAACGTGCCGAACTTGGCCGCCCCTTTATGCTCGACCGTGTCATCTTCTCGGACCGCGCAGCAGCAATGCATGGGCAAGGCTTTCTAAGTACGGATCGTATTGCTGCAGAGGCCTTCGAGTTGCCAGGCAGCCCGCAGTGGTGGAGTACGATCCGGAATAACGTCGTCAAATTTGCAGGCTTGGACGAGGATGTTTACGCTGGAATAACCGACAGTCCTGTGATTACATATATCTCCAGACAGGAGTGGGGTAGGCGGATGTTGAGAAACGAGGACCATGAGAAGTTGGTAAAGGAACTCTATGCGCTCAGGGATAATCACGGGTATGAGGTGAACGTCGTGAGTATGGATAAACTATCGCGAGTGGAACAGATACGACTCGCAGCGCGTACGACGGTGAGTATAGGGGTAGGTTCTTAGCCTGCTTATCTACTGACCTCGCGTATCGCTGTTGAGTAGATCATGATGGGTGTACATGGCAACGGGTTGACTTCGCTCATATGGATGAAACCCACAGCACGTTCTACGGTGATCGAGTTTTTCTACCCAGGTGGTTTCGCACACGACTACGAGTACACCGCTCGTTCGCTGGGAATGATGTACTATGGTGTTTGGGACAACAGGTTGGTGTCTCCTGAAACCTCGTCGTGTAGGACGGTGATTGATCGACATCGGATTCTTTACAGAACCTTCTCAAGTGCCGAATTACCACCCGTAGCGTATCCGCAAGGCTTCCAAGGGAACAGTATCCCAGTTGACGGCTCGACCATTGCTAAGCTTTGTCGAGAGAGACTTAGTATCAAGAATGAATAGACACAGCTACATGTGGACGCTATACGCGCGATGGTTCTCTGGCTAGTTCCGTTCGCAGTCTAGATCTTCCAACACGTTCAGTAACGGACACATCGGACACATCCTATCGTAGCGACGAGCTTCAGCCTTCAGGACATAGAATTGGCCACTTACTCGTACTTACCCATTACTACCACTGAACCCGACACTATGTGCATTTTTTTGGCGATAGGTAGTTATTGCATCAATAAATTATCTTACGCGTTCTCCGCAATGGCTGGTCGGTGCACGTGACCGTGACGTGTGTTGAGATCGCGCGGCGGCTTCGTCGGCGGTGGCGACCAGAGATCCAACAACATTTTGTCGATGGGGAATGTCGACGACTCTGGGCATGGCCATGCTCATGCTGATGAGCGGGGCGTACTGACTGGCACTACTCATTCTACAGAAAGAGATATAACGAAGAAGCGCCCATCGCCGGACACCCAACCGCGTTTTACAAGTCCGAGCGCACAACACGACCGGAAACGAGCCAGAGTCGAAGATAGAAGGAAATACTCAAACGGAATAAAGGGAGGATGTACAGCAGTGGAGTATGAGGTGGGCCTGCGTGACGACGACGATACCAAGCACAACAGACGCTACGTTCGCGCTTCATCGGTAGTTTCCCCGAGCAAAGGCCCGCCCATCTTTCCTCAACGCTGCAAATCCGTGCCACTGGAAGGAGAGGATGTCGTCCAGTCTGTCGACCTTACAACGGTCCCACTCTCTCCACGACGTTCCCCGAACAGGGGAGATATCGAGGTTAAACGTGCACCATCTCTACCTCCGGTGGCCTCAGATTCCATGGAGGTGGATGGCGGAGAGCTTGATTCTGATGATTTCTCACATCTCGCCATCGCGGCACCCAACCAGCAGAAGCATCCAGCCTTCAGCTGCACGGTAAACTTTGCTACGCCTATCGCCAACAAACGCGCACTCTTTCCTCTGATGACACCCCTATCTCCGCTTACACCTCTTCCACCGACGCCGTTCACGGCACGGCCGCAAAAGACCTGTAGTGTATCCCAAGTGAGTTGTATCAGCAACATCAGTCAAGTCCTCTGACCAACTCGTTCGGGCAATTGCTGCAACTTCTTTAGAGAACGTACTCGACCCCCCACAGCCTAGATCACGACATGGACGCTGGTGCAGATACGCTTATAAGCGTCCCTACATCCCCGACTGGTGCCACTTCCACTTTGGATCCGTCTACGGTGAAACCTCTGACCTCATGCGATCCCTCACCGACCGCGAACTCTCGTCCGTCATCAGTCGCCTCTTCCCTGACTTCAGAATTGACCAGTATTGAGGACGTTGCCGATCTACCCAGCCTGTCTCAGGAACTTATGCCGCCACCTCCGGTTCCCTCAAATTCGGAAGAACAAGAGGGCGTTGGTTCATCCACGCATTTAGAACAGACAAACTTACCGTCTGTTCATTCCGCTGCCACGGGTCCTTCGATGTCCAAGCCGACGAATCGTAACTCCATCTTTGCAAATGGACCTGCTGGTCCGCAGCAAAAGCGGTCAACCATCGCTGGTGCGATGAAGCCGAAGCCCACATCATCAACCTCTGCCGTTCCCAGACGTGTGACGCGGAGCTTGTCTGTCAACAAGGTAAGCAGCGATATCTCCCAGGAGGACGAAGTGACAAGTGAGGGCAACGAAAATGGTGAGTTCTATCCTACTATAACTGTATTTCCGTCGACGGGACTACAAAGGACAAGACGGGCCTCGTGTGCGCCATGGAGCTGCCATAGTGTCAATCCCCTCCAGTCCGACACCAACAGGTATCCGCCCTGGCTGGTCGTTCTCCGTGCCTACCGCGACTGAACTTACCCTTTTGCAGCTATTGTTAAACATAAAGCTGCTGCCCGACAGGGTCCCCCAACATCGACATCTGCGTTCCGACCGCCGCCCACTGGAAAACTTAAGCAGGCTTCTTTAAATGCCTTTATGAGGCCGAGATCCACTGGCACTACTTTCACAACACCTATGACAACATCCGGACTTGCCCATATATCTAATTCCGCGGTAGTAGCCGCTGGACCATCCAAACTCGCACATCCACCCTCTCCATCCAAGATTCCCCTTCCTGTGTCTCCAACGAAACGTACACCTGGAAAGGCGAAGGGACGTGCATTCACTATATCAGCATCAGACCGTAATATATTTGCCACAACATCACGGGGGATGGCCCTTTCGACGCTTTCCCATGCGCTGGAGAAGCTCGATGTGCCACCGCCAAGCCGGCCCAACACAAGTTTGGGTTTCACAAGATTAGATACTGTAGGCGATGATCGCGGCGACGGACTGTCGGACGTCGCGCCAAACGGGGGGGAAAGCATGGCCTCTACTGAGGGGGCAGTTAAGGGTAAAGCCAGAGCAAACGATGACATATGCTTACCCAGTGCTACGTCGACTTCAACGGCCACGAGTGGAATCAAAAGGGCTGGCTTTGCTCGCCCGACTGCTTCGTCGTTGAAACGTTCAGTAACGCTATCTGGACCGGCAGCTCGGATGGGTGCCGGGGGGTCGTCTATTTTTCCAGGAGTCCGGGGCCGTGGCGTTGGAGGTGGTTCAGGTACTAGACAGAGAGGCATGACTGGAATATTTGGTAGAGCTGGCGAGCGTGCGAGTAAGAACCCAGGTCTACCGACTGTGGCGGGCAGCCCCGTGAAAGGGTCTAAACCTAACGGAGAGGAGTCAGGAATGCCCACTGGAGGAAAGGAAGGTACAATGCAACGAGGCGATGACGGAACGGCCGAAATATTTGAGTTGCGGCCCGGCGGGCAAGGTCGAGCTGGATCAGACCTGGGGATGCCCACACTGGACCCTCCAACTGATATGACCAGTGCGAACCATCAGGTCTTCAAGAGCGACACAAGACCTTCAGTAACGTCTCCCTCCTCTTCAGTGGACAAGGGAAAACAACGTACATCGCCGGTATCGTCGTCGCTTGCTCTAAATCCCGCGTCCTCGGCATTGCATGCACTCTCTGAGAGTCTCTCGTCACTGCCGCAAACACCGCCAGCCACGAAACCAAGGGCGATCGGAACTAGACAAGGATTGAGGAGCGCGAGTGCTGTAATTAACAAGACGAGCCCCGAGCGCGGTGGTCCTGGGTATGACCCATCTAGTTCGAATACTCTAAACGCAAACGGGGCAAAAGATAGTGGATATGGTGGCGTCGGTATGTCTGAGAGCGCAGGCGGAATTAACGGATCGGGGGGTGCCAAAAAGTCTTCCCTGAAAGTCCTCAAGAAATGTGCTATCTTTGTGGATGTGCGTACGGATCAGGGGGATGACGCAGGAAGTCTCTTCGTTGACATGTTACGTGGTTTAGGAGCGAAGGTATGCAGACATGACGTCGTTCCGTCGATTTTACAACTCACCTGATCTATTACGCGCGCAGATAATGGGGAGAGTCTGCCAGAGTTGCACGCATATCGTATACAAGAATGGATTACCGAATACGTTGGCGCGATATCGGTGACAGACATCTATCTCAGCACCTTTTGTGTACTGAATCCTTTGAGTGTAGTCTCCTTTATGATCCGAAACCTTTCGTGGTTGGCATCGCGTGGGTAGTCGAGTGCGTTGAACAGCGCACGAGGATGGACGAGGAGAAGTACAAAGTTGACGTTGATCTTATCGACGTTGCAGGTGGAAATACTAAGGTTACTTCTGAGATCGAGTTTCTTCACTTGACGATGAATCAGCTCAACGTTTCCCCAGCGCCGACGGTCCATGCTTCCCAGATACTTGGTACCGCTTTCACCTGCAAACGTAGACGCCCTCGCAAACATGTCGTCCGAAGGAGACGAAGAAGTCGAGACGGGGGATATGAATGAGTCACCGTGTACGTATGATCATTATTTTCCTCTTCTGCGTGACTTACCGTCCTCTGACTATCTTAGCACGGGATGCAGACTCGAGTATGAGGTCCAAGGACGAGGATGATCTACCACCCCTCGAACGTGCTCGACGAAGGCGAAGTGTCCTGCCAGGCGGACAGACTAGACTTTTTTCATAGGTAATTTGCTGGGATGAATCCAAGATCTAATGATATATACTGCTGTAGTTTGTAACGAATATTCGTCGTCTGTTTTGCCCTAATAGTTTTCTGAATACCCACCATTTGCGTGTCTGTCGGCTTTGACCGAGTCCGCTGAGTCCGCTGATTAGCAACTCATGGACTTGGAATGGGCGTCCACGGTCTTACAACTTATCTACGCGAGAACAAACGTGTGCTTGGAAAGACTGTTCAATTTCCAAGCACTTCGGGAGATGCGGTGACAACGATTGTCGTCGATGGCTGGTCGTAAGTCTGGCAAGCATGCGAAGCGAGCCGAGTCTAATCGTCATATTCGTGGCAGGTTCATCTTCGAGGTATACCTACAATCCCAACTGCCGTGGGTGTACGGCGGAGAGTACACCGAGTTCAGCCATTATGTGGAACAGGTCGTGTTGTCCTGGATCGCAGTTGGCCTCAAGGTGTACTTCG
This sequence comes from Pisolithus albus, assembly GCA_024613165.1. Classification (NCBI taxonomy): domain Eukaryota; kingdom Fungi; phylum Basidiomycota; class Agaricomycetes; order Boletales; family Pisolithaceae; genus Pisolithus; species Pisolithus albus. The sequence goes on from JANFAB010000048.1 coordinate 444,686, forward strand.
TCTTCGATGGTAAAAACTGTCCCAAGTCTACCGAGACGTACTCACTTAAACAATGTATTTTGTAGGACCCGCCCCGGCATTAAAGACACCAACACTGATCAGCCGTATGAACAGAGGAAACATCGAACAATCGCTCATTTTCTTCCGCACGTCTCCGGCCTCTCGATGCACGCCACGCTTTCTTCGTGAGACTAACATTCTTCCTCCCCTCGCCTACGAGGTTTGCGTCCAAACGTTGCAACGTCTTGCTAACTCCGGGAAACGGCCGCTTGAGGTGCATTTCGCTGATGAGGAAGCGGACCCGTATGCAGTGGAACTAGCAGGGCGCTTAGGCGCTTATGTTGCTGGCAACGACTCAGACTTTGTCATCTTCAGCTCTGGCCTCTACGCAGGTTATATCTCATTAAACGAGCTGATGTGGATATCACCCGACGCTGACGAGGAGACATATACATGCAAAGGCGGGGATGGGGATGACGACTTTCAAACTGTGGTGCGCGGAAAAGCACGAAAGCGGCCCAACCAACAGCGGAAGAATATTATACTTGGGCTCATCCCACCGGCGGACGTGCCCTTGGAGGACTTGTCGCTCAACGCGTCCGTCTATACACCAGATGCACTTGCTGCACACCTCAAAATCCCCGTCACGATTCTTCCTTTACTTGCAGCATTAGTAGGAAACGACTTCTCGAACCAGTCCTCCACACAGCGCAACGTCCAATCCCTTTTTTTTGAAAGGAGATTGTCGTTGTCGCAACGGATTACCCATACGGGGAATACTCTCACTAGTATTTTGAATGCTGCCTCGCAGCCCCGGAAAGCCAGACATCAAGTTGAATCGGTCATGGACCTAATTACTCGCACAGTGAATGCACTACTCGTCCGCACTCCGAGTCACGTGGCTCCTGGGGAAGTGGAGGCCGTAGTCGACAGGATTGTCAACGCCGCACTCACGTACGCTATTGATAAGTACGATGGAGAGATCTATGGCCCGGATAGCCTATGGCCTACACGAATGTGTGCATTGCATCATCAAGAGGCTTGTCCTTTCGTAGCGCTGTTTATGCCCGCCCATCCTTGCAGCAGCCAGGGTGACACTGGACACGATGGCGCCGCTTCGAGGCTAGGCGCAATGTACGTCGAGGCTTTCCGCTCTGGAAAGCTGAAGCCGAGGATCACAGAAATTATGAATACGGGGGCTTGGTGGCCAAAAACTCCTCTTGAGAACCCTGACTTGGAAACCGTGGCAAAATCGATTGGCCGACCAATCCGGTTGTGGATCTACGCCTTGCTGGAGGATGGCGTGGGGCTTCCAGATGCACCTGAAGTCTCTTCGTCAGCGACTGACAGTGTGGCAGAAGACAACCGAGGTCTTCACGGGGAGCACGAAGAAAACCTCGATGAGCTGATTGACGTTGAGGAGAATTCATCGGATGACGATGACACTGATCTTCTTGCCCCTCTGCGAGGTGAACTTGAACGCCTGCGTACCGCTGACGATTCCACGTCCGAACCTCCGGCATCGGCTACTTCCCATTCCCGATCTCGGTTACGGCTCGGATACAAGACCGTGACGGAGTACATCCGTCGGGGGTCTCGTGTAGCCCCAGACGAAGTACAAGTTCCCGACCTGGCAGTTCTTATATCATCCTCCGGTTTCAACGCCCCCGTCGACAGCGTAACGTACGTTCCGTGGCAATTGAGAAGTCTTGAGGAACGGATAACGTTGTTCCTCCATATTTTGGAGAGCAACGTTCCGCTGATGCGGGATCTGCCGCCAAACCAACTCTTTGGTGTCCTTGTGGTACGATGGGTCATTCGAACCCTCCATCGCCGTGCCGTTGAGAGCGGAATGACTAAAGATAGAGAGAAGGAAAGGTGGTCTCAGCGTGAAGCTCGTGCCCTCCTTGCTTTTTATGTCGAATCTCTGGAGGTCAATGAGGCTGTTGGCAGTACGACAACGTACGGTGATACCCAAGCTCAGCAAGTTGCGGGAGTACCCATCACGGACCGGACCATCCAGCTTATGGCTCAAGCCGTGACCGCGATTGATGCAATTCAATGCTTGTCCCAAGTATTGTTCCTGTCAGATTGGATTCCTGTCAACGTGGAGCGATTATCAAGCTCCCGTTTCCACGCGTACATATCCCAGCCAGGCCCTGTTTCCCTTCCAAATGCGTGCTTACACGCGTGTGAGGATGCTTTTCGACAAGAATTTCCAAAGAGGAACAGGAATGCAGGGCCGCGGAAGCATGAAAAGCCGGCGAAACCAACTGTCAGAGGTAAGACCGTTAGCATTGGGCAAAGTGGTCACTTCGCAGTGCTCGGCGATGCGGAGGCATAGGAGACTCGATTAGCATAAAGTGTAGCACCAAGTTTCCTGTTGTACTGATTGGCTAATAAGGAGTCCATGCGTTTCAAACACTCCGAGTCACTAATCTAGTAGCGGGAGTGTGTGGGGACGGTGTGTGAAACCTGAGGTGCGATTTACAGGGAATCGACTGTATTCTAGTGCGAGACAAGGGATGGGGGTATGGGTGAAAACCCCGGAGGGTTTCCCGGCCCGGAGGAGGTGCTGTACCTGGGCGAAGAGTGAGCTGTGAGGGTGGGATGGGTACCGAGCAGGTCTACTCTTCGGTGGATTAGGTGACAGCTGCCTGCCTGCGGGCAAATCTGACCTGAGAGAGGGAGCGGCGGGCGGGTGCAAAAAGGAGAAAGGAACGCTGCTCGAGGTCTGGAGGTGCAGACTCGAGCGGTAGCGGAGGAGTGGAAGCAAGGGAAGCGCCACTCTCCGCTTATTCACTCATGGACTAAATTCTATGCGACGCTTCGAGACTCAGCTTACATAGAAAACTATCCATGCGTTTCAAACACTCCGAGTCACTAATCTAGTAGCGGGAGTGTGTGGGGACGGTGTGTGAAACCTGAGGTGCGATTTACAGGGAATCGACTGTATTCTAGCGCGAGACAAGGGATGGGGGTATGGGTGAAAACCCCGGAGGGTTTCCCGGCCCGGAGGAGGTGCTGTACCTGGGCGAAGAGTGAGCTGTGTCCCAAAGGAAAAGGAGTTCCAACGACGCAAGCCGCGAAGCTCGAAGCCCTTCTAGAAGGAGTTGGTGCTTACTGGATGGTATTTAGCGGACGGGGGGCATGGTATACCTTGTGAAGTGTTCTAAAAGTGCTGGTGTGTCGTTGAGGTAGGGTGCTAGAATCATAGCGTGCTGCCGCAGGTAGATCGTGAACGAGTCTCCAGCCCATCGCCCTATTGTCTTGACGACGTCGAAGGGAGTTCCGCGCAAGAGATAGTGTAGTGTGCCTCCGATCCTCAGACTGTGTCCTTTGAGGTTGGGGAGGTTGTGCAATGCCGCGAGGGAGGTGATGCGCTTAACTACCTCTGATCTCGACAATGGCCTGAGGCTGGATGTGGGATGTTTCCATGCGAATAGGTGGGCGTCTGGGTCTGCCTGGTTGATGCGGAAATGGCGTTCGAGAGCTCCGACTGGGTCTGTTACCCCTTCCAAAGGTGCACATTGCGCGTCTTCGCCTGTCGGGGATGTTTTGGTCCATGGAATATGGAACTTGGTGACTGGTAGGCCGTTGAGGTCGTGTAGGTGGGAGACGTGTGCACGAGTTATGTGCTTCGTGGGGTCGAAATGTTTGATGGATTGGACCGTGAATTCGCCTAGTCGAGCGACGCAATAGAATACCACTGTTATGCATGCGAAGATTGCGGCGTCTCTGTGGCTTTCTGGGTCTAGTAATGAGTGGAAGAGCTCTAAGGTGTCTACGCGGAACGGTTCCCGAAGGGGTCTCTTGGAGGATGGGGGGGCTAGGCGGGAAGCTCCTTCCAGAATTGCTCTCAGCTCTTCCGAGTTGATCTGCCACGGCAAACCATGTAGGAGGTGCCAGGCCCGCAGTCCTGCGGTAAAGTTCGATAGGGCTGATCCGGAGTAGGACCCAGCACAGCTAGATAGGAAAGCGAGGAGAGTGTTAGCCCTGTGTTACGACCCTAGACTCGAAGTCACGGGCTCGCTGAAAGGTTTAGTGATGGGAGGCCTAGGGAAATACCTGTGGGTCTCCTAGAGTGGGAAAGGGTCTCAGTTCGACCCAAGGGAGCTGAGTTGCCTGGTAGAGGGTGAGAGAGGACAGAAAAGGACAGAAAACGCGCCCTAGAGATCCCAAAAGCAGGTGGGATAACGTCTAATGAGAGTCTGATAAGGAGAAACTAATGTTCCGAGTCCTTCGGGCTCGGAACTCGGTCTGCTCGTCTGGTGGTAATGCGGCTATTATTATTCTGCTAAGTACAAAGTATCCTAAGTGCGAGTCTAGCTTATGTAAGCCAAAACTCGTCCAAACAGTAAGTAAAAGGGTAACATAAAAATATAAAAACAAAACAGTAAGTAGAAACAATGGAATAAAAGAAATCACCTAGTAGGGAGATTGCTCTCCCTACATCCGAGGGGGGCTTTGAATGTTGACTGTCCCCAGTCATCTCATACCTAGCTGTACCATAAGACGAGGTGGGGTATCAACCCTCGAAATGAAGCTCTAAGTGAAAAAAAGCAAAAAACGCGAACTCGAAACAAGAGAAACCACATAAAAAAATAAAAGGACTACTCAGCTGCCATCCACAGTGGTATATGCACCATTATCCTCGAAACCGAGAGAGGGGGGACCCAGCTCGAAGTGATCGGAGGCTACCTCGAAGGGCTCGAAGGGGTCTCGAAGTGCAACAACGTGAAGCTACCCCAAGGGTCTCGAACATTGCTCGAAGGTAGCTCGAAGGGCTTCGAAGGCAACTCGGAGGGTTTCGAAGGCAACTTGAAGGGTCTCGAAGGCGAGTTTAGCCTCTGGATTGAGCTTGAGGGTCTCAGAGGTGTTCGGAGGGGGATGGGATACCTTCACACTCATAATCCGACCCTTGATAGTCTCAGGTTGGTCTCGAGAGGGGGCCAGGGGCTGGCTCGAAGGGGGTTGGGTCGCTTTCGAAGCTGATAGCTGACCCTCGATGGCCTTGGGGCGAGCTCGAGAAGGGGTGGGGGTCTGGGAACTCGAAGGGGACACCTGTACCTGGGTAGCTAGACCTCCTGGACCTCGAGTGAGGGCCCAGAAGTCCAAACGAGCCCGTAGGCTGCGCCCGAGCGCCTCATGAGGGATTTCCTCACCTGTAGGCAGTACGACTCGTCCTCGAACGACCTTACACTTTCCAGCAGCCAGATACGAGCTGCAGACCTCACATCGAGCTCGGATATGTCCATCTCGACCACAGAAGAAGCAGAAGGAATACTTTCGAGGCCATATGCGATGCCTCGATGGCTCTCGAAGGCCAGGGGATGGCTCGCTCGAGCACACATACTCTCGAAGGGGTGACATCCCTCTTGACGCTCTTGAACGCGACTCGTACGAAGCAGGGGGAGTCTTCGACATCGAAGTCGAGGCTTCTCGAAGGAGGAATGAGGTACCTCGGCATGGCTCGAGGGGCGAGGGCGGCTTCGATCGACTTGCGAGGGGGGAGGAAGGCTTCGAGGGGGTGTTCGAAGGCCCTTCGAGGCGAGATGAGAGGCTCGAGGGGGGTATCGAAGGCTTACTAGGTCGAAGGTACTGATTCGAGGTCAAACCGAAGTCATGAGATGGTCGCCAACTTAAGTCTCGATCTCTTCTCGAGCTACGAAGTGGGTTCGAAGGCGAGTCACTGGCCTGCTCGCATGAGGCACTCCAACCTGGAGGAGCAGGGTGCCTCGAGCCTGCCTCAGTGACTCGAAGGGGGAAGGAGCCGCTCGAAGCGAGCTCGGGAGGGCAAGGGGTGTTCTTCGAAGTTCGAGGGGTTGCCTCGAAGGGGGGACAAGAGGGGGACTTCGTGCTCGAGCTTCCCTGGGAGCATCTTCTAGAAGGAGACCGAGAATACTCCTCAGGGGAACTTGACTGGTACCTGATCGAGGGTGAGGGTGAGGGGGTTCTCGAAATGTCGCTCGAAGTTCGATAGACCCAAGTATAACCTGGAAGCGGATCATACCATTCTCTCTTTTTGGTCTCGTCTCGAATCAATGGTGACAAACCACCTGAGGGGATGTCGGAGCGAGGCCGAGGGTTGCTCAAGACTCGCATGTAGCCTGAAAATGCTTGGGGGCTGCTGACTTCGCCTCGAGACCTTCGATACCTATTGTCCATCCTGAGAAATGGCCCTGTGACTGAAAACGAATCTATATTTCACAAGCGAACCAACTATGGGTGATAGTAGAGCACAGAACGAGCCACAGACACTCTTGTATCTGTGAATAGCCTCGAAGGGGAAAACGAAGGGTGGGGTCGCCTCGATGCGACCTCGAACGTCTAAGGAGAGGGTGGGGGTGTCTCGTATATTCGTCTCGAAGTGGTTTCGACCACTGTAACGAAAGAAAAACAAAATTAGTCGCTGTGTGCGACTCGAAGGCTCGACTCTCAATTTGCAGCCTCGCTCGACTGCAAGAACGTGCGGAAAACGACTGGTATACGTCTGGATACGTCTACGAATGAATGCGGATGCGCCTAAGCGAATGGCTACGTCTTGAAGGGGTCTCAAAAGCGTCTCAAAGGGGCTCGATACTCGTCTGCAGGTCTCGAAGCGTCTCGAAGGGGGGCTAGATACTCGTCTCAGGTCTAGAAGTGTCTCGACAGCGTCTCGAAGGAGGCTCAATACTTCTCCGTAAGTCTCAAAGTGTCTCGAAGGGGGCTCTATACTCGTCTGGGGTCTCGAAGCGTCTGGTGGTCTCGAAGTGACTCAGGGTCTCGAAGGGTGCTCTGAAATGACTCTATGGGGTGGGGAGAGGGTTCCTACAACTCGAAACTGCTTGAAAACACGAGGGGAGGTGCCAGGGAGCAAGGCTGTGGCAGGAGGGGGGAAACAGTGGCGCGTTGACGAAGAACCACTGGGTGGAATGCTACCAAACTCCAGGACGCGGTAGACGACGTCTAGGGCTGCTGGGAGATCAAAGAAATGAGAGATTCCGCGCACCCAGTCCTGAGTTATGCCAATTTTCGTCCTACTAAGCCTTTCTCCACCAAAAGCGAGATATCTCTTGAACCGTTGAAGCGAACGCGTCGAAAATGGTATCGTCCGAAAGCCCTCGTCGGGTAGATTCGGGATCTCGAAATGCGAGAGGGTAGGCGCGTCGGTTGTTGAGAAATCGCGTGCTCGAGCACGAGGGTAGGAGGAGAAGTTGATTACCAAGCAAAGCAGCCCCCTCGCGGTGGGCTCCAGATGAAAGGTTTAGTGATGGGAGGCCTAGGGAAATACCTGTGGGTCTCCTAGAGTGGGAAAGGGTCTCAGTTCGACCCAAGGGAGCTGAGTTGCCTGGTAGAGGGTGAGAGAGGACAGAAAAGGACAGAAAACGCGCCCTAGAGATCCCAAAAGCAGGTGGGATAACGTCTAATGAGAGTCTGATAAGGAGAAACTAATGTTCCGAGTCCTTCGGGCTCGGAACTCGGTCTGCTCGTCTGGTGGTAATGCGGCTATTATTATTCTGCTAAGTACAAAGTATCCTAAGTGCGAGTCTAGCTTATGTAAGCCAAAACTCGTCCAAACAGTAAGTAAAAGGGTAACATAAAAATATAAAAACAAAACAGTAAGTAGAAACAATGGAATAAAAGAAATCACCTAGTAGGGAGATTGCTCTCCCTACATCGCTACACCGAAGCTAGACGAAGACGAAGGCGAGAACGGAGACGAGAGGATAGAAGAGGACTTAGAAGCAAGTAGGATCGAAACCCAAATGAACTAGCTTGGGGGCTAGCTGGGCTATTGTGTTGGGTATATATACTACTGTACATGAGGTAGAGGTGAGGCATACATGAGGAGGACATAAGGCATGACATCACAGTGACATCACTATGACATCATGGTCTGGACCGGCCTAGGCCTGAGCCACATGGCAAGCACATGGTCAGGGTCTGGGTGAGTCCATAGATAAGAGAAGAGATAAGACGAGATAAGATCTGATAAGATCTCAAGATAAGATAAGAGAGATTAGATAAGATGAAAAAGAAAAGAAAGAAAAAGAAAAGAGTACGTATCGTAACACCCTGATGGGGGCCCGTTCGGGTTCTGGAATGTTCTGGGTATTGCAGAAGACATGGTATGCGAGGAGTCCTGCACCGTAAGATTCTTTAGTCTTTTCAGCCCAGGAGGCGCCCATTACTTCTAAGATGCGGTTGAGTTGCTCTTCGGTCGCTTGCACTTCGTCACCAGGGGAATTACGGGTCGCTCGTGAGTGGTCGCGTGGTGGGATCCAGAGCCTGAGTCGCTCTCTCGCGAGGCAGTGCGGGCGGAGGGGGGAAGGGCAGGGCGTTAGGCCTGGGCGGTATGGCCGTGGGGGGGGAGATGTCGTTTGGGAGGCTGGAGATGGCAGGGGTGCATTGAACCGGCGACGAGGTTCAGAGCTGGCTGCCGTAGAGGGCTTGGTGTACATAGTCGTCCTCGAGGGCTGATTCTGTTCGTCTGACTGCTGGGGACAGCTGAGAGATGACAAAGCTATCAATGATTTTAGCTGCTGCTTGCGGGTAGGCCCCTTCTCGCCTGAGTCATAGTTCGATGGGGGTGGGGGGGGAGGATGCATCCATGACGAACTGCTGTACTTGGCTAGGGATAGCGATTGGAGGGAGCATAAGGTGTGGGGGGCCGTATTTTCCTCGGGATGGGTCGTCTGCTGGGTTGTTCCCGCTCGCGACATACTTGGCGTGGACTTGTACGATGCAATGAGAGTGAGCGATGAGGGAATGGATCCGTTTGAAGACTTCGTTGACTTCTGGGTTGCGGTGTCGTCCGTTCCGCCATCCTTCGACGATTCCGGAGTTGTCGCAAAAGACGATGACTGAGCTTGGGGATGTGATGAAGCTGCTAATCGCGCGGATAAGAAACTCGAGGGCAACTGCTTCTGCCCACCCGATGTCTCTCGTGCCATTGCGGGACTCTCTCCACCCTGGGACGAGTCTCCAGGCTCTCCACCGGTCTCCGATGGTGATACCGATGCCAATCTGAGAGCTAGCATCCGAGAATGCCCTGATATCGATAAAGTGTTGGGGAGGGAGGATGGGACGTTGCACACTGCCTGACTGGAGTTTGTCCGTCCACCACTCGAGGTCATTGGCTACCCTTTTGTCGGCTCTGTGGGGCATGAGTGGCTTCGCTGCACCTGTTTTTAGCATGGCTTCGAAGCCGGTTAGGTACGCCCTGCCACGAGGCAGTGCCGCTGATGCGTGCAGTAGTTTGCCATACAGTTCTTTGACGTCCTGTAGGGTGTGCGCGTGCCGTTTGCGCCATGCGTGTATGGCTCTTAGGTATTTGGTGGCCTTGGCTGGGCTGAGTGATACTTTGTACTCTCGCAGGTCCCATACAAAACCAATGTATGTAGTGGCATGGCTGAATGGCTGATCCTTCGTGCGTTCCCACGGGATGCCGAGGTGCTCCGAGATGGCGTCAATGTCTTCGAAGCTGTACGAGAACTTCCTGTCATGAGCCGATCTGGGGGAAGCCGATGCCAGGTTTTTGATTGGCTGGGTGCAGTTCTCATTGTACTCTTCGCATGTGTCATCGTCTCGGGTCTTTCCTTGGTACCAAATGCGTGCCCCTAGTTGTTGGGGTTCTGATGGGGAGATCTCCGATTGCCAAAGTTGTCTGGAAGCGTTGTAAGCTGCTAAGAACTCTAGTCTAATGCGAACAAAGATGTGGTCGTCGACCCATTTGTCAAGGGGGCCGATGCCGTGGTGTCTCATTATTTCTGTGCCTGCATCTGAGATGTGTCCATATATGCCTGCTGAGGGAGAGGCTCCGAAGGCGACACACGTGTCGATGCACCCGAGGGTGTCTGACAGTTTGACTACTGCCGCTGCCCACTGGGAAGGATGGAGGGGTACGGTTCGGTAGGCTTCTGCGACGTCCCTTGTTGCTACTTCGGATCCGGGTGGTAGTCGAGCTAGCAGTAAGTAGATTATGGAGAATTTCCCCCAGGTCGTTGGGAAGTCGCTCGCGCGGACGTGCGAGTTTATCGACGGGTTTGGGGTGCTGCATCAGGAAAAAATTACTTACATATGTAGCCCTATGTAGACTCTATAGTGCCAGTAGCATGGTAGTTAAGTCCCCCATATGTAGTCACAGTAGCTGAAGGGTTCAAATATGTAGTACTTTGTAGCACCAGTAGTTTGCCCTAAATATGTGTCACTACCATAGTTAGTGTGCTATGTAGGCTACCTAGACTATGTATTTATACTTAGACATCACACAGGTTTTGTAGTGGTGTGCTACTGCCAGTACATAGCCAGCCATAGACATCAGTCCCCATTGAGCTGCTACCTAGCACTATACACCTCACTGCAATAGACATATTACCATTTCACATGATATTATCAGCTTCGTAGGTTGATACATGCAGATGTGATATTGTATGGTCCCAGAAGGCAATGACGACAACAAATAATGGCTTCAAAACACGGATGATCAAGTGAAGGAAAGTAGTGACGGCCTGTGTGTCATATTTGCTGCTTTCCGCAGTTGGGCCGTCTTCTTGGAGGGGAGTGTTCTCCTCCCCGACAGCCTCTGATTCGGGTTGCCTTTCCACGTGATTGTAGGTGATACAGGGTGAGTTGAGGACGAGGAGTGTGAAAAGGAAGAGAGCACGAACGCACGGTGTGAGGACATGAGAAATGTCAGGGATACACTTGGACAATTTAGGATCACTGCAGAGATGTGCTCGGTCTAAAGGTACCGGAACAGAGGACAGAGGCAAGAGGGATACCAGTCCCGAGACTCCATGCTCTGTTGAAGACAGCATAAGTGATATAAGCCAGCCCATCAATGAGAAAGGAGAGGGCAGAGAGAGAAAGAAAGACGATGATGAGGGTTGTCCTCGGGATGCGTGACTGGACGACAACCGGGGTGATCAGTGATGGGGAAGGAGAGGGAAATGGCTTCATGTACAACAATGAAAGGGTCGTAAGGGAAACGGGATACGCGTACTGCGAACAGCGCCTACCTGCTGCACCGAGAGCTTGCCCTGCGGAAACGAAGGCAAAGCTTGATCGTTTACACGTCATCAGCCAAGTAAAAGATGGCGCAACGACAACAAGAGTGAGTGGCTTGACTATGTGAGGGTCGCCGTCCTACTCGTCGTCAAATGATCGGATGGTCCTTCGTCGTCGTCCTTGTCGCCATGCCAAGTCCACAGCAGAGGAAGGCGTCGGAGCAATTCACTTTCGCTCTCCCGCCCTCCACAGGAACCACCCCGCTTTCTATGCTGATACGACCACATGTGTTCAAACGTTGAATCAGAACGTCTCCGAAAGCGGTCATTGGTGTTAACACACCGCCCCTCTTTCCGAAGGGTGGAAGAAGGTCCTGATCCTGTACCAGAGCCAACGCAGCTTCCGAAATCATAACTGCAGGCCATTTGTGACACCGTACACTGAGACTAACGCAAATGGATACTTACTTGATGACAACAAATATCCCGGATCCCCTTTGCCTTTGAAAGTCGTGCGTACTGTGACTGTGCGACCGCTGTCTACTGGAGCAGAGGTGGTAATGTTGGTGATGTGGACAAACCCAGCGTCGAGATCTCTGCCTAGCTGTCAGTAGCACGACATTTTCAGCGCAGGAACCCCCAGTCACCGGTCACTCGGACCTTCTCCTGATCGCGGCATCAATCGACGAGCAATCCACCGAGACTGTGAAATGAAAGAAGGGTGAATGTGAGCCACGTGCAGGGAAGGGAGAGGCTGACTGGTGGCCATAGCAAACGCCACAGTGGCTAAAAATAGTACGACAAAAATTGCTTGCAGCCTGCTTGGGAGGACCATAAACTCGTCGTACTTGAAGGCAGGCCCATAAGACAGTCCTGATACATCTTGTGTCCTAATGGTTTCGGAAGGGAATACCAATTCTGGACTTCGAGCAGCGAGCTCGAATGAGCCCCAGGAACGCTGCACCACCTGCTTGTTTATGATTGACATGATGTATAGGGCCCCCCGCAGAGAGGGGTCAATTGACAGAGTATAAAATGCCCGGGGGAAAGGACCGGGAACCCCTTTAACTAAGAAATGGAAAAGTAATGGTGAACTGTTCGCTACGTTATTGTAAAACTTACCGGGACTAAGTGCGAAGTCCTGGGTGGCTTCACGAGCCTTCCATTGGGGTACATCTTCTAGGGAGGACAGGATGGAGGAAAACGTTCCCCAGGAAATACTTTGACCACCGAGCCTCCACGCGGATGTGGACAAATCGATTGCGGCGGATGCGTGGGCGAAGGACTTGAGGGTCCTACTTGCAACATACACTAGGATGTCCGAAGGTACGGAATCCAACCCGGCACAGGGAACAACGACACAACCTACCTTGGCGGCGGCATAGTCAAACCTGCGCTGATCTCAGCGTCCCACCCGCATGCCATCATGATGCGGCAATATGCCACCTACTCAGCAATGACCTCACGAACCCACGGGGCTTCGCTTGTCAGGTTAACGTAGTGCTTGCCATGGCGCACACATGCCCGCACCACTGACGTGCCCCAGTGCCAGCGGAGTGCTGACTACTGCGGCTGAGCTAAACTGTATAGTTGATGCAAACATCAACAAACATCAATTTCTGGGTGTCCGACTGCAACCCGCAAATTTCTCACACTAAGTAGAAGTGAAATATGATATGACTGACTTTGCTAATTACATGTTCGGGCTACAGTCATGTGTGCACATGTCAGGGTGTACACATATATGTGCCTCATAAGACAGTTTATTAACTTTGTGCCTGAACTTGAATGAGACACAAATGTGATAATCTGCCTCATTACTATGTAGGTAGCATTGTCTTTGTAGAAATCATAGTGTGCTACCATGTCTACAGCTTCCTACTAGATGATTGTCCATTGCTATGGTAGCTATGTAGCACTTCATATCACTTGGTGACAGCTTCATATCAATATGGAAAATGTACCTGATGCTATGTAGTGCTATGGAAGCTGTATGTCACTATGTACCTGACACATGTTGCTACCTGTCAAAATGATTTTCCTGATGTGGGGTTTGGGATGTGCGGGAAAGAGAAGTTTTGTATCAACCGGAACTTCCCTGGTCGGTCCGGTTTCGGAATGATCGAGAGGGGGGAGGACTGGAAGGGGCCGAGTGCGCTTTCGATTGCCTCCAGGGGGAAGGGGCCAAGATAGCGGCCTTTGCTCAATTCTTTTTGTGTTATCTTACTAAACTCTTCGTGGTAGGTGGAAACTGAATCTCTGTTAGGGGGAGATTGTACATGCGAGATCTGTGGGAAATTTACAATGAAACCCCGGCGTAGGCCCTCTGGGATTCTACTAAAACGGTGTAAGAGATTTAGGCGGTGGAGCTCTTTCTCCCAGGAGTCCGCTCTATAAGGGGTTGTTGGATGGAGCTGCCTGTGCGCGATCGCATTTCTGAGCTCCGTGAGAGGAGAGGCCGCACCCAGAGCAGAAGTGTAACGGCCCGTACTTTTTCACTACTGGTTGTAGCGTAGTCTTAGCGTACTTCTCCTTATTTATCCACTCTCTGGTTAGGGTTACTTAGACGCGCTCATAGACGCTTTACTTAGTCAGCTGCTTGGTCAGCGTTGCCGCCTTGACTCAGCGTGTACTGCTGTGGCCAATGGCGTTTATCCCTCTTTGTTTGGTTTGTTCTACGACGTTCCACGGTACAAACACTCGTAGTAGTATAAATACCGGCTCTCTTGTCGTAGACACTCCAATCGAGTTCATTTGTGCTCTTGCGCATTAACTCTTTCCTAAGTCCTCTACTCTATATCAGTCAGGAGTAACCGAGTATAGTCCTTTGGATTATAGGCGTTACAAGAAGTGCCTGGTGTCGTGGCGGTCTGAGCAACCTTCTTCTCTTTGCCACTTGGCGCAGATGCGACGCCCGTCCTTTGCAAACAGCGCTTTGTGGATTCGTTCTGCAAATGTGTCGTGCTTGTTGTCCCACGTCCGTGTGGCTCTGCAGTCGATGACGAGGTGACGGTGCCTGCTGTTGGAGGTTGTATCCGTTTCCCTTACAGCATACTCATATTATGTAATGCTCGACTCTTAGCCCGGACAGTTTTTCCATACACACCTCAGTTTCGACCAACTCGAACTGAGGTGAGAATACCCATTACTACCTTAATGATTGGACAGTTTACTTACACATACGTTAGACATTCTTTTGCTAGGTAGATAACTGTCCCTGTTTAGTTTCGACCAACTCGAACTGAGACATTCTTTTGCTAGACTTACTTCCTCTGCCGTCCGCAGCTGCATAACCTGCAAAAGGTTATGAGCCCCGACTCGCATCGAATCTAATTCTGTGAAGTCGGAAAAACAGTCTATCCTAAGCATATACCATGTCAGGTGCAGCATCAGCATCTACAGCCGGCCCACTACGAGGCGCGACTACCGTTTCCGTGTCTACCACATCCACCACTACAAAACCTGCCCAAGCCTCGAGTCGTCTGTATGACGTACCGTCACTGGATAATGATGGGTCCAATTTCCAGACATGGAAATATCGGATTGCCATGATCCTTGATGTCCGTGGCCTGTGGGAGATAGTTGGAGGATCACAGACTACCCAGCCCGATGCGACAGCTGACCCAGCTGGCTCCCTTGAATGGTTAGCAAAGGACAAAGAAGCTCGTGCTCAGATTACCCTGACTTTGAAGGACGAACCACTCAGTGGTGTGCTGCATGCCACAACAGCTGCAGAAGTCTGGACAAAGCTCAGTGAACGTTATGAGGGGAAGGGAAAGCAAACCATAGCCTACCTCATAGGCGAGTTGTTCCGGGGAACCCTATCCAATGATACCTCCATGGAGACACAGCTAAATGCTATGCGGCAGAAAGCGACTATCCTAAAATCACTTGGACAACCCCTCGAAGACTCCCTAATTGCCATAGCGATGGTGATCTCGTTACCCCCCTCGTACTCAACCCTCCGAACCATCTTGATGTCTTCTGATGGGAAACTGTCAGTTGACTCGGTCATCTCACAAGTCTTGATAGAAGAGAAGTCGAGACGCTCTAGCTCTGCACAGACTGCACTTGTTGCTAGTGCATCTACCAAGCAAAAAGGGAAAGCGAAAGATGACCCCAAAAAGAAAAAGGGCAAATGCAACTACTGCAAGAAAAGCGGACACTACGAAAGGGAATGTAGAAAGAAAAAGTCCGATGAGGCAGCCAAGACCACCACGCAGTCAGAAAAGGAAAAGGAGAAGGATGAACTGGTTGCAAAGGTTGCACACCTACCTGAACACGACCCTCCTCCTCTTCGACTCTTCATGACAACACGAAGCAGTGATGTCTCTGACACACATTGGGTCATTGACTCCGGTGCCTCTGTCAACATGTGCTGTCAACAGAGATGGTTTACCTCGCTGAAGCAACTCTCACCGTCACAGCCTGTCATCGTTGGTAACGGGTCCTCCATCCCTGCAACCGCAGTCGGACGTGTTGCTCTTGATATGGATCTCGGCGCCGGCAGGCAAGGTCGAGTAGTACTGCAGAAGGTCTACTATGTCCCTGACCTCGACACGAACCTTCTGTCCGTTGCCTACCTGGCCACACAAGGTGTACAAGTCATTTTCGCACGTGAAACATGCTCGATTGTCTCACAGGGTGAGGTCGTTGGACAAGGGCAAAGGAGAGACTCGCTCTACATTCTAAAAGCGAGTACACACACCCCACAACACTCAGCTCACATTGCATGGGGTCCCCCATCAATCCTTGACCCTACAACAGAGTTCTCAGCTCTAGCGGCAACATCTGAAAGGTCAAAGGCTACCTTCGAAACCTGGCACAGACGCTTTGGACATGCAAATGTCAAATCAATCCTGAAACTCGTGAATAAAAATATGGTTGAAGGAATGGAGATTACTGGACCCACGTCATCATCTGAGTCCCCCTGCCAGGCCTGTCTAAAAGGAAAACAGCATCGAAACATCATCCCAACCGAGTCCAATGTCCAGAGTCCAAGAGTACTGTACCGGACATACTCGGATGTGTGTGGGCCTATGGAGACAATTGCACGAACAGGTCACCGGTACTTCGCCACATTTATTGACGCTCACTCACACCACCTGGTGGTCAAACTCCTGAAGTCAAAGGACGAGGTCTTCACCATGACCAAAGACTATTTCACTCGGTCCGAAGTTGAAACAGGGGAACGGCCAAACTATTTTCGTTCAGACGGAGGTGGAGAATACAGCTCACATGAATTCGGTGCCTACCTGAAGTCGAAGGGGATACACCATGAAAAAACGAACGCCTATACTCCCCAGGAGAACGGTGTAGCTGAACGCATGAACCGCACCATTGTCGAGACTGCACGAGCGATGTTAAATGATGCAAACCTCCCCAACAAATACTGGGGTGACGCTGTCCTATATGCAGCCTACCTCATAAATCGAACGCCAACACGTGCTAGTACTACAGACACTACGCCATACGAAGCCTTTACTGGAAACAAACCGTCAGTCGCTCACATTCGAATCTTTGGGTGCATTGCAAATGTCCACGTACCAGAAGAGAAACGAAGGAAACTTGATGCGAAGTCCTTCGAGTGTGTTTTCCTTGGTTTTGCCGAGAACAGGAAGGCATATGTCTGCCTACAGCGCTCAACTGGCCAGATTTTCGAGTCTCGTGATGTCATTTTCAATGAGGGCGACCCCATGGGTCCTGACAGAGTCAAAATTATCGATACCCCTACCAGGAAAATGTTGAGGCGTCCTAACGACACCCAAACGACAAGTGGGATGGGCCAGAACTTACCTGCCAAAGTCCCTGCCTCACCCGGAGCTGTAGACGAGTCAGATGACGACTCCACTTGCTCTGGTTGTTCTAGCGCCCAAGGGGAAGTCGAGAGCGCTCCAAACGTTCCCCCAGACCCAGAAGAACAGCCACTATCACTGCGAAATCAATCAGACCAGGTTGAGGGTAAATCCGAGACCTCACCTGCACACCCTGCACAGAAAACACCCCCTAAACACTCTGGAAACCCCAAATGGACAACGATGAGGCCACCCGTTCACTCGCAAGGGCCGCCGCAACCTTACCCGAGTCCAGTGCCACTCCCAGAGGTCAGGAGATCCTCCAGGGCTCGAAGACGACCTGTGAGGGACGACGATAACCGGTTTTTTGTCAATTCGTATGAGAAGACAACCATACCTGTTCAGAACGTCGAGACGTCGACAGTCGAGGGTGTTGGTGGTAGCGAGGGAGTGGGCGATAAGCCGCAGGTGGAGTGTGGTGACACTGCGGCCAGCGGTGATGAAGTGGCTGCGTACAAAGCGACCACAACAACTGATGTGGAGCCACGCACGTTCAACGAGGCAGTATCACGCCCTGACGCTGACCAGTGGTATGCTGCCATGGCTGAAGAATTGAGGACGTTTCGAGAGATAGGACTGTACGAAGAGGTCGACCTCCCACCTGGACGCAAGATCATCGATTCCAAGTGGGTCTACAAAATCAAACGAGGCCCGACTGGTGATATCGAGAGATACAAAGCCCGGCTCGTAGCCAAAGGTTTTACTCAGGTACATGGGGTCGATTACACTGATACGTTCGCCCCAGTCACGAAGTTTGCTACCATACGCTACCTGCTAGCTCTGGCGGCCAAGTACAACCTTGAGGTCCATCAGATGGACGTCAAATCTGCTTTTCTGAATGGGTTACTGGAGGAAGAGATTTATCTACAGCCGCCACCAGGCTTCAGGACAACTGATAAGGTCTGGCGCTTGTACCGTGCTCTCTACGGACTAAAGCAGGCCCCTAAATCATGGTACACACGACTCCGTGCTGTCTTCGAGTCTCTTGGCTTCACCCGAAGTCATGCTGACCACAGTTTATTCTACAAGGTGACGGATGGGACGCTGATCATCGTGGCTGTGTACGTAGATGATAAGCTGATCATCTCGAAGAGCCGCAAAGTGATCGACGACCTGAAGACGAGACTCACATGCGAGTATGACCTGAAGGATCTCGGAGAGGCCCGCTGGATTCTAGGCATGGAAATTATCCGTGATCGCGACAAGGGTACAATTCAGCTCTCCCAAAAACGTTATGTCATGCACCTGCTCGAGCAACATGGGATGAGTGAAGGACGCAGTGTCTCGACCCCTATGGAGCAACACCTCAAACTTCCGAAGTTAGAGAACCCAGAGGTTGATGCCGAGTCATACCAAAGTGCTGTCGGTGCTCTCATGTATGCGATGTTAGCTACCCGACCCAATCTAGCCTTTGCAGTGGGCGTTCTGAGCCGCTACACAGCATCACCAGGCCACCCACACCTTATGGCACTCAAACGAGTCTTCCGCTATCTACGACGAACAACTGATGCCTGCCTGACATACTCACGGGCATCCGGAGGCCAGCCTATTGGCTATGTTGACGCCGATTGGGCTGCTGATGTAAATGACCGGAGATCAGTGACTGGCTACGTTTTCATCATGTGTGGAGGGGAAATAAGCTGGTCGTCGAAGAAGCGAACCTCGGTTGCGCTTTCCAGTACCGAAGCCGAGTACATGGCAGCCTCTGCAGCCACGAAAGAAGCAGTCTGGATTAGAACGCTTGCACATGAACTTGACACCCCGGGATCATCTGATGCGACTCAACTCCTCGTTGATAATCAATCTGCAATCGCGCTTGCTGGTAATGCGATGTTCCATGACCGTACGAAGCACATCGCAATCCGCCATCATTTCATTCGTGAAAAAGTCGAGTCCGGGGAGATCGCTCTCAGGTATATCCCAACTGGAGAACAAGTTGCAGATGCCCTTACAAAGGGACTGTCCCGTGATAAGCACAACCTTTTTTCTAATGGTATGGGCATTACTTTTAATGACGAGATTTGCTGAGTGGGCGTGTTGGAGGTTGTATCCGTTTCCCTTACAGCATACTCATATTATGTAATGCTCGACTCTTAGCCCGGACAGTTTTTCCGTACACACCTCAGTTTCGACCAACTCGAACTGAGGTGAGAATACCCATTACTACCTTAATGATTGGACAGTTTACTTACACATACGTTAGACATTCTTTTGCTAGGTAGATAACTGTCCCTGTTTAGTTTCGACCAACTCGAACTGAGACATTCTTTTGCTAGACTTACTTCCTCTGCCGTCCGCAGCTGCATAACCTGCAAAACCTGCCGAGGCAGACTGCGCAGGCTGGGAATGGCCCATTGAAGGGGGGTGCGGCGCCCGATGGGAAACTCCGAAAGGAGCGTTGTCTCTTGTGATCTGCAAAGTCTGAGTTGTGGGTAGCGTGCTGGGGGGAAAGTGGGCGTTTCGAGTTGGAGGGGTGTCTAGGGTAGCCATGTGCGCTGGAAGATTGCGCTACTAGGGCTGCGTACCGCTCGTTGACCTGCATCAGCAAATTCGCACTTTACTTATTTCCACTTTTGGAGCTTTTCTGC
Organism: Pisolithus albus; assembly: GCA_024613165.1. Classification (NCBI taxonomy): domain Eukaryota; kingdom Fungi; phylum Basidiomycota; class Agaricomycetes; order Boletales; family Pisolithaceae; genus Pisolithus; species Pisolithus albus. The sequence goes on from JANFAB010000048.1 coordinate 464,120, forward strand.
TTTGACAAGCACGAAAAACACAAAAAGCATCAGAAGCGAAGGAAATTACTTTTTCGTCTTTTTTTCGCACTCATCTTCAAGCGGACAAAGTAATGCGAGTACCAGAAGGGTAAAAAGTAGTCGAAGTATTCTATGCTGGACTAGACACTACACCACTAATATGCGATTTCAAAAGCGTGATGATCTGCGAACTTGTTAACATAATATCCATAGAATGCATCATAAGAATGGCAAGGCGCAATTTCTCGCGGCACGAACTCCCGCCCATAGATAGGGATCAGGTGCGCTGCACGAAAAATGGTATCGATATGAATGACAGCGAGGTTGCGCTGGTGATTGGGGGTAAAACTTGGGCGTACCATCCACATCCCGGTCAGTTCATCTGGTGCATCTCCTAAGCGGTCGAACCATCGCACGATAGCACATGGATAGAAGACGCCGCCGGCCTTGAACGAGAAGAAACAAAGCATGCGTGCAACATCCATACCGCGCATTCCTTCAAGCTCCGGGTCCGTGATAACAAAGGCGCAGTCATAGCGAGGTCCTTCTTGTCTCCACGTCGGTGCCACACGGATATATTCGCGATGCATACCACCAACTCCACTAAGGTCGCTCGGAGCATAAAACGTTGATGATGCCGAATTATAGATGGAAATTTTGCCCTCATATCCCGGGCATTCAAGGTGGGGGATGTCGGCGGGGTCGTGATTATCATCCGGATATAACTGCCCAACTAAAAATGCCCTGACGAGCTCCGAGAGGTTTGGGATATGAAGTTCATCTGCAAGTGCAACGATCGTTGCTGCCCGGTTCCGCTCTACAATAAAATGAGTCCGAGATGATCGCCGGGTTGCGCTGAAACTTACGTCGGCTCCGTGCAAGGCATACGTGTGCTTCCACTCTCAGTCCGTTGACATCCTCATAGTCACCTCGGCTCTCGTCAATACTTGCTGACGCCAGAGTGTCTTCTAACTCGTCTTTATCTTCGTCACTGAGCCAGTGGTTGGCTTCAGTAGGTCGCATGTGAGTAGCATTGTGTGAAGCTGAAACTTGGTAAATAACTAAAGACGATGTGTTCAGCAGTATATCCTCACCAAGCTGGTCAAGCACCGTCGAAAGGCATGTTCCCTCCAACATGCCCCGACTTTCGAAATCCGCCCGGGCCGTAGCCAGTTTGTCTAAGCGTTGGTTGATAAGGAGCATTTGGCCTAGCGCATGATACTTGTTGGTGCGCCGGTATGGCTTCTTGACAGCCTTCACATGCTTTGACTCGGTGATTGACGAACAAAGACCATTTGGCACCCCAAACAACTGGATAAGCTGTTTGTAGTGTTTCATGGCGTGCTGTCGAGGAAGGGAGAAGTTGGCGACAATTCCGGTAGTTTTGAAGACTTCACGATATCGGTAGAACCTTGCGAGTATTTCGTCGAGGTCGTCCAAATCCTTCTCTGTGAGAACGTTCCGCCGCACGAGATAGCAAAACTCCAGAAATGCACGGAACGTGCGTACGATCTCCTGTGGAACGTGGCCCTCGATCGCTGGCAAGTATACCTTCATCAGCGCTTTGGAGTCATCACCCGTCCATTGCTTGAAATGACGGCCCTGGGGAAAACGCCGCAGACCAGGGAATGGTGCAACCGCCACAATGCTGGAGGCGTCAGAGTCAGTAAGGAAGAATGCCAGCAGCTCCTTCGCAAACGTACCGTCGATCAATGTCATCCAGTATCTCATTTGCGCGGGCGTCTCCATGGGTGTGACGCAAATATTTCTCTACCCATTCGACGAGGTGATCCTTGAATGCGCCTTTGATGATTTGGTGAAGCAGGTCGGGAGCGATGAGTTCATATATGTCTGCACGCAGAAAATCGTTAGTAAAAGGGACAAGTTCCCCTACTATGCCATATTCATTCCAAAGCGCGTCGAGAGCGAATTCAGCGATCAACATCTCAGCGTGATCACGGCAGCGGTGAAGAGCATTGTCGTCGTCCAGATTGTTGCGATATGCCAAGCATCTTGCTAGAGTGCTAGATTCAAATGTATAGAAGACGTGATTTTCGCACTTACCGTGGGCACCAATTACGAACTATGCACGTTACGAGTGCTTGTTCCTCGTAATCTGCGATGTATGGACCTAACCCATAGACGACGCGCCGGTAATGGTCGTCTCCAAACAACACGACCTCAGGCTTCACCATACCAGGCTTGAAAGTCTTGAGAATACGACCGAGGGAGGAGTGAAAAAGCTGTCGCCGAAACTTGCGGAAGTTATCCTTGTTGGCGTGTTCTCTTGTAGCTATGTTCCCATTTCGAACGATGAGTCTATTTCAGCCTTGCTCGCAATACAATGTACGTACTTTTTGGCATTGCAAGAAACCCGATCAAAACGACACCATTGCGGTGTGCCCGGCGTACGTTGTTGCGGATGTTTCCAATGGACAAATATAGGGGATAGTAATCATTTTGCCCCGTAGCCACGGACACGGTTGTCTTGTCTGAACCCAGAATAATCGGCACAAACACCGACCCGAGGCAATCCGGGTCCTGAGCAATGATATCCTACACCACTTAGGCGATGGAAGAGAATAGATACATGTGGACTCACCGCTTGACGCCATGCCCAATCACCAGACATAAAGTCTTGCCATCGCCGTGTTGAACTCTTCGTATCGTACTCGCGGAATGGCCGGTAGTCCATCTCCTTGGCAAACTCCGGATTCGCCAGCATATTCTGCACAACTTCGTGGGGATCTCGAAACCAAATGTCGTATTCGTCGTGCATCCAGGGCACGGGATCAGTTTCCACATCCCCAGCATATTTGACAGTGAAAGACTGCCACTTCACGTCACCAACCTCAGTCTTGTCGATGGTCCGATACATCTCCTTGTACGAGGAAAAGATAGGATTTGCGCCCGCTTCAACCAGAGATGCTGCCCAGAGTTCAAGAAGGATGTTGAGATTCGCCGCCGACATTTGGTTACGCGTATATATAAAGTCTGCCAGTTCAAATTCAAGACGACTGTTGTAAGGTGACCAGTCATCCGGGGGCTTTGGTTGGCGCGGTTCCGGTTGGGTTCCATCTGGTAGGAAGTCACCGTTGGCATTACATGGTTGGCCTACGTATTGTATGATCAGCTTCTGTGGACGGTGAAAAACGGAACACTGCTGTATTTACACCTACCAGTTAAGCCCGGGTGGTAATTGCGAAATAAGCTGTCACCTGGCCCAATGAAAACTGCGTGGATATTGTCGTCTGTTTCCGCATCCAATCCGGGCTCGGGGTGAGGGAAATCGGCTGCAGCATCATCGCCCACTTCTGCAAGAGGGTCACCGACACCCGAGTTATCAGTGGGCGCGGAGATGGTCGAGAAGCGTGGATGCCTTGCGTGGGTATGTTGCGTGAGGCCGGAGCGATTGCGAAACGAGCGCTTGCATTGCTTGCAAACATAGCGAGAGAGCCCGACCATAGGCCGAGCGTGCATAGAATATGATACAGGTAGGAAAGCACGGGTTTCAGGGAGCAGCTTACGAACAGAGGCTGAAAAAAAAAACAAAGTTCGCGCTAGTATGACAGTGGTTGAAAGGGTCATTTCAAGGCCCAAAAATTCATGATATAACACGCACATTTTTTCCTTGAACAATTTTCACCCCGCTCCCTCCTTAGCAGCTCCATCTCCAATGTCTCAACGGCCTCGTCGAAGCAATGCAAACCTACACCCGGGTCGAATCGTACTCGACTCGCAGATCCAAAGACGCACCTCTGAACAGAAACAAGCTGACGATGAGGCTCTTCAACGGACCAAAGATGCTGAGCTGGCCGATACTCAGAAAGCATATGAACGTGTGGGTGCGATGGAAAGTGCCATGGCTGCCAGACAGGCGCAGGATGGCATGAGGTCAGAGAAGGCGGTCAAGCCAAAACCACGCCCACGGTGTAAGTCAATACACAATCCTGTTTCAAAAGTTTGAAGACTTACATTACATGAATGCCTACAGCTGCTGACCAGAGCAAGGGCGACGTCGACGCGGAAACCAATTCAGTCACTGCGAAGGGTAAAAATCTGATGAAATCTGCTCCAGTGAATTTTTTGGAATATGCTTACCGTCTATCGTTATAGAAATCAACAAAGAACATTTGGACATCGGTCCAAAGGCAAGAGAGAAGACCATCTTGAAGTTGAGGAGTGCGATTGAGCAAACCCGTACACAAGTCGGAAGAGAAACTGCGTGGGGCACTGCAAAGAGTAAAATCAGTTTGAATTTGGATTGATAATTTTTGCGAATATACTTACAATGTGTCCTCGTAGGCATCGAACCTGGACAGGCAGTCATCACTGGCCGCAGGCCCTTGAGGAGGGAGGAGACCATGCTGAATCTGAGAGGCGCAGCCGAGGAATCCCGCAACATGCACAGCACTGCCACGCCATCAGCACATGTGCAGGCAGCGGGAAAAAATGCCGCCAACACGTGCGTTCTCTCACTCTTACTGTCAAATGTTGCTACTGACCGAATCGACTCTACACTTCGTCAACTTGAAAACCATTTTCAGCGACGATGAGAAGAGTGGCATAGAAGGTCGAGTCAAGAATTGGAATGAAGTCGTGTTGTCCGCTACGTCCAAGAAGCGACAGAGTCCATATGCTGCACTTCCCCATGACTATACTTATCCTCGCTGCAGGACCCCGCTGTCCGAGACCCCAAAGAGGCGGTGGGGCCTCTCCGACCTCGATCCTCCAACTCCAAGTGAAGGCCAAGACTATGAAGAGCGTGAGGCGAGATCTCAGAGCACAAGTCCAATAGCCCAGGTAGGTGATTTATTACCGACCGTCGTCATTATCATGCAACTCAAGTTCACCCTGTTCACTAGGATCAGACCGCAGTCATTGTCGATAACAAATATAACGACGTGGAAACAGCTTCTATGTCTGACACCCAGTGTGCCGATGCGCCTACGCCTGCAGCGATCAACTTGAAACGGAAGCGGGACAATTCAGAAGGAGATGATAGCGAGCACACCCCCGAGGTCGGCACTGCAATCGATGAAGCAAATGAGGAGGGAGTGGAGATAGCTCGAGCACACCGAGTGACGAGCAAGGTTGGTCTATTACCATGTTATCTCGCACTGTTGCACTGACTCGTATATAGACATTTGTCCGTGCCATCGACGTCGACGAGCCTCACAGGCCTCCCAAGGTAATCGGGCTCAAGCGCCATTCCATAAGCCATCGGGTCCAGAAGTCGAGGTCGTCCATCACACCATCGGTAGCATCTGACTCTGTGCCCACCAGTGATCTCCCCGAGTCAGAGACTGCGCGGACCAGTAGCTCTGGCTCTCGATTTACCAACAGCGATCTCCCTCCGCTTTTTTTGAAGGGGAGGAAGTGGGCGAAGGTTTTTTTGCCAACCCTTCTCCTTTGGGTCGGAGACCAACCGAATATCTGGTCCATTCCTGAGGATAACATTGTCCATGCATTGAGGGAAATCATCAAAGTCGTGTACCCAACTTTTGCGGCTCTGGATGACGTTCGCCCGAATACCCCCATCTTTAGCGTCGTAAGTCATCCTACTCTCTGCGATACCGTTCTCATGTATTCCGTAGGCAAGTCAACGCCTTTCCGGGTGGCGCCACTCCTTGGGCTCCACAGCTATTGCTCTCTTAGATTGTTACTTCGCCAGCGACCCAAATACAGATGTCGAGCAGACGTGCGAAGCCCTCCTCCGCAAACGTGCCTTCGCATATGAAGATTTAGATTCTTCTAATCCGGATAAGGCCTTTCATGGGGCATTCATCCTCCAGCTCCTTGCCAACGCACACCTTCGTAGTTGTGCAGGAAGTGTTGACGTCCCAGCACTTCACCTTGCCCATAAGCAATACAGGGCGAGGGGCGCGATTGCGTTATGTGTCACTGCAGTAAGTCGTCGTTATCACACTAACTTTGCCTTCTACTAAACACTACATATGTATGATATGCAGATGGAGCGCGCCATCAAACTTACGAAGTCCAAGTCCGTTTCCATTGAGGCGACAGAGAAAGGCCAGGGGAGCACGAATTTACTGAAGGGTAACCGCAAGCACAAGTCAAGTGGGAGACCAGCGAACGCCGAACACAGTTTCTCAGAGCAAAACTGGGGCTCTGCGACTTCGAGCTATTTCCGGTCCGTTGCAAATCGCGAGTCTCGTGTCCTTCAGGGCATTGTTAGAATGGCCTATGCCATTCTTCAAGATGATTCGGACGGAAACTCCAGTGTGGATGACCAGATCGAGGAATCGCTTGAGGGGGACATTGATGCACGCGCATTGATGCACGCGCATTGATGTGTAAGTCATTAGTCTCACTTATTCACTGTCCTGACGTATCTGCAGAGAGGAATTCAACTTGACGGCCGCACGACATCTACTACACGAGCGCAAGCATAACCTTTTTTTCGCCGTACTACTCGTCTCGTTTCAAACTACGCTTCCTGTGTTTTTTTTTTTTTTTCGATGTCCCGGAATGTGCCTACTTACTGGCATTAATAAACGTCTTTTAATACTTTCTAAAGAAAAGCGAGTGTGACAAAAAGTAAGAAAAGCACTGAAAGTAATGCTTTTTATGCTTTGTCGAGCAATAGATCTACTATTTAAAGTGCTGACAATACTTTTAAAAGCAGCAGCTTTTTTTACTTTTTTACTCGGAAAAGTTGCAAAAGCAAAAAAAAGTAAAGTGCGAATTTGCTGATGTGTGTGGGTGTAGGGTCAAGAACCGATCGCGTTGGTACGGGGGGGGGGGGCAGTGAATGTGATAAGTCAGTGCGGGGTTGTTCAACGGACGTGATGCCGGGTTGGGTAGGTATGATCAACGGACGTGGTGCCGGATTGGTCAACGGACGTGATGCCGGATGGGGGTTAGTATGATCAGCGGACGTTGTGCCGGGGGGGGGGGATGAGGGGGACGGGAAACGGTAATTTTTTTTTTTTGGGGGGGTGGGGGGCAAGGTTTGGGTTGTTAGCATGTGCTGTTGCGAGGACGGGGGGGGGACAGTGGGGAGGGGGGAAGGAGGGGTGTGAGACTGACCTGTCTAAGGTTTTCCAGCTGTTCGTTACGCTCCCGTGCATGTAACTCCTCTCTGGCGTCATTGAGCACGCCGATATTCAGTTTCGCAAGGGAGAACGCTTGCGACGTTCCGATGGCTCGATGCCACTTCTGCCTTTGCTGGCTCTGATAGAGGAGAAGCGCTCGCTTCAAGAGATTGAGAGGGGAGCGGCGCCATGGGTGGGTTTCGAGGGCCGTCCAGAACTTGACGTGCATCTCGATTCTGTCTTCTTGCCAGTCATGCTCCCTCATGGCTTCGAGGAGGCGCACTGAAGCTTCGCCGAATTGCTCCCAGGTTAGGTCTTCGTCTTTGATGATGGCGGACTTGTCTCTGGTGTTTGTTGCTGGGACCCAGACGTGTTGACCGTTGTCTGTCTTCAGGAGGGTGAGGGCCTCGTCGTCGATCGATGGGTTGAATGATTCTGCTTCTGCCAGCCCGTCGTTGGTGAAGAAATAGAGTTCGCAGTACTCACCTTTCTTGAGTTTGCGAGTGGCGTAGGGGGCTGGAATGTTCACTGGCCCTGATGGAACTTCGACGTCCGGGACTGGCGCATACTTGGCTTTATTCTTCTTGCGCTCTTCGGCCAGTGCAGCTTCGGCTTCTTCCCTCAGACGGCGCTGTTGCTGGGCTGCCTCCTCCGCTTCTTGTTCTGCAAGGGCTCTTGCCCTCTGTTCTGTTGGAAAGGCTGTAGGCAGCCTCAGTAGTGACTCAACTACTAATGTATTAGATGTACCTGTAGGCAGCTACAGGAGATCAGTAAGTAGTGTAATGGTATGAATACCTAGACTCACCCTCAGTAGTGACTCAACTACTGAGGGAATAGTACCAAAGTGTACTACTAAGTGCGCTCTAAGCGCTTATGTAAGCATGTAAAAATGCGTACCAAAATGGACATCACACAGGGGTGATTCAATCTCCAACATGTTCATCTTCCTCTCTACGGGCGTTCCATCTCTGGATGTCCCTTGCATTCTGGATGTCCCAGAGGGACCCTAGAATCCTTGCAGCTTGGTTGTCATCGACTGTGTCGCTGGTTAGCTGTAGCCGAGCTTCCGCGAAGTCTTCGGATGAGAAGTCTGGTCTAACGGCTAAGTTAGGGTTGTTCATTAGCAGACTGTGGCTCGATGCAAAAAGGAGAAAGGAACACTGCTCGAGGTCTGGAGTAGTGATTTGCTCGGCCCGGCCTCAAGCCCCGAGCCGAGCCGAGCCGAGCCTTCCTAGGCCGGGCCCAGGCCGAGCCCTTAGGACGGCCTGTGGGGGCTTTGGGCCCGGCCTGGGGTTTGGCAAAGCCCAAGCCGAGCCCTCAAAAGCCGAGCCGAGCCTTCAAGCCGGGGCTTTGGTGGCAGTACAGTATTTTCCATATTTGGTACTAACTTCCCATTCATTGGTAGTGATGCCACCTACTGTGATGAGGGAGTCCCTCGTTGGATCGATGAGGGCTGGACTTCGAGAGTGAGTGTACCAGTGACATCAAACTGACCTCACCACTATCTACAGGAGTCTCCCCTAGTCTCGTCCTAGTTACTTTTTATCTTTCCACATCTGGTAAACCCACCTTCTCCTCATACCCCGGAATTCGTATGCGCGTTTTCTCGCGAACCGTCGCGCCAAATCTCTCGCAAATTGCAGGCCTAGGACTACTCAACGAGACCTTTCCAACGGTATATCTTTCGTCGCGTTTGCCTCAGCGCTTCTGGAGATATCGACCATTTTCTGGTGGAAGGTACTGCACGACGAACTTTGACATAACTCGGTACTGGGTGTGCCGTTTTTCTTATTTCTACGTTTTCCCGTCTTCCCTTGATGCCCTCTACCACCTCCCGAGGTCTCTTAGAATTCCGCCTAGTAGTTGTGCCTTGACGCACCACCTCTCCCCCTGCCTCTGAGGTCATACTGCATTTTCTGCTGAACCTTCGCGCCGAATATCTCGGTTTTCTAGGACGTGATTCTAGTCGACTAGGCCTTCCTGCCGATATACTTTTCGTCACTGTTGCCCCAGCATGTCCGGAAATATTTATGGAGAGAGGCCCAGTAGGACAAAATCTGGAATATCTTTGGACCGGGCAGCAGGTGCGCTCTTTTTTTCTAATTCTTCATTAGTCCAACTCTTGTTGATGCTCTCTACCACCTCCAGGAGTTTCACATGGTTTTACCCAGTGCACAATGAGTATACTTTAGAACCACTCTTACTACAGCAATGTTTCCCTACCAAATCCGTCATGTCGCGTCGCTGTACCATTAACTTTTTCTTCTGGTCTCCATAACCACTCGTAAGCCCCGGCTCAGGCCGTCAGGCCGCGGCTTTGGGCCGAGCCGAGCCCTTATATAGGGCTTTTGGCGGCTCAGGGCTCGGCCCAACTTTTTTTCAGGCCGTGAGCCCCCACAGGCCGGGCCTAAGCCCCGGCTTTCAGGCCGAGCCGGGCCGGGAAAACACTAGTCTGGAGGTGCAGACTCGAGCGGTAGCGGAGGAGTGGAAGCAAGGGAAGCGCCACTCTCCGCTTATTCACTCATGGACTAAATTCTATGCGACGCTTCGAGACTCAGCTTACATAGAAAACTAGCTGTACATACCACAGGATCATATGCTAAGCGTACAGCCGCCGCCGCCATGGGAGAATTCTCGATGAGAACATGTGGCTCAGCTGTCCGGGCAAATTAAGCAATGCCGCATCGGACACAGCTTACGGACAGAAAGTTATAAAAACGTAGCCATCGCCCGGTATTGACGCTTGCCAGATATTCGGTCCTCGATATATACTTCTTATAATCAACATGGGTGGTTGCCGCACGAGCTGTCGCAGATCTCCTGCACCCCCGGACGTCATCATGTACCGGCTGGAGGACAAGATGATGTATGTGCCACTGAAACATGAATGGAGGGTTCGTTCAGACTACAATCTTCTCGCGGGCTTTTGGTGGACTGACGCGCCCTGGTATACAGGATGCCCTCTCACAAGCACGGCGGGCGTTCGAGAGTCTCGCGAAGGTGGACGATGGACGCATCACATTTTCCATCGACGCGATTAGTGATGGACGACGAACGTCGATTGGCATCAGCCCGTCTGCATGGAGGAGCATCGCATCCCGCCTGACGCGTTATGAAGTTATCAACATCGTGGTCAGACCGGAAGTCGTCGATGCCGATGTGGGTGTTGCGCCACCCGTGTACTCCCTTGCTTCTTCCTCTGCACCGGAAGAGAAGAGGTCATTATCGTCAAGCTCCCTCCCTCCTCCTGCATCTTCAACTGGTTCGAGATCGCAGAACGGGTGTAAATTCTGTCTAAAAGGAGTATTTCAGGCACTCCGCAAGGAGTAGGTTCTGCCGGATTGGAGTCGTACTTCCTTCGGTACCCTATCTTCACGATAAATTCGAGGCTTCGACCTGTCCTTTTGAATCTCGAGTCGATCTGTTTTCACGCTCGGGGACCAACATCCCGGAGTCCTTACAGCGTTGATGTCACGCAGTATATAGATGCCGGGCCTACCGAACAGTGTAGCACCTATGGATTCTTTGCATCTTTATCCGTTGGTTGCTTAGGGACTCTCCTAGATCATGTGTAAGGATCACAACGGTATTGAAGGACTTTACATGTACACGTTCACAATAATGTAGCCTTAGGCAATCTTGTCCTTGCTCAGGATTTTACTGGAAACCAGATTTTACAAACGCAGGATTCCGTTATACAGGTGCGGCGAGGAAGAGCACATAGAATAAGATTTGACCATCGACGGGTACAATATTGGAGAGGGAGAAGTCACGTTTAACGAAAGGTACACGTTGATCCCCTCGTCTCGCCCGTAAGTAGCCCGTTCAGGCCCACCAGGGAACCGGCAATTGGTCAGGACTGGTCGGGCCCGGTTTGTGACTGGTTCTGACTCAAATCTTGTTCACTGATGGCGGCGCCAGTTTGCCATGCAGGGTATCCTCATCTGGTTCTGTGATAAGCCTGGCACCTGCCAGGGGCAAGGGGAGTCATGCAGAAGGAACGATTTCGCCTGGTGAGCACTCAGTGCACTTACATTTTCAGTCTATCAACCCGAACAGACCCAAGGCTTCGTTGTTGAAAGGTTGATTGTTGGTTTAGGAGAAATCCTGTGTCTGCGTTCGGGAAGCACTCGACCGCTTTGGCCAAACGACCACGGTCCACGCAGGAAGTCAGACCTTGATGGTGCCATCGTACATCGGCTCGAAAATGTCACGATGATGTATCCAACAGTAGACACCAAGCTGGACAGCTCTCCCGGTGTCTGATGCAATGATCATGCAAGTATATGAGGTGGCGCACCTCCATATGTCCGGCTTGAAATAATTTAGCTACCGGAGAAGGGGAGCATTAGCGATACTGGCAGGCATACTCTGAAACCGATGATGGTTGAATATCCTGTGCTGGGGACAATGATCGACCAAGGACCCAGGGTATCACGCATTTCAGATCACCTCCCTTGGTTCTCGAAGTCCGCCACAGCACGGCAATTTTCCAGAGGAACGACCTCCCTGTGTGAAATGCAATTAGCACCACGGACCACTTTACTGCACGCGGAATTCCCGCATGGAGCGTTAATTTGGCCAACCCGCAGCACAGTGAACGAGGTATGCGCGTTGCTCAGGCATGACGAACAGCGATACCCAAGTAACAGCGATTCTAAAAAAAAGGTTCACGAAGCTGTCCCTTGCTCAACGCAGGACTGGATGTCTCACATCGTGTGGAGAAAGCTCCAGAGCTCATAGTCCATACACCATGTCTGAGAACGCTGCGGCACCTTGAAGTGCACGAGCATGGGGTTTGTGGTCGTGGTAACAAATGCGTGGGACGTTAACTCAGGACATACACAGCGAGTGAGTGCCGCACGTCATTTGCCAAACGGCGTGCTAGATATTTAACTCTAAGAGTGATATCATTTTATTCATTCGGTGGTGTACCACCTCGCCGTAGGCCTTGAGTGAGAGCGTAACGTCGTCAGCAAACTATTCAACCCCTCCACCACAAACTCACTGTGAAGCTTCCTTTTAGCCAACAGATAATGCTACTGCTACGACCCACTCCCAGAACGGCTGTACCTCAAGAGCGCCTTGCTCCTAAAGGTTGCGTTGTACTGAAGCAGGTTGTTAATATCTCGCACCCAGTCATCTTCTTTGCCAGGTCCAACACCCTCGGGGCCTTCGGGCCTAAGTGGGGAATCGTCCTGTTCATCACCGTTGGATGATGAAACTATGTCAACGATAGACGAGCGGTTGATACATGGCACAGGGTATGGTGAGACGTGCACTGTAACAGATTCTCCAGGGTTGAGAACGTGTACGGTACGACCATCTACCGACACGCCTGCTGCGGCTCGGCTTTTATCACCGATCTGTGAGAAACATGATGACAAATGGAAGTGAACGTGCATGTATGACACGCACCCTCAACGTGATCGACGACGAAGACGGAAAGACGAGCGGGCGGAAGGAAAGACTACGGGGACATATGGGGACAAGCAGGACAGCACTCAGTGAGGGATGGACGATTGGTCCACCTGCGGAGAGCGAATAGGCGGTCGATCCGGTAGGGGTGGATACGATCATGCCGTCAGACTACGTGGCATTGAGCGAATGCAAGATGGGTTGGATGGGAGGGGAGAAAGACTTGCCACAGATTCTGTGAGATGTTGCCCGTCGACGTAGATGTCGATTGTATTGAGGTGCGGACTCGATCCACGATGTAACGCTATTTCGTTCATCACTTGCCATGCTGTGTACGGGTACGTTAAATTCGTGAGAGAGCAAAAGAGGGTTCCGGTAACGACGCAGCCACGTGCGAGTAGGAACAGAAGGATCACAACGTACCGTCCTCGTCCGATCCAACTTTCCTCCCATCTTGATCATAGAATGAACAAGAAAGCCTCATTCGATGCAGGATCGTTGCCTTCCCATCGAACACGGCCTTGAGACCTTTAGCATAGTCGTCGATATCTGTCACGGACCGCATCAATTGTTGCCCGCTTTCGTAGCAAAGAATACCAAGGCCACGGTCATTTTGAAGTGCCATGCGGAATGACTTACGGAATGGTAACAAGAAACCCAGAGTACCCATCGAGAAGCTAAGGACGGGGGGAACAGCTCCATGACTGAAGAGAGAAGCGGCATGCAATATGGTTCCGTCACCTCCCAGAGTGATAACAAGGTCAACGGGCGCAGAGTTTTGGCCTGTAAAGCGCATTTTTCGGGATGTTGGAGCGTGGTACGCAGATAATTCAATGAAATGAGGTTGCGGCAGTGGGTATTTCGAATGCTCAGTAAGCAAAATATGACAACGCAGGAAATTGAGAGGACGCAACGTACCCGGCCGCCAGGCCTGTACGCCGTCAGGGATATCAGACCTGTCTTCTGCGTAGATCTTGACATCCGGGTATAACTTTTGGATATGTCTAGAGACGTGACACTGTGGGTACATTCACAAAAGAGGAGGACTAAGGCACGCACAGAAGTAAATCGTCTATGGCCTTGATGATAGGTTCTGTCCTGAGCTTGTTTACAAGGAGAACTGAGCGAGGCGGGTCCCATGGAGCGTTATACTGGCTGTCCTTCGTTCAACAGTGAGTAAGGTCGACCGCAGTTAGAGATATACACAGACAAGTGCTTGAAAAGGTTGATCGGACCTTCTTCTCTCCGTTCGTGCAGTCGCAGACAACGAAAACTCGCGTGTCTGGGTTCTCAAGCACGGGTTCAGGCTCCATCCGGAGCTCTTGCTTGAAAATCTACCAGATGCACACGCATGGAAGCATCTCGGGGTCATCCGCGACATAGACACGGTGGGATTACGTCTGTACCGAACTGGCAACAATGGTGACGGTGCGGGGTTGGATGAGGACATTAAAAAGGTGTCCGCAGGCACGAAATTAGCATTGGCAAGTATTGGGTTGCGACGTAATATGCGCTGGGGTCGTGCGTGGTAGACGGCAGCGATGTGCGTGCTCATCATGGAGGTCATCGTATTCGATGAAATCGCGCTGGCAGCCGTTGTAGTTTGCCGGACTCTTTGCCAGTTCCGGAGTGGCTGTGTTGCACAGCCACTTTAATTCCTCGAACTACACTCCCGACACCTTCAAGCTAGTCCTCAGCCATGTCTTCTGATCCCCGCTTTTCGCACTTGAAACATGATCCACGTTTCCGGAGGCCAAGGAAGCGCCAATCCGAGGTCGTGCAGGACGAGCGCTTCCGAGTCAGTTCCCGAACGCAAGAGGAAGAAGCAAAGACAACTGTTTCGATAGCCGACTATGCTCGCGGCATCGTGCTTATGGAGTCATCTGACGAGGAGGAGTACGGCGACGCATCTGTCGATGTTCATGAAAGTGATGACAGCGGGCAAGAGGCCGAAAACTTGCATCCAGACGCGGACAGAGTGTCTCAGGAAGAGGTGCAGAAAACGCGCAGGCTAGCCGTCGTTAACATGGATTGGGATCATATCCGTGCCGTGCACCTCTTCAAAATTTTTTCGTCACTCGTTTCGCATGCTGCCCCTCCCTCGTCTCAATCATCGGGGGTAAACGTTACGCGAGGAAGTATTCTCAGTGTGCGTGTATATCCCAGCGAATTTGGAAAGAAGCGCATAGAAAAAGAAGAGAAAGAAGGTCCCCCTCAGGAAGTATTTAAAAAGCCGCACGGGGGTAAAGATGATGAAGTCAACGAGAGAACGGTCTACGAGATAGGGTCCGGAGAGGATTATGACGAAGACGCGCTGCGTACGTATCAACTGGAACGACTGCGGTAGGTGGTCTTGTTTATATGAGCTATCCATGGCCTCAAACGACTGCAAGCCAGTTACTACTACGCCATAGTCGAGTGTGATTCCGTTGAAACTGCTAGTCACATATTCGATGAATTAGAGGGAACCGAACTCGAGCGTTCTGCGAACGTATTTGATCTTAGCTTTGTACCCGATGATATGACCTTTGAAGGGGACCCTAGGTACGTGTTCTCTTAACGCTTCCGGGCCCCGGTAGTTACAATAAGCATGCACAGAGACGAGGCCACTGAACTTCCCAATGCACCATATCGCCCCATCGAGTTTTCAACCGATGTATGTTTCCTCTTTCTACTTACGATGTCTATCGTATGACCGAGTTTCCTAGGCTCTTCGTCACTCCAAGGTCAAACTTACATGGGATGAGGAAGACCCAGAACGGTCTCGCCTGACTCGGTGCGCTTTATCCAGGAAAGATATTGAGGACGCGGACTTCAAAGCTTACATAGCGTCGTCGTCGGAATCAAATGATGAGCGCGATGATAGTGATAGTAAGGTGTCGAAAAAGAGCGAGAGGGAGCGGTTACGTGCACTACTGCTTCGGGGGAATCACGACGGACTTCCGGAGGGTTGGGACCGCGCCCAGGAAACAGAGAAGGATGGGGAAGCAGGGAGTGACGTGGACATGGAGATCACGTTTACGCCAGGCTTGAGCATGACAAAAGGTTTTGAAGACCAAACTACACTGGAAAGGTATGAACAGAAGGTGAAAGAGAAACGCCGGCGGAAGAAGGAGGCGCGCAGGGCGGCTGCCGCTGAAGATACAGCTGAGGCTGACCCCGACACCGAGGGTGTGAAGACAAAGAAAAAGAAGAAGAGGCGTAGTGCCAACAAAGACCACGAAGATGATTCAGAAGCCGAAGAAGACTTCTCGATTGACGTGAAGGACGATCGGTTCAAGGCCCTGCATGAAGATCATCAATTTGCGATTGATCCAAGTAATCCACAGTAAGTATCTCTACATTCGCATATCTTGCAGAGCGCCTGCGACACCTTATATCATAAATTCAGATTTAAAAAGACTCAAGGTATGATGGCTCTTCTAGAAGAACGCTCAAAACGCCGCAAGGATGATCGCCGTGAGGGGGGCGATGTACCACACAAGAACCTTGCCGTCGACGATGGGCAGAGTCTCCAACACCTAGCAGAACGTGTCAAAAGGAAAAGCGACCTCGCACAGGACAAAGGTATCGGGAAGCGGCGAAAACTATAGCTCTCCCACCAAAATATCCTTATCTCTATACTGTAAGCACAATACCTTGGCGGCAATCTTGTTCACCCCTTCAAATTTTGCTGCTTGTATTTTGCGGATGTACGACGTGCCTTGCCCAGCGACTATATAACACACAATACACCTTTCAAGTTGCCCTCCTTTTCGTTTCTGGAACCATGCTCTGTGGCGTCATCGTCACTGTCAGTTGCCTTCAAGCATTGGCATTCGTCCATCCACGCAGGTGGACAGCGTGGCGCACTAGTAGCGTCTCCCCACCGATGATACTATCCTTTTCGGGATTTCAGACGCGGCCTGCAGCGTCGTGGTAGAGTCGTGCCATCGAATACAAGCTGGTAAGATCGTAGTGCACCGCGTCGCGGTCTTGTCGAGGTCACCTACGTATGTTGATCGCGATAAATATGAGGAAGCCGAAGGGGATGTGGTTTGAAGATGCGTTGTGCCACATTCGCGTCTGACCACAAAATCTCACCGAACCCAAGGAGAGAGGCAAGAAAATGAGGCTGTATGGTATGGAAGTGTCTAGCGGCGGATCAATGTTCAAAACGAAAAGAAGGATCGATTAGCTCTATCCGAAAACACAAAGCATAAGACTAGTTGCTGCAATTCCCAAGAATACTGCCGACGCTACCTACTCGGTGGTGATTCGATAGACTGGGGACCGAGAGCTTACACTGATGTTTGAGATCGAGCTATTTTCTTCGTGTTCGCGTTACAGTCTTGGCACTGAGCGCGATGGAAAGACATGCGCTACGAAACAAAATTATCAAATGGTCGTATCCCCTTCTACCTCTCGTTGATCCCCGGTGCTCGCCTATACCCAATCACGGCGGTCCAACTGCAAAGAAGCGTGTTTACCGTAAAAATTGCGGTGGAGACTCACCGGATTTTTCAGATGCACACTTAGATGCAGTTATATTTCCTACGTGAAGCGTTCCATCGTTTATGCTGTTCAATCTTTGCGTCTCTGACATCTATGATATTCCAAGCTTCGTTTGTACTTGAGTGATGATGACCAGCTTTAAGGGATCAGGAAGATAAACTTCGAACGTCGTATGCTTTAAGGCGCGCAGATGTGTTTTCCCACATGTACGTTCGTGTCCACTGCAATGATGTCGCCAATAGAACCAAGTACATGATCCGTCGTGTCGCGCTCGCCGTCACAGTGAGGGGATGGGGTATTGGAGTTACGCCCATACTTCGTAAAGGTTAAAATCTGTGGACGACTCACCAGAGTATCATTGTTCGGTCTTTAAGTGATGAATACATTTCTATTGGATGGGCACCATGACTCTCTTTCAGGGAAAGCCACGTGGAGGCAAGATGGGGCGTGTCAACGGGCGGTGTGCTTTCCTCTTCATTGGCTTCGGTGTTTGTCGAATCGCCGACGCAGGCGACTATGACGTTTCGTAGCTAGATATTATGCGAATGCAAGTTCGGGGTGGCACTAACGACGTACGTACGGATTCCTTCAGTGAGTGAATTTCTTCCTTCGCACTCGGATGGGGACCCTGAGGATGTTTGTTGGCGCAACCAGAGTGGGCAGTGGGAGAGCTTGTGCATATATATATTGCCGGTGACTGCGATCAAAAGAACAAAGTATGAACGTTGAATACTCACGCCACGTTCGACATCCTTGATCGCTGCGCCCAAAAGGATACTGAAGAAGCGAGTAAGAAATCCACCCAAAGTTAAACGACAGTTCGATAATTTTTCGAGTGGATTCGCGGGCTTGGAATAACCTCAGGCATGGATGAAATAAATGACAGTGTCCGGGAAATTACGAGAAGTGCAATTCGCCGTCTGAGATGTGGTCGGAATGAAGCACGGGTCCAGGCCTCATCCTGAGCTCTTACTTGAGAGCATACCAAATGTACACGTATGGATATACGTCCTCGAGTCTTCGTCGCAGCATAGAAATAGTATGGGCTAACCTCGACTCCTGATCGGCAACGAGTGCTGCATGAAGAGGGGTCTGGATGAAATGTAAAAGGATGCGCTGGGGCCGTACGTGGTAGACGGCAGCGTCGCGTCGTCGAGGTCGTACCATGTAGCTTACCGGACCGCGCCGGCCCGCTGGTTCCGCAGGTGCATTAAATGTTGTTCGCTACGGTGTACGTAAATACACTCTGGCCCGTTTTCTCCAATCGTCTCCTCGCCGGGAGACGACTCGTACACCTATACAGACTTTCAACTTTAATCCAGAAAGACTTCCTGCTGGAGGAGAGACGAGAGACGACTGCACGTCTCTAGCTCTCTGCAACGGCGTCTTCTGTCGGAGTATTTCGTGGCACTGGCGTCCACGTCCAACTCGGCCTTCCCTCCGCCGCGAGAAATTTCTCCCATTCGTCTCGATCCATCGAGTATCCTTCTCTCTCGGGATCTGGGAATGTCCCGTTTCTTACAGCGTTCACATACCCGCTTACCCCTCGTACGACCTCCTTGCGCACGTCTGCAAAGTGTCGGACAAACCTGAGCCAGAGTAAGCAGGGAGGGACGTGACAGGATGTAAATGGCTAACCCACCTTGGTTTATGGCCACTCCATGTCCCTACCATATCGTCCCATACTAGGACCTGACCACTGGTTCCAGGTCCTGCACCGATGCCTATCGTCGGTATGTTTAGTTGCTCCGTAATGTAAGCACCCAACAAAGTGGGCATTGCTTCTAGCACGATGGAAAACGCGCCTGCGTCCTCTAGTGCACGTGCTGCACGGAGAAGCGTTGAAGCTGATTGTGCCGTACGCCCTTGGACTTTATATCCCGACAGCGATACGTGCCGTTGTGGGAGGAGACCGATATGTGCCATGACGGGTATACCGATCTTTGTGAGTGCTCGCACGTGCTCAACGGTCTCTTCACCGCCCTCGAGTTTGACGCCTTCTACATGTCCTTCTTGCACCATTCTGACTGCCGATTTGACAGCATCGCTCACGGACGGTGCGTATGTTCCGAATGGCATATCGGCGATGAGAAGCGGCGAAGTTGAACCTCGTGCAACGGCGCGGCAGTGATGAAGCATTTCATCGAGGGAAAGGCGCGTCGTGGACGGGTATCCGAGGCATACTTGGGCGAGGGAATCTCCGACGAGGGTGATATCGACTGGATGGGCGGAACAGGCGAGCGCCGTCGGGTAATCGTAGGCCGTCAAGACCGTGATGGGCGTCTTGGATGTCCGAAGAGAAAGCAGACGTCCGATCGTCGTCTTCACGTGTGGTGTCGAGGCTGAGGGTGTCGAGGCCGGAGGATGTTTTGCGGGTCGGACACTCAGCCGACGGATGGATTGCAGCGTCGGCATACAAGAAAGACGCCGGGCGTAGGGGCATCGAGTGCCCAATATTTTCGCGATCGGCACTGATTCCAGCCAGCTAATCGACATGGAAAATATTGGCGACGACGACAGCGTTGGTGGCCGACGAGACGGACGTATTTCCGAGTCGGCTTCAGCGGAATCACTGATGTCTCAGCCGCAGTGACACGCCAGTCAATGTCAGTAGGTCGACATATATAATACCCGTCAAAGATGACTCCGTTTCATGCGAAATCGGACCACACCTAAAATTCATGTGTCGGTCAGACCATTGTCAGCCATTTTATTTTTCATGCGATGAGATTTTTTCACAATCTTCCATTCCTCCCGGCAATCCACACCCAGCAAACACGTGATCCTCATGTAAGCACGGATTCTCACGCACTGACCGGGTCGTATTGAGGAATGCTACAGCGATGTGCTTGGTCTTTCCAAGATGGCTCTATACTCAACTGAAACGTGTTTAGGATTGAGCAACACAAAGACTATCCGTCTACGTCTCCGCCACCCTCGCCACCCTCTTTCTTCCATACTCTTTCAACTGCTTTTCTAGCGAGTATGAACGGATCAGGTGTCCATGCCTTCTTCCACGCGCGCTCTCCGAAGGAATACAGGGATCCGTCAGCAAGAGCATGGCGGAGGTGAGAGAGTGCATGAGAGGTTGGGTTGAGCAAGTTACGGATAGGTTCGGCTAGGGACAGTAATGGGGCGAACAAGGGCGTAAGAAGGGATGAATCTGTCAAGGAGAACGGATGGAGACTGGAATGGGTCCTGGAGAGTACATCGTAGGATGAGAACGGGCAACGATACGGTCATGCGGGACGTACCATGGACCTTCGATTCGACCAGACTTTGTAATCTCGATCCCATCGTCTAACACAACTTTCTCGTCCCTTACGGTTGCATTTATGCTACGCAAATGCTCCCGGAGTGCCATCTCCCTTCTCATGATCCACTCCTGGCGCTTCTGAGTCCAAGCGTGCTCCTTGCCAAGATCCATGGCCATCGTTTCTATCTTGTCTCGTACAGCGCGGGCGGAGGTAGACGTCCAAACGTATAAACCAGGATTCCATATCCGTGTGTCTCGTGGTTTCTGTTGGGGTTGTGGTTCCGGGGTTACTTGCATGCTCGAGGACGAGAATGACGAGCGGGGTCCAGAATAAGAGTTTGACGCAGGGACAGGTCCCGAGCCTATCCAATCTGACGACTTCCGTGTGGAAGGTTGGCCTTCTGGTGGGAGGGGAATCTCAAGCTGGCCGACCGTCGGTGTTGACGTCGAAGTGCGAACCTCGACTTCGAAGGGATATACTCGGCGGAGACAGATAGAACGACAGGTGGGTGGCTTGTGCTGTGCACGATGCAGGGCTGACTGGGTGCAGTAGAACAGACAGCGTTCGTCGGTGGTGTTCGGTGGTTGTCCTGGTGGCGGACGGTGGAGGGATATAAAAGGAACGTGTGTCGGTGGTCTCCGAGGCTGGTTTGGTGCGTTGGCCGACGTCCCAGCGCTACCCGTCGTCCGTCCATCTTCTGTCGACATTCCTCTCGTCGAGTTCCAGTGGGTGTCGCTGACAAAGCCGCGAATGGGTCGACTCGGAGGATGCCGAGATCGTTTCCAAATATGGACTGAGTTGCCGTATATTTACCGCGGCTTTTTTCTTTTCTTTTCTTTTTTTTTCAACGGCATTGAGTGACGAATCGCTGTCGCAGCTGCACGAACAGAAAGCCATTCACTGGACTTTCATACTGGTGCTGTGGGGAAAGTCCCCGGAGACACAGAGACAGTCATCGTGCACGCCTTATCCCCCGCTAGGAGAGCACCCAGCTCAAAGTATGCTGAGGGTACGTCGGAGGAAATATCGTGGCGTGTGCGGTGCGGATGGGGTTTGTTTTTATTCGGTGTCATGCCCTCCGACTTCGTGAAGTGGTCTGATACCGGTATCACCCCTGTCCACTCTGTCGCCCGCTTTAATCGGTGCGCCTTCTCTACTCGTTCTCTGCGGTGAAAGGGCCGCGAGATGAGTCAAGGCATCTTTTGCACGAAGATACGAGTGCAAAGTGGTGCTGGAGATGTTCCGTGCGTCGAAGCGGGCGTACCCGTTGCTCATAGACAGAGTTATGCGATTGCTGGCACATTGGTTGCCATCAACAGAATGGGGCTTACCGTCACTCAATGCCTCCCCTTTGGACTTAATTTTTCCATCTTTTTTGAGCGTTCGTCGCTCTGCTATCCATCTCGGATGTACGATGATGTTTGGTGAGTTTTTATTTCGTACTCATTTTGTTTTTCGATGATGGTTGCGATCGAATAGTTGAATTTCTTCAGGGAGGATCCCGCACGTACGTGGGGGATGTGCTCCACGATTTGACACTTCTGAGTTTCATGTTGTATTATCTGGCGTATGATTGCATGATTTGCTGATCAGGTTTATAGTGTTTCGCTTAGACCAACGTTTTCTGTAGTAGTCCACGTCCAGTCCAACCTCCGCTAAATTTGCCTTTGCGAATTTCTCCCCGTCACTGTGATCGTTCCACTATCATTTTCCGGGATCCGGTAATGTCCTGTTCACTCAGTTCACGTACCCGCCATCTCAAGCTCTAAGTGTTCACACCGTAAAACTTTCGGCAAGGAGGGAAAGACGGTAGACGTGTGCACATTCTTTTGCTTGGAGTCTGAACGCGCGAGCTCCTCGATTATTCCGTGGTTACTTTTGCAATTCCGCTTGTTGATCCTCGTACATGTTCATTCAGTGTGAAACAAATCTGCAAAGCAGCTGGTTGGGCGTGGAAATCAAGTACCACAATGTCCATGTCTGCCAAAGTGACCATGAGAGTGGATACATTGGAAAGCGGGGCAAGGATGACAACATAAATAATTAAGCCTATACTAGATGAGCATGTCACCTGTGTTTGGATGCATATCGTGGTGACATCCACGTCTCAGTCTACCACTTGACGTCGGCAAGTATCGAATGATCTGCTCGACTCAATCAACGTCCATTTTAGCTGCACCACCACCTCGTCGTCCCCCTCTTCCTCGCCGTCCACCACGGCTCCAGCGATTACCGTCGCGCGAGTTGTTCTTGTTCTCCGGTGGTATTTGTTGAGTATAGACTTTCGGATCCGTACCCGGTGGCGCGACAAGTACCGTGGCACGAGGGTCATTGGCCATGATCGAATCCGAGCGCATTTTTCTGAATTAAATTGAGCACAATCGGTAAGGTGCAAATGGACAGAGAACTCACGAGCCACCCCCTACCCCGTCTCCATCCATCAAGACGTCAACGCTTCCTTCCCCATCAACGATGTCATTTACACCTGCAATCCGCCCTGGTAGTGAGACGGCTTGGACGCCTACCACACGTACGCGGAGAATACGACCATCCGCAGGCTGTCCATCGAATTTGGATACAGCTGCGTGTGCATCAACGGGTTTCTTGAACGTGAGTCGTACAATCACATTAGGCGAGGCGGCCGACGAGGCAAGTTCAGATGAAAGAATGGGGCCACACCGTCGGAAGATGGCCTATCGTGCGCATAAACAGATAAGTCAGTCGAGGTCATAAATGAGACATGAAGAAAAGGGTAAAAGTCGAACAAAATGATACTACACAGGATGGAAAGGGATTACATACTTCGACATCTGCGGCAGTGGTTCCTTTGACCAACCCCTCCACCTGTATCACATTCCCTGACGAACCCGATGCACCTTTGATGCTGAGCGAACCAGACGAGTTGGCGGTATGGGAAGTTGCAGCTGTGGCCTCACGGAGAGCGCGCTGCACAAGGACGGAGTCTGCTCTTTTCGGTTGGGCAGCGGAGGTCACTATACGAGACGAAAGAGGCGGGCTAGAGGCATCCTCGTAAAGGTCGTGCGACCATTGGCTATTTGGATCTCCCTTTGGAGGACGGGGTGGGCGAGTCTGCGTTTTGAGAGGGGTAAGACAGAGACACCACGCAAGCGCGCGTCAGACAGATTTGACAAGGGAGGCAGCCGGGTCCGGAGTTCGTTTCCATGAAAAGGACCAGATTCGAACGTGCACGTGGGTGCAGAGAGGATAGAAAAGACGATGTGGAATGATTTTTTAGAAATTGAGGATGGCTCGAGGGATTGAATCGTATTTACGCACATATGGCGAAGCACGGTTGGCCGACTTAGGACGGACTGGACCACCTTCCGTTGTTCCTGATAAACGAGCCAACAGCGACATTGGGTTGCTTCTGAGTTGTGTGGAGACGTTTCCGCTGAGGAGGACGAGGAAGAACGTTTGGAAGGACGAAGTCGTTGTTTGCTTGTGTTTGGTTCCTGTAGTGGGCAAAAAAAAACCACGCTGGTCGTTCCAGTCGTTACAGTGGGTCCCCCCGTCCCGAAACCATTTCTATTCCTTTTGCAGCCCTTGACTCGGTAAGTCCCACTTTTAGATGATTGCAAGCGTTATTCCAACTCCTATTGCGAAGAGAGACCTTGTTGATCAGCACACTCGTAAAGCCGACCGACCTCTCAAGGACACGTTGGACATATCCAAAAACCTTACTTCTACGTGAATTGATAGCTTTCCCATCGCTTTCGGGTCCTATCCATTTGTGAGCTTACCCTATACTAGATACGATGGGTGGAGCTGGTGCGTCTCATGGTGTCTTCGTAGAGGTGCTCAGCTGACGTAGGCCTGCGCTACTGATACTGGTCGATATGCGGAACATAACGCTACTGCGACGCACGTAATCTTTGCGTTTCCTCTCATATCAACATGACCCTTCGTGGCCGACTGCAACGCATTTTACATCTGGTCGACATGCACCGTTGGCGACCGCAGGCTGGCTATTCCTTTTTGCTGTCCTCATGGCTGCTGGATTGCTTTTCACGATGGTGTTCTTCGTAAGTGTGGTTCTCCACCGGCTCTACACCTCCCTTCATCCCTCGACAACGAGTGTGCTCCGTGTTCATGATTTTCTTCAACCACGTAGATTATCATGTTCTCTGACCTCGAATGCGACTACATCAACCCGATAGATCTATGCAATAAGCTCAACCAAGTGGGTACACTAAGTCATCCCTTTCGTTAACGCTGACACGCGGCGAATTTATTCGCAAACTCTCTTAGTTCGTCTTACCAGAAAACATCGCACACGCATTTCTCACCCTGCTATTTCTCCTTTCCGGTCAATGGTTCGCCTTCTTGCTGAATCTTCCTCTTGTGCTATATAATATCAACAAGTACGTCGTTCGGCCATGCCTACTGTCATCTATCATGATGAACACGCGTAATGAAATAGGATAAGCAATAAGATCCACATGTATGATGCCACGGAGATCTTCCGTACGCTCTCTGGACACAAGAAGGAAAGCTTTATGAAACTGGGCTTTTACCTCTTGTCGTTCTTCTATTATCTCTATCGGTGTGTCTCCTATCCATCTTTCACTTCCAATACACGTATCCTGAGCCGACCTTTAACTTAGGATGATCGTCGCACTCATCTCAGAGAACGAGTGAAACTGATTTGTTCAACGGCTGCTGTCTTTCCTCTCGTCGCGATACCTTGGCGCAATCATTCTTGCTCAGATTGGAGATAATCCCATCCCGGTTTCTGCTAATGAGACGAACGATGGTGTGCAGAGGCTTTGGTGCATGTGCTTTACGATCTAGGTTATGTTGTGGACGTCGACATCGTCATTACGTTTTTCATAGTCATTTCATCTCATCAAGCATTCTTGTCAACTTACTTTGAAGTTGAGCAGATTTTCGCAAAACTGGGAAACGAGTCTAAGCCTGCTGCATAGGGTATATTAAAGGTAAACGAGCCTAGGAAGCACTTTCCAGCGTAGTGCCAAAACACTGCTTGAAAAACAGTGCAAATTGTCGGATAATCATTCGTGGCCTACTCATCTTCCTCCCAATCCACACTTTCTAGTGCAGCATCCCCTTCCATGTGCAACTTGTCCAATCCAGTAAGAGTCTCGAGGTAACCCGTCTCATTGCAAGCACGCTGAATCATCGCAAAACCTTCCTTCTCGTAAACCTTAATTACCTGCACGAAAAGGACCATCAGCGGCTTTTAGTGGAGTCAAGTCGGGTGATCAGCACCGCTTCACTACACCCAGTGCATCCGTCAAATGCGGCGCCTGTAACTAGGAGAGCACGGAACTGCGCCAAGAAGCCGCGTAATTGATGTGGAACGAGACCTAGAACACTGTTGGATGCAGATTCAGATCCAATGTCATTAGCGGTGGCGGATTGCGGTGGGGGTGGCGGAGCGTGGACACTACAGCAAGCGGGTAACATCAAAAGATGAGGTCTGGTAACTAAAGATCACAATTGGATGCTCACCCATCAGGATGCTGCAGAAGAGATACCATCAACTCGACAGCAGTAGACGCCGCAATCGGCGCAAGGCCCGGTCGTGTTACTGTACACATCTGGTCGAGCGTGCGGTCGGTCAACGACTGTGGACGCGCGGTGGGTTCCAAGCGTAAAATGATCAAGGAATTGAAAACACGTACGTCTGCCGGAGCGACGATATCGTTACAGTAGTAACATCCAAGGCGTTGGGAATTTGAGGATGATGCGGGTGCACGTGCACCATGTCTCATTACAAGGTACGTATCAAAGCCAAGTGCAGCATTCAAGACGATCTATGTATACGCGTCATCATCGGTATGGAACACACCAAGCGGGAGAACTCGACCTTGTTCTTGGCCGCGCCAAGCACAGTGGGTAGCCATCGACTTTCGCGGGAGTCCATCAGAAGGAAAACAGCGTCGTGTTCATCAAACAGTTTCTCAAGTAACGCAACGTCCTCCTTGGTTTGCTCCGTCGACGACACAGGTATCGGATGGCCGGGCATGGGTATAAGTAAGTTGTATCCCGTGGCATTCTGCAAAACAGGGTCACATGGCGTGCAAAGCAGGAAGTAAAAGCACCACAGATGGACGTACGATTCCAGGAAATATTTTCTTGAGATGCTCAGCAGCACACGCTGCCTTAGGTTTTCCACCGTTCAGGCAGTCCTCGAAATCAAACAGCGGTTGCCGAACTGGGTTGCTGAATGACACGCGAGAAGAGTCGACGAGAGTGATCGTACGAACACCCCAACCCTAAAAGTGCCGTCAGTCGCTCCAAAGCTTGAGTGAGGTCATATTCTACCATCAACGTGCGGGCTACGTAGCAGCCCAAAGTTCCTGCGCCAAGAAGAAGACACCTGGTGCGCGCAACCTTTTCGAGGTCTAATGAAGGGATAATCCGCCAACGCATGAGTTTCAGATTGAGATCCACCGCCTGATCAGCCAGTCTGGATGGCTTGGTAAGTCGTTTTGGCCTCTAAAGCGAACTTAATCATGCCTAGTAGGATCCATCATCGGTGCCAAATCCGCCATACGCGCGGCGAGTTTATTTGTGGCCGGGTGTCTTTCCCATCCAACTGCTGTGGGCTTGGCATTTGGCTGACCAGCTCCGCCAGTGACAATACCAAACCGGCTCTTCCATGATCTCCCACCAACAGGTAGTTCTCCATCTCTCCAACAGAGAACGCGAATTGACGACGTCTTAGACGGGTAGAGTGTTTGGAGATACATGAGGAGATTCCGTAGAGGCCAACCAGGATTATCAGGGGAAGCAGATGGGTCGAGGAAGCCTACAATTATCTGTTGGATGAATATCAGCCAAGCATAGAAAAATCAAATCAACAACGAACAGAGTCAGGCGCGTCACTTGCAAAGTATGTGTCTGCTCGTTCTATGGAATGAACTTCAGCAGCGTCACCAGTCAAGTTTACAAGAAAGAATGGCTTCGTTTGGGCGTGCAGTGATTCAAAGATAGATGATAGCTTGGTGGAATAGATACTGATCAGGAAAGACAATGAATTAACGGACAGTAAAATGACATGCCTGTGATGCGTTGAGCTCATGGTCAGCAGCTTTCCAGCCTTCCGTCGATATCTCCCACGGAGGTTTAGCTACGAAGGCCGGGAACGCAAACCAGTAGTAGTATTGGTATTTCTTCAGATCCGAGAACGTTAGGAGCAGGAACTGGGTAAGTTTTGAGGTATCCTTGCTCTCAACGATGCTCTGCCATATCTGTGGGTGTGGTCATATCAGCCAATGATAGTATCTCACACGAAACATTACGCGCGCACGTCGTTGGCGACATTGTTGAATGTTGTCGCTTTATCTGCGGTTTTGAACTCTTCGATGGTGTTGTAATTCTTGAACACGCCATGCATCGCGACGGACATCGGGGGCACCCTAACCGATACTTGATACGCCCGAGTATCTCTCATCAGATAATGTGACATACTGCAATGGTTGCTCAAACGCGGCAGCTCCTAGAACCAAGTTACAGCCCAGTGCCACGTCGTGACCCGTTTCGCGATCTCTGACAGATCTCCCGACGCTGTATGATCCGCTGACTGTCAACGACTCGTCTGAAAGGCGAAGGACATCGATCTTCAATCTAGTAAGTTCATGCCAGAATCCTGGCTGAACGAGAGACGAGAAAGGCGCGAATTGTACGACAGGCATGCTGTCGGGTGTCGTGGTTGGGGTTCAAGTGAATCGATAAGATGGCAGGGGAGTTGAATGGACCATCTTCCGTGACGACCCAAAATGGTAACCGTCCATCGTCCGCTATAAGCATCTTCATGAATCGCTACTCCATTCAACGGTCGTTCTACGTGCGACGTAGCCCGTCTGGTCACTGGCTCAAGCGCGGGAAACGTTGTGCTGGTCTGACATGATGCTAATTCTAACCTTGCAATCCCTTTCTGGCGGTTACCTTGCAATTATTCCGTGCTTCCGCCACTCTTTCATTCTTCGCCGTGTACAGCGTTGGATATCACAACCCCCATACCAGCGAGTGCAGCGAGCATTGTTGCTACACTGCTTCCTTGTCCGTGGCGGCTGGACTGAGGCAACGTCGGAGGCCGCTACAGGTACATCTGTCTCGTTTCCGATGTCCACTCCCTGATATCTCCCCGCCGTATTTTCCGTGGCTGCACATATTCAATTCGTTAGACGCATGGTTGCGGCTCGAGCCTCGTACGTACGGGAAACGCCCTGTGCAACCTTGCGTGAACGGGTCTGCCCTTCTAAAGTCGAGCAATGACATATCCTATGACGTTAAATCTGCACATTTATTCCGCCGCGCTTTTTTGCACCTACCGCGTTTTTTGTACCTCCGCCGCGTTTTTTGTACCCACCGCGTTTTTAAAAAAATACGAAGGAAGTTCAAAAACTACGGCTGCATTTTTTTGTGGGTTTGGAGTGCACTACTGAGGTAGAATGAATGTCAAAATATAAGTGATGTAGCTACTAACTACTGGCAACTTCGCACAAACTAAGGTGTCATTTTGAAGCTATGGCGAAGTAGTATGATCCTGTAAAATAGCAAAATACACGGTTGAGAAACGGTGAAGACTGATACAACATACCTGATGCTGGACACAGCTGCGAATGCGCAGTGGAGTAGCACAGTGGTCTTCCGGTCGTATGATGATGTGCCCGCACACGCCACGATCGCCCACCCCCCAGCTGTCCGTGTTCCTTCCGTGCTGACTAAGCTCTATGCGACTGCTCGTCCTCCCTCGTGCCTCCCTCAAACCGGGTTGCAGACCCAGATAACTACCTGCACTCTCACTCGGTTTCCTGTCCTTCATTTAGCACACCCCCAAAAGATTTCCGTCTTCATTTAGTGCAGTAGCATACTAATTATTCCTTACCAAGCCTATACTTGAATGTGCTTTCATTTTACTCATGAGTTTTGGTACCAAAAAACAGGAAGTATAGACAAAGCAACTATTGAAAGCGCCCAAAAAAATGCAGCCCTTCGTGTTTTTGCACTCGGTCCCATACTCTTTAAAAAATGCGGCGGGAGTACAAAAAATGCGGCAGGGCAAAAAAAAATGCGGCAGGGGTAAAAAAACGCGGTAGGTGCAAAAAAACGCGGCGGAATAAATGTGCAGATTTAACGTCATAATATCCGACGCTGTTGCGATCACTTCCAAATACTGAATTGGAGAGGCACGGGTGAGGGGGCGTAGTGGATTCTACGCAGGTTCGTCAGAGAGAATTATTTTCACCAGCGCCGATCATCCTCGGGACCTCGCCACGTTTCCAAAGAACGAGCTCTGCTCGTCGATGATCGACACCTTAGGAATATGCGCCAGACTACCGATTTCCCCTCCCAGAGGTTATACTCTCCGATACCACTCATCCCGCGGCGCTGTCGCCTTACCAGGGTCTGTACACTGGGGATGAATTTATTAGACGAGCAGTATGCGCGTCCGGCCTCTGTGGTATTTATGTCCTCAAACTTCCGAGAATACCGTCGCCAGTCCTGCACGAGGTCCTAGTGCTTGATGTCTCACAACCCACTGCCCACGGCACGAAAGATTACTGGATATTGAAGTAGTAGTGTGACACGGTGCCTAAGGCGACAGCGGGGATTAAGGTTGTGGACGCTGAGGGGCGTACCCCGATATATGTATAGACGGGACACGCAGCCCAGGAACAGAAGTGTCGAACGCATGCAGATTCGGAATCGTTGCTATGGCGAGAGGTCAGCTGAAGTCCATGAAGTGAGCTTCGGCTCTGAATCCTTTCCATTAAGACCGTGTGACTAGAATACAGTCCGCAATCGTGTACACCAAACCTCTCCGTACCTTGAAAGCGGTACGCCCCATGCCAAAAGTAACGAAGCGAAGCTCGACATTTAGTAACCAGATGGCCGGGCCTCCGACTTCGACGTGTCGTACGCACGTATGAGTCGTGCCTGGTCTTGACGATTGCTTTCGGTCTGACTGAAAGCAAAACCGCGGTTGCGTCGCATCCTCTGGACGGCGCGTACCTTCTTGATGGCCTTTTGGAACCTATGCATTGCAAGGTATATCAGTGGACCAGGATATCGTGGAGGATCAGACTAGATGTGACGTACTGCTCTTGACGAGGTCGGTAGTCCGGAATATTGTACTTTTGCAGTTCCTGGGCGATGTGGTACGACAATGGCATGTATGTACGACGATAGCTGACGATTCATTCGTCAGGCGGGAACCCGTGAAGAATCGATGCACACGCACTACTTCCAAGCAAAGTCTCGAGCGAGACAGATGAAGGGCACGAGAAGGAGCATGAAATAAAAGACCGCGTCTGTCCACAGCCGCGGGACAAGCCCATTGTACTCGGTAGAAAATCCGAGCAGAGGGGCAATCCATGCGTAGAAAGGAAGGAATATCATCGTAAACACAAACGAGCCCGGGATAGCTATGGGAGTAAAACTCGGTCACTGTCTCGATTGATGTCAGGTAACTTACCAGCGACAGTGTATTTAGTCCACAAACTGTACGGAGGTCAGAAGAAATTTGTATATATGAGCTAAGAACTCACTCTGAGATCAAAGCAGCCTTCCCGAGGACAGTTAGGAGTACAATGAGATATAGCGTCGTTCCCCAGAACCAGTGCCCCGAGTCAAGCCCGGTCGCTTGCTTCAGGTCACCCCAAAAGATGATGACGGAGAACCCAAAGAGAATCTACACCGGGACCTGACGTGAGAAAGGTTCGCACAACTTCCAGTACACGTACCAAACTGTGATACAGCGCATTGGCAATCCATAACCAGAATACGCTCTTCGTGAAGAACACGTTCTTCTGGCCCAGCATGTACAACTGCGGGTATCGGTCCAAGACC
Organism: Pisolithus albus; assembly: GCA_024613165.1. Classification (NCBI taxonomy): domain Eukaryota; kingdom Fungi; phylum Basidiomycota; class Agaricomycetes; order Boletales; family Pisolithaceae; genus Pisolithus; species Pisolithus albus. Next base: position 495,189 of record JANFAB010000048.1, read on the forward strand.
CGCGCAGACACAAACTGATCAAAGATACCGATGACAAAAGGTGGAAGGACAGTAAACAGGACATTGTAGAATGTGATTGTCCAAGATTCGTAGGCAATCTGACCAGAAAAATTGTTAAAGAACGAGTACTGAAAGGAAAGTCAGCGCCTCGATCTCGAATCCAAAAGCTCTAGGACACACCCAAAATTGAGTCATGTAGAGGCAAATGTTCTTGTAGAATGAGTCTAGTAATACAAGGCAATTAGAATCAGTACATGGCACGAAACCGCTTGTCGAGTGAAGACAGACACAGTATAAGCTTGGATAACCGCTGATAACTCCAAGCTCCATGAACAAGTAGGAGCTTTTTAAGGTAACGAAACTGGGATATCGCCACGTCGGCGGACCGGGCAGCTTGAAGACCCTATAACCAAAACAATTTACAGTTGCGTTATCGTTACACAAGCTACACGACATACCTCCAGTCCTGATATACCTACTCCAACGTGTGCGGCCTGAATCATGCTCACATCATTGGCGCCATCCCCTATTGCAAGAAGAATCGAGTCTTGGTTCTTCTTCACTAGTTTCACAACAAGGGCTTTCTGAAGGGGAGAAACACGGCCTTCCTAGAGTGCTTAGCTACACATTCACCACGATCTTGCAACGGACATACAACAGATGACAGCCTTGCAAAGCAGAGCAAGTTCAAGGAAGGACTTGGATAGCTCTTTTTGGAGTGCAAAACCGAGACTTTTTCCATCTGCGAATCAGGCTATAGAAACCAACAAATGCAAGCACAAGAATATGACCCACCAATGATAAGCGCAAGATCCTCCAGTTCTCCGGTACTCCGTTGGTTTTTAATGGCCGAAAGTCGCTTGGAGATGAATTCGCTGGTATCATGGGAAGTTTCCTCGTTCACAATGACCTTCGCAAGGCTCTCAATTTCAGAAAGTAGGAAGTGGCTCGCCAACTCACCAAATTCATGGACTCCGCGATTAATCTACAGGACATGCCAATGTTTATCGCTGTCTCTTGCCGATCGCCTGTTAATACCCAAACCTTCATATCCCGACTAAGAACACTCCAGGGTCGATGTTCTATCGCTGACGTACCTTGATTCCCGCCATCTGCAGCGTGTGGATAGTATCTGGGACGCCTTCCTGAAGTTTATCCTCGATTGCCGTCGCGCCAAGCAACATGAGATCTTTCTCAATAAGTTCTGCGGCCTTGTCGAGTGCTTCGGAGCGCCCGCTGAGCGTCGCAGCTGCCTGGTTGTATATCGTCGACCACTGACGGTACTCAGCTTCAGGGACGTCGCGATAGGCTATACAGAGCGTGCGCAACCCTTCTGTCGCATAATCCTTTCAAAAAGAAGAAAAAATGAGGGGATCTGTGTGAAGCAAAATGTTGCAAAACCGACTTCCTACCTCGAGATGTGAAAGTGTTTTCTCAGTAAATGTTTGGTGCTTCCCAAGACGCTCAAGGATTACCGTGTCGGCCCCTTTGCAGTACAATTTGATCTTGCCGTCGGGTGCGCGAACAACGGTTGACATGCGCTTTCGCGATGAGTTGAACTCGCATACGTTCAGAATCTCATACTCCACGAGAGAACCGCGAACGTTGATAAAGACGGAGCGTGGCTTGCGAGTCTATTGGCCCACTCACAGAAGATTGTTGGAGAACAAGTTTGTCAGCCAGGCGCTTGTAAAACAACAAAAACCGAGAGTCCTTACGTGGAATTGATACTCCAGAAGCTCCGCTCCGGCTACGAGGGCTGCCTCATCGGGACTACTTGCCTGGTAGTGAATTTTACCATCTCGTACCTCAGGTATCACGGTGTGGCAAACTGCCAAGAGCGTCATGAATTCATGAGCAACTGCTGTTGCACGCTCGCGCTCTTGTTCGCCGCCGCTCGTAGAACGTTCCACGCCACTCCTCCCACTGGAACCCTCCAACAATGCACGAAGATCTGCAAATGTCCTCCACGTTTCTCTCCCATCTTCCCCGCTAGCGCGCCCCTCATCCACCTCCTCGGCGTATGGTATTCCCCCGATACTGGCCGCCCGGAATACCATTTCGTTCCTGGTCAACGTTCCTGTCTTATCTGCAAATACGAACTCGACACGCCCGAGGTCCTCTACCAGAGAAGACGTTCTCACGACAGCCGGCGTGTCGCGCACCTCGTAGTACATGTCAAGGTCGGCGCTGATGAGTGCGGCATGCTGAAGTCTCACAACCTCAGTTGTAACAATGAGGGATATTGGAATGAGGTTGTTATAAAGGATGATAAACGTGAGAATATCTTGGACGTCAATGTGGAGATCGCAATGGAAGAAACTGAGGTGTCAGCATGTTCTCCACACGGTTTACGGGAGGGGCTTACCTTCGGCAAAGGCCTTGGCTACAAATGATTAGCACGGGGATAGGAGCACTGATGATGTTGCATACCTCGACCGGTAAATGAGCTGGTTTGGAATAAATACCATTGTTGAGCCGATAAAAACCACTACCACGAGCGAGTGTTGCGGTTGCATCAGTAAAAGAAATATACGTAGCAGTCAGGCATTGTTCACGACACTTACGGTATTTATGGAAGCACCGATTGTTGAACCGATCGAAAGCGCAAGGAGGAAGCCAAACAAGAAGATAATATGCACGTTGACCTGCTTTTCCACTGCCGTACGCTTAATAGGGGCAGCGCTATCGGGCAGCAAGCACGAATGCACATCAGCAAGACCAGCACACTTCAGTTCCCAGGACTCACGTTGCATTACGCATCAGCTTTGTTTCATGACCAGTGAAAACGACCAGCCCGTAAACCCAAGGCGTATTACGAAGTTGTGCTCCTCGAAGCAAGAGCTGGTCTGGACCTAGCGGGACCTGCTTTGGCATGCCAGCATCCGTCACGAGGTCAAGGGTTCCTTCGTACGTGTAAAGCGAATTGTTGGGTTGTTCGGAGCGCAGACAACCATGAAGACGACCAACGAGCGCGGGAGAGGTAAGAGAAGACGTTTGAGGTGAGGCCTGCTTAATTTTGAGGTTCGTCTCCCTGAGTAAGAATGAGTGACCTGGCTAATGAAGATATATGTACTAAATCATACCCGTCGAGATTGGAGGTCTCGATATAACAGAGACCCTCGGGTTCCGACGAAGAAATGAGAACAAGATCAGCGGGAATAAACTCGTCGGATTCGACTCTGACGATGTCGCCCACCCGAATGTCCCTCCACGGACGTGAGTCAAACCCTAATGATTCATTCAAGACCTTGGCGACGCGAGCATTGAGTTCAGAGTCCGAACGATGGCGTTTCTGGGGAAAGTGTTGAGATGAATATCACTGGTGACGAGGAAAGCACAAACCATATCCTCCTGTACTTCCTTGAAAGCAGAGGCAAGGAGCACAACGGCTAATGGGGCGATAGTCGTGTACTGGTTGGTCGGCGAGACACCAGGTATTTGTTGTATGCAGGCGGTAAACAAGAAGAACACGTTTGCATACTTGGAGAATTGCTCTGCATACGGCGTAAGTAAACGGAAATCGGATCCATGACTCAAAAGCACCTTTGAGAAACTTTGGGGTGAATGTAACGACATTATACTTGCTTGTCGAAACGAAGTTCGAGCAAAAATCGACGTTCATAGCAGAATTGTTGAGGACAATTACGCGTTCGCCTGTAGGTTGTATCTCCTTCTCCCAAGGCCATCTCCACTTCCACTTCTTCCGTCTGCGAATCGTATGTTTCCTTTGGGCTGGCGGTGCCCCCGGAAATGACGCGTTTCCCGGAAACGTAGCTTGGCTCTCGAAATTCCAACCGTGCGGCTGCCCAGCACCGTGGGTGGGTAACGAGGGGGACCGCGAGTCTAGCCCCGCGGGTGGGGCAGCTGCATGAGTGAGGGGAAGACCGCTTTCCTGGGACTGCATTGGACGTGGGGTGGTGGCCGGAGACAGGTCCAGAAGATCTTCGTCATCATCGAAGAAAGGATCCATCAAACTGGGTGCTGGTTGAGAATGTGCGTTTGCGAATGGTGGATAAGTAGGAGGATGTTGACTGCTTGAACCTTGAGCTGGAGAAGTGGACTTGTAGGCTGCAGGGTTAGCGGTATTGACCAAGGCAACGAAAGATTCCTCGCTGTCCATGGTAAAGTTGACGTGTCCTCGGGCGGACTGTGATCGATATAGACAGCGTAGGATGCCCCTTGGCGACGGGTCAGTCACCAAGTATTTTGACCGAGTGCAGACTGCGCAAGTCGTTGCTAATACTGTTCGCGCCAAGGCCTCACAGCAACATTTCCATTACATACACATTTTTACTCGAGTCCCAGCGTTGACGTCGTTTACTCTACCCTTTCACTCGGTCGGCTCTGCCTGCGAGGGTAGTCCTCCACTCACCCATCCAGCCGCCGTTTTCGAGTCGAGACACTGAGGTTTTTTCGCTGGCTCCAGTAAATCCCGAGTTGGTTGTGTTGCCAGCACTCCGGAGGACGGCATGGGCTTTCCTGTCTCTCCGGGATCGCCACTCTAGGCGGTAAACTTGATCTCGAGGACGACGTTTTTCTCTTATTCGCCCCTGTTGTCCGACTCCTATCCTGGGTATCCCATCTCCATGTACCGCACTGGGGACCCCTGAATAATGCCCAACGACCACGAGGCGCAGCGCATGCCAAAGAGAAGGCCAGGTCGGTCTACTTTGAAAGGCCAAGAAAGCGACCTTCGATGAGAGTAGGAGAATAATCTGAAAATCTGACTATTTTACCGCAGAACTGGGGACATACCAAGGCTATACCCTAATGGCGTACACGCCAGGTCTCTTGGTGCCGCCGGCTTTGTAGTGTAGTGGTTATCACTCGGGATTTTGATTCGGTGGACTCTTTCCCGAAACCCAGGTTCGAACCCTGGCAAGGCCTACCTTTTTATGGGCCATACCAATAGTACAAAGCTACATACGTGATGCTCTTGAAGCTCGAAGCCTTGGAAATTACTTCGTTGTCCTCCAGTGATCGTGTCGACCTGTCCCGTGTTACCCTCCCAATGTTGGTGATCCAGCTGGTTCGACAATTGAAGTCCCACTCAGAATATGCCGGTTTTACAAACGCTCCAGTCTGGGAGGAAACTTCCCGGACTCCGGCTCTTGCTTTTGCATCTACGATGTTTTGGGCTTCACTTGTACAGTAATACGGTGGTCTACTCTACGGACTCAAATGGATATGCGCCAGATTAGAAACCGTATACACCAGTCTACTCGACGGCTTGCACACCGTCGTAGTTCATAAGGCGTGAGCATGCGTCCGCCCAAGTGAGCGTTCCCTGGACCAGGCCTGTTACTACCGCGATGACGTCGTCGATAGATCCTATGAGTTGGTCGGTCGTATCGCGTTCACTGCCATTGAGGGACAACAAAGTGTTAATGGTCTGGAGTGGACGAATTCCATATAGGACTTACCGGAGTGTCATCGTCCGGTTTTGAAGTGCTGCGAGAGATACCGTTAATTCGGCATGCGTTCTTTCAGTGACGACCACCTACAGGCGAAATCGAGCGTGACACCAAATGGCGTGCCAAGCTCATCATTGCGGGCGTACCGCTTTCCAATCGACGTATTGGAATCGTCGACGCGGGAGAATATACCACCTCTGCGGAGTTTCGTAGCTGGATGTTATGTGAGCGCAAGTTCGGCATGAATTTGACGATGTACGCACAGACTTCCTCGATAAGTGGGTCGAATTCTTCTTTCGCACTCAGAGGTACTATGAGGACTTTTGTTGGCGCAACTAGAGCGGGCAGCGAGAGAACCTGCATGGTCGATGTGTATCATGGCGAGAGCAAGAACAACGCATGAACCCTTACACCACGTTCGACATCCTGTTCTCTGCACCAAAAAGAGTGTTCAAGAAGCGAATATAAAATGCGTCCAAAGCCAAACGACGGCTCGATAACATTCGGAGTGAATTCCCGGACTTGAAGCACGTTCGGATCGACAGGACAAGAATGACCGGATAGAACTCACTGGATTGTTTAAATGTCCTTCGTTCTATCGTGAGTAGCTCAGGAGTGAGAACGATTTGTTTCTCGTCCGCAGATATTGTCGTCGACCTGTCCACGGACAAGGAAGAAGGATACGATGTCTAGCAAATTACGAGAGATACGGTTCACTGGTGACACTTACCCCTGGGATAACTCTCCCTTCAACCTAACGAGCTCTTCCTGACTCATCTCTCCAATGACACGTTGCACTAGGCCAGCATCCCGACCAAGTGTCTTTCCAAGGACTTTTTTGTTGAATTCGGGTACCTCTCTCTCAGTAACTATTGGCTCTTTGAGGGCTTGACGGACGACCAGTGGATGTCCAGTGCGTGCCGAATGAACTGAAAGATCGTAAGCAGCGCGGTCAGCACAGCCGACGCACTCTATCCAGCCGGAAGAATTCTCGATTTCCGCATCCCAACAATCCGTTGCATAGTGTGCCATCTCGTTCGCCATGTGTTGCCTGAATCGTAGTCTTCGTGGGTTGATGCCAATCTTGAGCAAGAAGAGGTAGATGCGGGCAAGGAAATAGCCTAGCGTTTCGTTAGCTATCATGCCCCTGTCGACAGCTTCACCGATGGACATTTGGGTCACCTGAACGGACCCAGATAGCTGTACGGAGCGGTCGAGAAGGGGAAGTACGATATCGCGAATATCAGGGAATCGGACATGGCCTTTGCTTTCAGGATCGACGTAGTGTTCGATCTCGCCCATAGTGAACTCACGCACTCGAAGGAGACCGGCACGCGGAGAGATTTCATTCCTGAATGACTTCCCGATCTGGGCGGATGCAAAAGGAACCCGACCATTGTTGAATTCGAGCAAGCGCGAGAAATTGAGGAAATGACCCTGTGCGGTTTCCGGACGGAGGAAACTGAGAACGAGCTGTTAACGACGGCGGAAAAGGAGATCACAAGACCGTACCCAGGATGTTGACCAGTGGGACCGATGCTACTCGCGAACATAAGGTTGAACTGCTGGGGTTCGCCGACTTGGTTTCCGGTGTCTGGATTGCGGATATCGTGAGCCTTGCACAACTGACCTAGCTCTGGTCCAGAGTAATTGTCTAACTAAATCCAACACATAGCGGAACGCGTCAAACACAAGCGATCAAGGTGATGATGGAGAACGCACCCGAGCAAGGATGCTTTCGTACTCCTTCACGGCCTCGTCCGGCAGCTGCACAGCAGCTGTCTTGACTTTCCTCTTCTTCTTCGTCTTCTCCTCTTCCTTGACTTTGTCTGCTGCAAGGCCCCTTGCCTCCAAGTTCGCTGCGAGTCTCGCTTCAAGGACGTTTTTGACAAGGTGGTCAGCGCGAAGGACGTCTCCAGTTTCCACATCCTTCACCATCCAGTCAGCGAAGCGAGCGACGTGACCAGAAGTCTCGAAAACCGATGCAGGTGTTATGATCGTCGTATCGAGCTCAAGCATGTGATCTTCTACGATGAAATGTCGACGCCACTCGGCGATGATGTTGGCTTGAAGGGAAGAACCGGGGGGACCGTAGTCATATAACCCAGCTACGCCTGGAACTGTGGGTTAGTTGGGTAAAGGAGAGGGACGTGAGAGACATACCACCGTAGATCTCGAACGCAGGAGCGTAGAAAAATCGACGATTGAGGAGAGCCTCTAAGCGAGTCTTGTCGAACGGATGGGCAGTCCTGTTTACGCTGGTCATCGCTGCAGTGTGGGCCAGACGGGCACCGACGTGGAGATGGGCGAACGATCTACTGGCAAGTCTGACTCGCCACATCCACCGCGTCTGGGCAAAAAGAGATAATTAATGCTGACGTAAGTACATAACACTACAGGGTATGAACGGCGAGCTGGTCCCCCTCCTCCAATCTTCGCCGTTTCCTCTCCAAGTACCGCGACCTCGCATCCTGGATATCGTGCTCAGAGTTTCTCTTCTGTGTCACTCTCTGCGTAGCTTCCTCTTCTGCCTTTGCTTTCTCTTTCACTAACCGTTCTCGTTCCTCCTCCAATTGGCGGAGAACTTCCCGTGCTCGTCGTTCGTTGACCTCCCGTCTACTTGCAGCTGTTCCAACGGCTCTGTGCACGGATAGTGCGGATTCATCTTGTCCCACCTTCCGCAGAGGCTGCTGTAGGCCTAAACGTCGCGTGTTTGGCGCAGCGAGATTGAGACCAGCCGAAAGCAGTTCACGCTTGTCAACAATTATGTTGTCGTCATTGAGCTCCACGTCCTTTCCCTGTTCTTGTGCTATTCGTGCCAATTCAAGGTCTGACCTGGGAGCCATGTCGGGTGGTTTGGTGATCGTCAGGTTTGGACCTTGAGGACCGATGATTCGTTTTGGTGCAGATGCAGCTGCAACGGCCTCTTCATGCTGTTGCTCTGATTCCTCGAGTAGCTTGCGGTAAAAGTGAGCCATGCCAGTCGTTAGCCCTTTCTTTTTCTTCTTCTCGGCCTCTAAAGCGTGGTTATAGTCAAAGTAGAGCGTGAGAGAGATACTAGACATACCTTCGCGTTGTCTTTCTTCTTCTTCGGCTTTCCGGACCTCTTCCATCTGGTCCTTGTAAGCCTGTGTGACGAATGATTCCTTATCTGCGAATTCATCACCCTCCATCTGCCGTTCGTGCTGCAGCATCTTTTCCTCGGCTCTCAGGCGATCTAGTCGGCGAGTCGCAGCAGAAGTTAGCAATCCTTCGATATATTTCGGCTAGCAGAGTATATATCATGAAATGCCAATGGCCATCGACTGTATGGAACACACCCACTTTTACATCTGTTTTCTTGGTTTCCTTCTGTTTTTGTTTGACGTCCTGGATTATATCCCACACTTCATCATATTGGTAGGTCGTGGGGTCTAGTTTGAGCTCTTTCTCCATGCGCTTCTGTGCGGCCTTGGAGGACTCGACGTTCTGAGCAATCAACCTTTTGTTTGCAGAGACATTCTTGTTGTCTGTTGCGGTTGGCGCGGCATCAACGGTCGCGTCGTCGTCGAGGGATGCGAAGGGTTTGAGGGGCGGCGCTGTCCCGGCTGGTTTCGCGCTCTTGTTGGCGAGGGTGAAGGAGAACTTCATGAAGACAGTGGATTACGTAAGCGGGCATCTTTTTTTCGACTCGACCGATGGCGCAGAGCACTTTCGACCGGAGACGCGTCAATGGACCTGAGGAATCGTTTTCGCCTGTGTTTGACGACGAGGACGACGCTGAGCTTGGGTGGACGGTAAAGCACGGTCGAGGATTGGCGGACATACGACCTATCTGTACGACCGTTGTTGTGCTGATCACCCGGCGTTGACCACTTCATTGATCCAGTTTTGCAGCCAGGACTGGTAAGTCAGGCAAACGGTTCTGCGTACATCGAAACAGAGAAGACCAAGCTCGCATGCGCGGTGTTCGTGTGTCGTACTCCACACCGCCTCCGTAGGGTTGACCTTGGCTTTGTTCCAGGTACGGACCACGACAGTCAAAAACGACAACATATAGTGAAAAGGGCCGACTGAACGTGGAAGTCAAGTTCGCGCCCTTCTCTTGTGTACGAAGGAGATCTCCACTCCGTGTACGTGCCTGGCGTGACTTTCAGACTCGCTGATTGATTGGCCCATGAAGGATGCAGAAGACAGAGCTGTTGCCATCGCGGTCTATCAGTCAATCGTTTCGTCCATATGTTTGGATCTATTCCCGAAATCTACGATCGACGTCTTCATTGTTGTCATAGAAAATGACGGGATTGAGGGCTGCATAGCTTCTGGGTCGATCGCGGCAAGTACTGCTTTGGCTGATGCAGGTATCGAAATGCTGGGCCTTGTAGCATCCTGCTCTGCAGTGAGTTCGGCGATTGGGATGGTCATCACAATGCCATTGACTTAGTAGGGCATACGGGGAGATGAAATCCGTTTGGACCCTGTCGAAAGAGAGGCAGCAGCAGCAGACGGCACGGTCATCCTCTCCTGCATGCCTGCTTTGTCTGCGATTACGAACGTATATCAGTCAGGCAGGGTGAGCGTTCAAAGTGCACTGAAGGTGACGTTCTTTTTTTTCATGGTACTCGACGTGGTGACTATATTCGTATCTCTGCGACAGTGCATGGAGCTATGCCAGGACAGATGTATAGACGTACATGCTGTGATAGCGCAGTCACTATTAAGCAGTAGAACGTCTACGGGGTAGCATGCACTATCAACGTCGTCATCTGGCTGCTGATTGCGTGGGTGTGCTGGAACGCCTCCAAGACCCTGTAAATGCAGCCCGTGTAATTGTGCGGGTTGAGAGCCGATTTCAAAGCACGGTGGGTTAGAAAATCCTGAAGGGGTACTAAGTCGTTCGCATATGTTCTCATAAATCACCAGTTGCCTTTCGAAGGTTTGCTATCAACGTCCCTGAACTGCTGGTGAACACTTGCCCCAAAGACAGACCACGCATTAGCGGACCCTTACCGTCTGCTGTTCTGAACGCGCAAAAACAACCAATCCACGGCTTCACGTATGCCTTGTCTGCATAGAAGACTTTGAGTAGAAAATATACGGCAGAATACGTCCCGACTCACCCATTGAGCGCCGATATACCCATCACGTCTAAGCTAGCGATACGTTGTCGCCTCCGTTCCAGCTCCGCGTCTTCGTCCTCCCCATATCGCCTCCTTGCACATTCTCGTCTGTGTCGATCCCAAGCGTCATAGTCGTGCCTGATCTCGGTAGTAGAGAGACTATCAGGTGAATCTTGCTTGTTTGCGAGTAGAAGAAGCGGGACATTAAGGATTTGAGGAGCAGACAAAACTGAATCTAGTTCGGAAAACGAGTATCACTGTGAACGCGTCGGGCGCGCGGATATAAACTCACCGAAGACTTCCCACCCCTCGCCTAGTCGTTCACGGTCCTGAGCATCTATCACGTATACGACGGCATGGCAGTCATCGTAGTAACGATGCCATATGGAACGCATGCCACGTTGACCACCAAGATCGAAGAAGTTGAGGATGGTAGATGGGAGAGAAACCTTTCCCACTGTAACGAGTTTCGGGTAGTGAGACATGGATATCTTTCACCAACTCCACTTAAGCGTTGCAACATACTATTTTGCCCGACAGTAGGTCCAATCTGAGAGGGCTCAAGTCCCGGAGTGTCATTGTATAGAGTCTTGATTTTTTCCAAAAATGTCTGCGAGGCCACGGGAGATTTAGTGTTTCCAGATATTTGAGAAATTGTGGTACCAACCGTCTTCCCAGCGCCGTCGAGGCCGATGATAATCACTGAGAATTCTTCCTTTCTGCGTAACTCAACAGTCTGTGAAGCTGAACGTGGTCGTCTTTTTACCTCGTCAAATATTCGTGTAAGCCCTTGAGCAGATGGTACATGTCGATCCAGTGGGATCACGTGCAGTCCATTTGGGTTGGCCACGTGCTGGCATGATGGCCGAAAAGGGACAGCCCGGCTGACCGAGCATTTACTGTACAGTTCTTCGGCATCTGCCGGAAGAGTGATTGGGCGGGGATGATTTCTCAGACTCGGCACGCTTCACTCACCTCCTGGAAAAATGGGTCGTCGTCCGGCTCGCTGCTACCGCTATTGCAAGAACAAGCCATATCCCAAATCCCGCTACAACCGCGGTGTCCCAGACCCCAAGGCACGTCGGTTTTTGTTTGCGATGAGGTCAGTAATCTCTGATACCCTAGCAGATTCGTATTTTCGATCTAGGTCGAAAACGTGCCTCTGTAGACGAGTTTCCTTTCTGCTGCCACCTTGTCTCGGACGAGTATGAGCAGCTCTCTTCTGAAGCTCTGGAGGCTGCCCGGATCTGTGCCAACAAGTATGTCACAAAGACCTCTGGCAAGGATTCGTTCCACTTGCGTGTCCGTGTGCACCCTTTCCATGTCCTCCGGATTAATAAGATGTTGTCATGTGCTGGAGCCGATAGGTTCGTGACTTGTTTTGTCTCATACATTCCCACCTCTGGGTGGGCGGTTATCTGTTGGATTTGTAATCCCACCATACGTGATTGGTAATGACCTTCCTTTCAGGCTGCAGACGGGCATGCGTGGTGCTTGGGGAAAGCCTTATGGCACTGTAGCACGTGTGAATATCGGGCAGATTATTCTGTCCATTCGGTGCAAAGACTCCAATGCGCACGTCATCCAGGAGGCTCTCCGTCGTGCACGTTACAAGTTCCCAGGTCGTCAGAAAATCATTGTTTCCAAGAAATGGGGATTTACGAACGTGGACCGTGAGGAGTATCAGAGGCTCAAGGAAGAGAAGAGGGTGTTACAGTACGTCTCCCTTTTCACTGGATTATCACTCGGTTGCTGATACATTACCGAAGGGATGGTGCTTATGTACAATTCATTCGCCCGAGGGGACCTTTGGAAGCGAACCTCCGTGCACAACTTAGGGCGTAGGATAACTGATACGTCTGCTAGGCCCATCGGATTTGTCTCCTTCGATGTATTATGCCATTGTTTGCCCAATGATGCTTATCGTAAGAATCATCGCGTAGGACTTCAAGGTCGCTTTAGAAGGCGAAGGCAATACCTAACCTCATCGTGATGTCCAATCAAGTACCACTGAGTGTATTTTGTAGGAGAACCACATTAGGGGGTCATGTGACCCCCCTATGTAGCTCTCCTACAAAATACCCTCAATGCAAGCTCCGTCTCTCTCCGCTCTTCAGCAACCATGCGTCAGTAGTCTCATAGACATTCTCCGTCCAAGCTCACTTGCGCAACAGGTCTTATCATTCGCGATGACCCTGCAACGGTTGGTGACTACATCGCCAACTACATTGCCAAGCGGTTTGTAGCAATTGCTCTTATAGTTGGCGCTCGTCGTTGACCTCCTCCCAGAATAAATGACTTTTCACCGACAGCAGAGAAACCGTTTGTACTCGGTCTCCCAACAGGGTCATCCCCTATACCCACTTACCAGAGGCTCATCAAACTCTACAAAGAGGGCAAAGTATCGTGCGTAGCTGCACCTCCACTATTCCCGTCTCATTTGATTTACGTGTACATCGTAGTTTCAAGCATGTCGTTACATTCAACATGGATGAATACGTTGGGTTGCCTAGAGACCACGACGAGTCCTACCATACCTTCATGTTCCGAGAATTTTTCTCCCATAGTGTGTTTGAGGCCTTTTTTATATCGTTATCGATCCTTAACTCTCGGTAACTAGTCGACATCCCCCCATCGCAGGTCAATATCCTCGATGGCAATGCACCCGACCTCGTCGGAGAGTGTAATGCCTACGAGTCGCGTATAAAACAATACGGGGGCATCGACCTTTTCCTGGCGGGTATCGGGGAAGACGGACACATCGCCTTTAATGAACCAGGTTCTTCCCATTCCGCCTTGACTCTTTTACTTTATTGAAAGGTTCTTTGTAGGCTCCTCTCTTGCATCTCGCACGCGTATCAAGACCCTCGCGTATGATACCATCCTTGCGAATGCTCGCTTTTTCGATGGTGACGTATCTGCCGTCCCTCGTATGGCTCTCACCGTCGGCGTCGCCACCGTTCTTGAGGCCCGTGAGGTTGTAGTGGTCGTCACTGGCCTTCGCAAGTCTCTAGCACTCAGCCAAGCCATTGAAGGTGGAGTCAACCATTTGGTGAGTGGAATATTATGGCAAGACTGGGGACACTTCAGTGTCTCATCTCCTTTCCTCGTGTACCCTTCCCCGTCTCGATGACTTGTTACGATAGTGGACACTTTCTGCGCTTCAACTGCACCCGTGGTCTCTGATTGTCGTTGATGAAGATGCTACTGCGGGTACGTCACCCCTTTTGTTTACCCCTTATACTGCCCACCGAACTGGTTATCCATTTGCCGCTCCTCTTGCCGTTTGACCAATCTCATGTGCTGCCATGGGTGGAATGCACAGAGCTTCATGTTAAGACTGTCAAATACTTCAAATCAATCGAACGTGTACAGGAAGAAGTAGAGCAAGCTCAGCAGGCGCTGGCTGAGCATGCTGCTGGCGGCGCACTTCGCACTGGTGAGGCAGCTGCTGTTGGACTTGGTGGAGAGGCAGCTGCAGCTGGTTTGGCGGGTGGTATGGAGTGATGGCCCGCCTGTGTGGGGATGATATCAAGTCATTGCGTATGTTGTAGTCGACTGTTCGGTTTAGATCAACCTAGAGGTTGCTAGTTAGTTCCATAAACGAAGAGCAGGATTGGGTAATCGATGGTCATGTGACTGGATACTGCACCAATTGCGCTTTCCAAATACGTTGATCTGCTATGACTTCATGAACTCGCAGAGCAGAGTATAGAGTCGGGGTATACATTTACTTCGAGCTGCAATTGATATGATGCCCTTTCAAATACACCTAAACGAAAGGCCTTGTGACTGCATTAACGACACCCCGAGGGAAGTTCTTGTTCCCCGCTATTCATGCCTTTCGAGGACAGCCCAAAAACCTTTGCTGATGGGTACTACCATCAACTGCTACTTTAGCCGCCGGAATTCACGAAATTGCACATATCCTCAAACACAGACCGAAGACACAAGCTTATGAAGCATCAAGCAATCGAGTACCGCGGCGACATCACCCTGCCCTTTGACTACACACTCTCTGACATACGGAGGAAACCCGATACTAAAATGATGGCCTGAAAGATCACAGCAATGACACTGGACGCACCCAATCGCAGGTTCAGTTGTTCCTCATTTTTGCTTTTCCAGCGGCGGTATACATACGTACCGCCGTCATATATTGGCATGCTTGATAGGGAATAGCCTCCACTAGTATCGGCCATAGGAGTAGACTGGTCTGGACCATAGTCGGGAACCTTACCATGCCAATCATGTCGAGTGAGCCTTGTCTGCCAGATTGTCATATTCCTGGTTGGGTTCGCACTGTTCCTTTTGTAAGTGATTCAACTAGCTTCAGTGTTATGGAACGTCCATTGCCATCATTGTCAAGGGTGACGATTTTATGAGGGATCTGACTCGTGAATCTCGAGCAGGGATAACGGGATATCCTCTTTGTCGGCGAGTAGTGGGCGGAGCGTCAGGACTAGAGTGTGTTCACTGAGGGACAAGCACGTCGTACCGGGACATAGCTGAGGCTCACCGAGAGTACCGTTTCTAGCCGAGCTTTTCATTCCCCAAGGCCGGGTTAGAAAAATATTTTTCGCCTACTCAATGTTCTGGGTGACCTTCCTGACGTTCTTTGCAGAATATCAGCGCAAAGTATAACAGAATACCATAAACGCACCGACAAGCTTGAATTTGTGATACCCACATGTCAGGGCACGTATTCGTGTACAGTCCGAGCGTTGGTAAGGTCTGTCTCGAGGACCTATTGTCTTCGCTAAGGTCAAACTCCGCCGTTGGCTGCTACGCTCCAGTTGCTAAGTCTCTTTCCCTTCGAAGAGCATTTTCTGGCCATGTGATTCGTATGCAGGAGTATAGGTGAGGTTCAGCCATCTTTCGAAGCCACGTTGCCAAATAGAACGACATGCCTTTGACTACCTGCTATGCTCTTGGACGCGTTGGTATCTGGAGATTTACATGCTACTAGCAATCAATGGAGGGTTAGTCCACCTTCTCATCATACAGTATATCTCTTAAGACTCGGTAGTACAAAATGGTCACCTTGAGATTGGAAGGCCCGGAACGAGAACTCTCGACGGGACGAGCGCAACAGCGCAACTGTTACGTCTAACATTAATCGCGACGTCACCTTTGCCGCCACCACATGCAAAGGTAAAATTTTCATTTGAAAGAGGACTGGGAAACGTCCCTTTACCCCGGAGAGATCATCTCTTGCTTTTGTGGATCATACGTTACACCGGGGACCCTTTCCGTGACGGCGTTCGCTTCCCCTGCAAGGCGGAGAGCGACTGCCCCCAAGAGCTTGACACGCATAATCGACTTGTTTCCGATCCACGGCCTCTTCCCAATACTGCGGAACTGATAGTTATCAAGTACTGGCCATCGGAGATCAAAACATGATAGTGCCTGACGAAATCTCTAGACTCCCTAACACTTGGGCTAATGAACGTCAGGGAATGTCATCGAAACTGGATTACTGCAAGAGCATATAAGCATTCAAACCTTGCACAGCGACGATATGTACGTGCTTTATGAAAAAACACCGTCTAACTACACTGAGTGTCAGTTCGGTGAGTAACATCCCAAGTACGTGGGCACAAGCAACCGCGCAATCAAATGAGTTGTGGATTGCGGAAAACATTCTGTCTATACCAAGTAAGCTCTGTGGAGAGTAAGCGAGGCAAACAATCCGTTCCACCGATGGACGAACCCTTAATCGAGCACCTGATATCGTCGAGAGCCCTAATTTGGTCAATATATTGAGAGCCGGAGCTATTCTTGCCCTTACCTATGATTTCCACCTGAGAAAGAATTCGGGTACTCGAGATTTGGATACCATCTGCGACACAATTCCTACGAGATGCTACAGCTCGGGAATGAACTGGAGAAGAATTCAAAAGACATACCTTAATAGATGAAACGTCTAAGATAGTTACCATCTCAGCTAAACGAGGAGATATGAGGTTGAACGGAAGTGGTCTACCCACCTATAATGCTGCGTTACAGTTCAGTCGAAGTAGGGGGAGGATGTCGCGTGACGAAACGTACCGGTAATGAAGCCAATCGACAACCTCGGGCATTTCTACACTTAGAAACATTCGATCTATGTGAACGGAATTTCCTGCGAGGACTCCTGTTTGCCGTTCTGGTACCCATCTTTTGATATATCGCAAGACCGCGTTGGAGACGTAATCCCTGGTGTGTGGAGATGCGAGGCAAGCTTGGGTCAGGCCCGACTTCGTATGTGTTTCAGTGCATTGCAATCATATTGACTGCATGTACGTACTCGACCGTGATGAGTTTTACACCACTCGTCCATACTGTAAGTCCGGTGGGCGACCGTAACAGGCTAAATAGGAGGGACTCACTTGTCCAAAGCAGATTTCTCGGCTTTGATGACGAATTGGAGGCCATCATCCACCAGTTCCAAGTTACCGTTTGTTATAAGAACAGCAATCTCAAGGAGCTTGTCTTTCTTTGGGTTGAGTCCGGTCATTTCACAGTCCACCCAGACGATGGGCCCCGCTTGAAAGTTCAGAGGTACTGGTGTTGCCATGGATGACAGATTCATCGCAGGAAACTTTCGTGCTTTGTGGAGGAACCGTCGCGAGAGCCCGAACGACGTAAGGAGGTGTCGGGTAGAAAGAGAAAGCATGAAAGTATGGTCATGCAAGAGTGGCACTAATTATTTACTGTAACAAACTGTAATATGGCTACAAGTACGTAAAAGCTGAGCGACAAGGTTAATCCCCAAGGTATTGAAGGCTGTGTCGACCGAGAGTATAGTGAGGACCAGCGATAATTAAACGGGAGCAGACGCCAGGTAAGGATCTATTTCCTCGCCATCGCTGCTGCCTGAGGACGGGGATTCCTCCCTGTCTTTGACTACTGCGAATGATGATGTGCCGTTGCCTTCTAACGAATTGCGGGTACTGGGATTGCGTGCCTTGGACATTTCTAACGCGATCTGGACCTGGCTCGTAGATGTCAGGTCTACGGCGGCGTGCTTGGAAGTGCTTGATTCAGATATCGACGAAGACGTTTCCCCAACATCGATTTCGGTGCTCAATCTTGATCCCCTCGCAGCCATTAACTGCTCAACCTTGGAATGGTTGACAATAGTCCTGCCCAACTGGTATCTGTCGTCAGTACACTTTGTATCACCGTCAAAGAATTTGGTGAACTGACTGATATCCACATCGCACAAAACAGCCAACTGCATAAGAACGTGGGTCAGAATTGCTCGCTGGTGAGAGTGACTCGGCGCACTAGTAAATGATGTTGCCGTTCAGTGACGTTTGAATGACACCGGTATTACAGAGTACCAGGACGCCCGTCAGAACTGAACCCGTAAGCCCTGCAGAACGCCAAATTTCTAGATAACGAGACTTACTCGATATGATCAACGGTGAAAGTGCGGAGTCACGCAATACGACGCGTCCAAAAGCGCTACAGGACCACTCTATCGGTAGTTCGACACCTCTCCAAAAAATCATGAAGAACATGACTAAGTGAGTTGCCATAGTCGTTGTCCTTGCTCGGTATCAAACGAACACGCCCGTGTTTAATGTTCGGTGGACTCACCCAAAGTAAATGGTATTGATGTTGGGTTTGACGACAAAACATGTCTCCGAGTGTTCCGTGTTGGGTATAGCCAGCCACGCACTGGCACCTAGGGACAATAACTGAAGAGTACAAAACAGGACCAAGACCGATAAAATGGAACAGTTCCTTTGAAACAAAGCGTATACTAGAGAGAATTCAACGACTTTCTCAAACCAGAACAATGACGGCACGTACTCCGATGGATCAATGCAAATTCCATTGATGACAATAGAATTTGGATGCTGATCGCTTGGTATACGAACCATATCCTGCAATAAATGGCCGGTGTGGGCAAGAGAGAGGCGATCCGCAAGCTGACGAAGACGTTGAAGCTTAGAGAGAGAAGTTAGCGAGACGGACGGAAGTATCCATTAATTCCATTACCCACCCTTGCCCTACCAAACCCACGTATCTTTCGATGATATGGACAATTGCGTAGAGGCGACGACGACGGACGTTGCTGCAACGTCGATTGATTACCTGGTGGCTTCCCAATTAATCTGCACAGACTTACGGCCATACAAAGGTGACCTCATCTCGCAACAACCAAAAGAAGTCCACGAGCATCGCAGCGAAGGAGGCACCTGTGGATGTGAGTCAACCTGATTTCCCCTCAGTGTCGTCACGTACATGCAGATATGGCTGCCTTGAGAGCGAGGGCTTCCATGGCGTCGGACATGGGCCACGCAGACGTGATCCCCGCAATTCTTCTCCTCAGTAGGCAACGAACTGGTCGAGTCGGAGCCTTGGTAGAAGAGAGAGTCGTCGCCGATGCGAGTAGTAGCGGTGGACTCGACGCATTCCGACAGGGCTGAATTGACTAGCGTATATATTGGTAAAGGCCAAGTGAACAAACGTAATAACCTGTCCCGTCAGGGATGGTGCGACTACGGAACCGCGACTAAACAGAAAACCGCCTCTAATTTCTCTCCCAGACCATTTTGCCCATCACCCATGTGCTGAGCACCTCCCCATGTCGATCGAGTACCACAAGGTCCGCATGAGCCCCTGCCCTAAGGCTGCCTTTCTTGTCCTCGATACCTAGGCACCTGGTAAACCAAGTCAAACGCTCATCAGGGACGTCCGCTAGGCGCAATCAGGGACTTTACTTTGCGGGATTCAGAGTCGCACACTTGATGGCTTCCCCGAGGGAGCACCCGGTGAAGCGAGAAAAGTTTCGAACACATTTGTCCATGGTGACGACGCTGAAGAGTTTACCGTCAACAATGGGAAGTCAGGTCCGGTCGACCGTAGAAATGGGACTCCTCACCTCCCAGCAAGAGTCGTCGTACCCTCCAGATAAAGCCTGTCACCATCCTTGTAGAATCGTCGCCCGTCGCGCCATTCATAAGTGCCATCCTTGAGATGTGGGTCAAGAATTTTCATTGCTAACGCCTGTTAGGGTGTACACCAGTGCAACTGGACCATGACGTACCATCAGTAATCAAAATGCATCCTTCGGGGTGCGCAGAGTACGCAAGCTGGGAATGTTCCGTTAGTCGTCATCCACATTGCAATGCCAGAACAACTTCTCACCCTAACAGAATTGGGATGCGAGTGAACGCCATCAACGATCAACTCGTAGAACGGTCTCTCAAAAGGAGAAAACGGCATCCTCTCGCTTTGGCCGGAACATACGCTCTCGGATGGCGTTGTCGGCATTGTACTTGGCGAAGAAATCACTCCCGAAAGATTACTACGCCCCAGAGAATGATATTCCCTACGCTTTGGAGTCTGCGGTGGTGTGCGGATATCGTCAAATGCCTCCGAGGCGTATGGGCCGGGGAAACCCGCTTTCATGGGAGTGCAAGATTCTGTTTTCGACTTCGTCTTGCTGGTGAAACGCGGTAGGTTGGCCAGCTCTGCAGCTACATACGGCGAAGACCCCAGCAGCCCAATGATCGACGGGTCACGATGATGCAGCTGCGGCATAGCATTGAACAGATGAGTAATGCAACGCGCCCCATTTTGAATGGCTGCTGTTGCGGTGTCTGTTGAGCAAATACTGACGTACAACGTTGAGAATCACGTCTAGCGCCTCCGTCCCGAGAGAGACCTACCTGTGGCCAATGTTGAAGCATATCCCTCTCTTACTTACTTCTGGGATGGCTTCCATCACGCCTTCAATCTCAGGGGCAGCAGTGATGATACGAGCCCCGACTGTCTCCTGGCCGGCGTCATCTCTCATTAACCAATCCTCCGTATCTGTGAGGTTTTCTAGTTGATATATATCTTCGAAAGTCTTGTAACCTTCCGAGGCCGGGATGATCAGCGGGGGTGAATGTGCACCACGTTTGGTCATATGAAGGAATGGTCCTTCCACGTGCCAACCTAGTAAATGCGCTGCGTTCGGAGGAGACCAAGGGCGGAGAAGCCTCAGAATCTTAGCATAGAGCGATTTCTCTTGTGTCTAAGACTAACATCAGCCACTCGTAATGTCACCCACGAAGGAATGTCGCGACTAACAATTATAGTCGGCACGATGGCAGTTACCCCGGTTTCTACGATTTTCTCCGCCACGCGCTTGAGACCATCTCGGTATTGTTGGTCGCCCTCGTACACAGAGAAATCGAAGCCAAAGCCTCCGTTTATTTGAATGTCAATGAATCCCGGACTAAGAAAGGGTCGGGTCAGTAGTGGGCGGTGGGTCGGATGTGACCCCTAAATGTCACCTCAGAATGTTACCGCCTAGGTCGACAACCCTGTGGGGTCTTTGTTTTCTCAGATAAAAAGTTCGCTGACCTTGGTTAGCCGACGGTGTCGCATAACCTCACATCCAGTCGGTACTTACCTGGGCATCCAATATGACGCCACGGTGCTCGTCTATCCATAGGTCCTTCTCAACCAGACTGCCATCTTCCTGAGGCAGGAGACAATTGGTGAAACACAGCAGGCCGTTCGAAGACTCTGCAATGGGAGCGACCATGATGAGAGTAAAGGCGCTGGTCACGGAACCTGCTCAAGGAGACCAAGCAAAGGAGAGATCCGGCCCGCTAGCAAAACCCCTCTTGAAGCCTTTTTGCCACAGGACAATAAGAGGGGCATCCAGCTGCGTCATGTCATTGGTCACTACCAGCTGGGTACTCCGAGCGATGGATAGGGACAACGCACGTGGACCGCGTCATACGTAATTCGCCTATAGCGGACAGTCGCCAAGTCTGCTTGGACAACACAGGTGAGTCGGTACAGCTGAGAGTCATGTGGTCCGAAGCTACATTGTAGAGGACACTAGGGTAAGAGTAATGGCTCACCGAGCTTGGCGTCACGGGCTATTTGGTTGCCTTCCCTAAACCGGGGCGTGTGCATAGGTGAGCCTGATACATTTCTCCCGACTTCTGATAGAACGACCTTGGGTTGTCATGCGGTCGACTTCTAGGAGCCGAGCCTTCACTTCAAGCCTCAGGGCGCCTGAATGGAGACGGCAACTCTATGACCCAGCGTACGACTCTGATAGGTATTCCTCTATACATACTACATCTTGATGATGCTCCGACCTCTCCAGCGTACCCGAACCTAGCCACATCATCTATCCTCTTAAATCTCTATCATGCACGACCCCGGCGACTAAACCGAGCGCAGTTGAACCTGTTCTAGCTCCACACCTTCCTCGAGGTGGTGACCAGCCTGCCTGTTACGCAGCTTCACCGCTTGTGGCGGGAGGCGAAACATATCGGGCTATTTGGATAAGTACCGGTTGGCTGCTAAGAAAGTATCTTGACTAGCCCGTGCGTTCCTCTGCATATGAACTTGGCCCTGTCCCTGGTCGTGACTGCTACCACGAGCTTAGAAACACGGTCCGGCGCCGATGGGTGAAAGAATGGTCCAGAATTTGCTGCGCATTGACAGACTTTTACAGGCAAGTGCTGCGAAATTCATCGTGTGTAGCCCCACCTGAATCTCAGGTTCGCATGGAAATACCATCGGTAGGCAGACAACTGCAGCACCTTTTTGCCAATTCGCAAACCTTGCGAGCTTCTTAGACTCCATTAGATCTGTGTTGTAAGGGGTGCTGCTGCGTGTTCGTCTCCATTACTGAAGGAACCTCGGAGTGCACCTTGTGCAACGGGGATTCTACATACCATTGCCGAGCCTGTGGTACCACCAAGTGGTCCGGTTGATGGATAGTGCGGATGCAAATTTAGTGGGTGTATGAATAGACTCCATGACGGTTTCATCAACGAATGTAAGGACTTGCTTTCAAATTCTGCAGACTCGCTCATGTAATATTTGACAAACCCAGTGGAGTAAGGGGCATATAGTGCGTGCCAATGTTTCTTAAAGGCAGCTCCATTGCGATGGGATCGTTCATTCTTGACGGACAATTGATGGTATGCCGACGAAGGATCGTAGTACCGGTGGCCGCTAGGCTCGTCAAACCCATGGGGAAGTACTTTGGGTGCCCAGGTGAGGTAAGTTCCAGTATGTGTTCTTAAATTTGTCAGCAGCAACCATACGCCGCGGATTTTTGTTGAGTCTGGGCTGTTTTACTTCCGGACAACGGTCAGATCGCTAGC
Source organism: Pisolithus albus (assembly GCA_024613165.1). Lineage (NCBI taxonomy): Eukaryota > Fungi > Basidiomycota > Agaricomycetes > Boletales > Pisolithaceae > Pisolithus > Pisolithus albus. The sequence goes on from JANFAB010000048.1 coordinate 517,827, forward strand.
TACAGGGGGCGAGGCACGGTACAAGGATAGTTAACAGTCCATTTCCCCAGTTGTGGGATACATTTTGTACGTCCGTGGAGCAACCCACGAGCGTCGGAAAGGGCTGTGTTCCAACCCTCCAGCATGCCTCGCAACCAAGATCAGTTAGGCAAGTTTCTCCCGAAAGTCTGGGTGGTGAGATGATGGAAGTATACCCGGACTGCGTTCGCCCGCGTGCTCAGCACTGTTCATCGAGGTGTGGGTGCCGTCTGCCCTTTTAGTGTTCACATCGAATTCCTCATCCAAGTGGCCAGGGTTTATTGCATTGTGCAAGTAGATTTTCTGCGATATACATAGTGAAATCTCGCTGACCACTTCTATGAGAAATTTCTAATGTGGATGTGCTCGCTTACAAAGGTATAGCAATGAGTGGTGGTCTATCTTGATATTCACCCCCCGGTCCCCATTTCCTTTTCTTTCCCCTTTTCTTTCTCAGATCCTGATCCGTCCTCTAAATACAGGCGGTTCTCCTCGATGTAGTCCACGACGGCTGACGGGAGCAAGTACCGCACGGAAAGGCCCCGGCGGAGGAAGAGCCGGACCTTTGTTGAGGAGACATCGTTCTGGATGAGCTGAGGTATCAGGTAGATGTTGTGACGCCAACGGGCCAAGCTATCTACAGCTTGGTCCATAGTTGAGCCTGCACGTTCGATGATAAACGTGCCGTATCGTCCGAGGATGTGTTCGAGCTAGTGGGCAAGTATGGTTCAACTCTTCGACACAGTACCACACAGCACAGGAAGATACAGGGACGGAACGAGCAAGCGGGCAAAACAACTCACGTCCGTGTGAGACCAAACACCAGGTTCGGACATTGTACATATAAGGTCTGACCCGGCCAAGAGCATGACACGGACATCACGGCGTTCCCCGTCCTGCGTGTGGACACCGCCTAGCACCGTATTTATCTCGAAATCGAAGTGGTCGAGTACGACTGCGGTGCGTTGGTAGTTCTGGAAAGCCTCCCATGGGTCAACCATGAGCCATGAAGATGTTTGCTCGGCGGCGAGGGTGCACATATTGACCCTAAAAAAACGGAAACGACAACGTGAGACACATAGCCACATCCACGATTTGTATAGGAGATGGGAGGGTGATTGGGGGCATGGCGGGTGGCGACGAAGTCCCTGATAAACCCATGGCAGAGACAAGCATAGGAGCAAACCACGACTCCTGCTCAGGTGCCAGAGCCCCCCAATGTAAGCAGGTCCCAATCCGCACGGGCATAAATCATTCTCCGGTCCGGTCCGGCCACGAACGTCCCTGGGCATCGGGGGACGTCGTGTACGGTTCCACGCATCAAAGAACACTCATGAGGGTAACGGGGAGCACACGCGCCCTTGTTCGAAGTTATCCGCGCTCACCTGTGATGAGCATTGAGTAGACCAGGCTTCTTGTATTGATCACTGACGGGGCTGAGATATGCCCCGACAATCTCGAAGTCAGTGTGCTGTCGAATATAATCTTTGGCCATCTCGAACATTCGAAGATGGAGGTAGGTGACGGGGCTGAAGGATCCACATGCTACGAGAACGATAGGTTGTTTAGTAGAGTCACGGAGGACCGCCCGAAGGCGGTGGTGGGGAAAAGAATAGTTGGGCGGATAGGTGAATGTGTTCGTCCTGCGAGGAGGCACTTCGGGAGACATCGTGGGGTATGATCTGAGGGTAGCAGTGTGTGCAGGATTCAACTCTCCCGAGCTGTGTGACTGCGCTGGTCGTCGGAATTGGCGTTTGCTGTAGAAAACATATCAAGTCAATCGTACCCACGATGACGCTATTCCGGCGCTCGTGGACAAAAAAGGGTTGACATTACAGACACTACGGCTGATACTTAACCGAGTGACTCGATAGGTTCTTATACATGGTGAATACTACATCGCTACAATCGTGTGTTGATAATGATAAATCCATCGACTACTACTAGAACTTCCGGCGTGTTTCGCCGCTAGCAAAAACCTATGTGCGCGCTACCACCGTGGCGTGACCACCTCAAGTGGGCTTGCCAATGGCTTTTTTGCGCTGGACGATCTGACCCTATGGATATCATGGAAACTCGTACAAGCAGAGAGGGAGAGAGAACGAAATCAATAAAATGAACGAATAGATAAAACCAAGCGGGCCCGCTCAGCAGACTGGAACCTGCCAACTCCCTTCGCCGCCAAGATGCGATGGAAAGGCCCGCCCTTGGTATTTTGCCTTCTCTTCCGCAGCATGGTCGAACGAGTTGGGAAACAGGTCGAAGGAAGTTTGGTCGGGAACATGGCCAAATGACGGTTGCATGTATGGCATCATTAGGCCCTGGTAATCTGGACCGGTACGTGGGCCGCCCGACCCCAAGAATCCACAAAAATTGTTGATATTGGGCGCTGGCGTCGGTGCATCCATAGATAGAGACGAGGACGAGGACGCCAGTTGTTGTAGCTCGAATGTTGGTCCATATGAAGTAATTTCTGACCCTGACCATGCTCCCAACGACGACGTTCTGGGCTTATCCCCGACCTTTGGATGCGGCACGGGATTCGACTGGTCCCGGCTAATTGGACGTGTACTTTGGATACACATGCGTACCACACGGTCCTCAGCCAACCGTTCAAAGGAAACGACCACGTTGTCGAGCTCGCGTAAAATCTCCGCATCCGCAGAGAGACAGTCGGGTAACGAGTACGGGGTCATTGGCCCGACGCCGCCATCGTTGCAAGGGAACGTCCCCGACGGTTGTTCTCCTGGCCTTATTTCAGCCAGGGGCACTGTCACGGCAACTGGCAGGGTGGACTTGGGTGACATAGACAGGAGTTGTGGCAGCGTCCGCGCGAGGATTTGTCGCTAGATATGTGTCAGCGCCAGAATCACGGCCAAGACACCTTCCCTTACCGTTAGACCGAAGGTCATTGAAGAAGTTTGTGGTTCTGAGGAATGCACAGCAGGAGATAGGCGGTCGACCCCCATTTCTGCCTTCGCTGCCAATGGAGTCGAGTGCCTCGCAATCTCCATCGACAGATTGAGCTCGCGTTTCTCGGCGGCCTGGAGCTGCGCATGCAGGCGTTCGATCTCTGAGCGGAGTTCCTCGTATTGGTTGCCCTTCTGGGCGAGCTGCTGAAGGCGAGCATTCTCGTCCTCGAGCTGCCTTACGCGCCTAGATCCCCAAACTACGTTAGGCGTTTACCGCTAATGGTGGTGTAGTAACAAAAAAATACATACACCTCCATAGCCTCGAACTCCTCTCGCTTCCGCTGCCTGCTGAGGAAGGCAGCTGCGCGGTTCTTGACGAGACGAGCTTCACGCTTGCTCAGCCCGGAAACGTCTGGTGGAACAAAGTCCTTGGTGCTAATTCTCTCCCCGGTGCCCCGAGTCCGTCTTGCTCCGGCATTGGTGGTGGCGAAGAATTTCTTTGCAAGAAGTGGGTTGGTGTTGGACAGTGACTGAGAAGCCGAAGAGGGTGATGGGACCAGTGCTTCCGGTAGCTCGAATACCTTTTGGGTCGGCACGCAGCGCTGGTGTTCGCCTTCGAGTTGCCTGTCAGGGGACACGCTCAGCCTCAGCTTTTTGGATGGCGGCTCGGGGGACTCGCTGGTGTTTGAAGAGAGGGAAGTAGGAGGGGAAAGGGGCATCGTGTAGTAACCCCAGTCGGCAGTGTCCATCGAGTTAGCTGAGTACGGTGACTGTTGCAGGTCCCACGTGGCGTCCGTCATCAGTGTCTGGGGTAGGGCAGAGGTGTCACTGCCAGTCACGATCGGAGGGGGCGTATTCTGGGGCATGGTAAGCAACGGCTTCAGCGTTGGGGCCATGGCGAGGTTGGGAAGGGGAATAACGGAGTGCCCCCGCGGTGGTCCTATAGATTTTATAGGATAGCGATTGCGGGGCACTTATCCCCCCCTCCCCTTGCATAATACTTGGGTGCGCGTCCAAATCGAGTTTGCAGGGTCAGATTGGAAAATATCGCTCTCACGTGCATCTCAGTTGCCATACGCTCCAGGATGGGCCGACGAGGCGCATCAGATCTATCTTGGTACGCACCGGGCAAAACATTTCTTCTAGGGTTATGCAAGGAACATAAGGGAACACAGAAACAAGTTCGGACCTTTCTAGATCATCTTGACATCATGGCGGTGCCGCTGTCCCATTCTCGACATGCAAACCTCGCCACGCAAGCGAAATAAAAACTGTCGCCGATGCTTGGATCGTGATTGGCCACCGAAACGATCCAAGCTGTGCACCGTAGTCGTTTACTGACACTGAGGCCATCGTGATGACACCTCCGGAAGAAGTTTAACCGGGCGGACTCCCGTAAGAGCGAGCTGTGGGGTCATCGAGCAGAGCTAAATAATAATCAGATCGTACACCTACGCGAAATTCGACGTGCGCCAATCCACGCAACCGGGAACAAAAATCCATTATCCACCCAATCTTCCAATCAACAACAGAGTAATAATAATAAAAAAGAGAAAAAAAAAAAAAAAAAAAACATAACGACCTCTTCCTATTTGATGCGAAACGTGGATATGGAAGGACCCATGGGAACAGCACCTCTCATCATCTTCGTAATGCCTCCGCTCTAGCAACAAGCGCATACTTCTGGCCCGTTGCGGAAACGTCCTCGCTCCGATCTTTCACGGTAACTTGAGGATCATATAGGCTATATGTTCCAGAGAGATGTGAAGTCCGGGGTTGTGGGTAGTATCCATGCTCATAAAAATTCGCTTAGTTTGTTGACCGCGACATCGTTCTGCACCTGTAGCATGGGCCATCCGGGGAAACAGAGACCATTCGCAATGCATTCCTCCGGCCGTCGCGATCTCATTGAACAGGAACATTTATTTGTGAACGAGTAACTTGACTCAGGAGAGGCTGCACGTGGATTCTCGGTCGCAATGGAAGTGCGTCTACGGACGGATCTGTTTGCATGCAATCTTTGCATTGGCTATGGCAGCTCGTTTTATTATACGGGACGCAGTGAGCCCAAACACCTTATCGATGCGCCTCGGCAGCTCCTTCAGGAAAGCGGGGCGGGGCCCCACCCGGGGCCGCTCTGTCCGCGATCGTTCCCTCTGGTGTCCCGACCTCCATAAACCTTGCACCGCTGCAAGTCAACAACGCTACACAGGGTACTTGCTGTGTCCTCGGATTCGGTCCGTCTGGTCAGAGCCTGTGTAAAAGTAGATTCACATTACCACATAGGAAGGCAGGTTCCAACACACAGTTCACGTGGATGAAATTTGAACACAAGAACGAAGATCTCGATGCCAACTTGGTTGGGGTGTGGGTGGTGTAACGCCATGGGTATATTTTTGGCGACTGAAAACTTATCGCCATTCCTTGTCAGTAAAAGAAAACCTGGAGATCAGGACCCATATACTGCCAATGACGATAAAAAGTCCGGATATGCGTTTGACAGGGAGCTCCGCGTGCCGCCGTCAAGTTCTGTGTGTGTCGATAACGTGGGCGAGAGGGCGACTATATTACATCGACACCGAAGGTCGCTGATTGAGGTTGGCATACCGTAACCCCCTCCCCTGACGGTCATGACCCGCTTTGATGGAAACCATAACTTTAACGCCCTTTTTGTGTTCTCCCACGGGGCCACGTGCTCGTGATCAACGTCCATCATAGATGACTAAGCGGGCGCCACAGGCCCGACCAAGTTACGACCCGTAAAACATGCTTCAAGCGAGCCGCCAACGGCCCATCACCACTGGGCAAAACCATGCCACTGTTGCCCCCCAAAAGAACTCACAAGGATCGCACCCCCGAGAGTGGCGGAGAAGACTCGGATAGTTCCTACAGTGACCTTCGGCGCGACTCGAAACGCGCACGATCAAATTCGCCATGGAATATCACAAACAATGATATTGCGGACTATACCCCCCTCAAGATTTACGTCTTATCTGCCAAGTTTGACTCAACCGCATATCAAAACCTGGTCAGCCTGGTGGAAGACTGCTCTTCGAGCGTCGGGGAAAACCAATATTCACCTGTGCGGAGGATCGAGCTCAGTGCAAACCTCGAAGAAGCGGATATCATTGTTACTGCGATTCGCACTCGTTCCAGGTTGGAGAGACATGTCAACCCGTCGCTTGCTGTAGGCATTCATGTCCCGAACCTGTATGGCGTCGCTTATTATGGTCATTGGCCAGAGGTTAAAGCCGATAGTCTCGGCGGAGTGGCTGCAGAACAGCGTCAGTTCAGGCTTTTTGCTGCCTTGCGGGGATTATGCTGCATTGCGCGATCTTCGCGAGGAGACCGAAAGGTGGTGTCCCGACAAGAACCAAGGAGACGCCGTGGCTCCCGAACAGCCAGAGCTGCATGCGCGGTTGCAACCACCGCTTTTTCGCGATCCCGAGGAGACCCTGGATCCGCGCGACGCAGCTGCCCTAGATTATACCTCGCGCTACTCGTGTCAGCGAGGTTCGCCACTTACTTGCCCAAATCAGGGTCTCGTGCGAGAGCTCGACATCATACGTCGATGTAGGTTTGTCGAGGGTGAAGAGAGAAGTATGCTTAGTTACGCTAGGGCAATTGCCGTTAGTCACTCTTTTTTCCCTGAAAGAATGCGAAAGTTATGTCGCTTTGATTTCGTTAGATGATTAAAGGTTAGCATTTGGAACCATCTCGGGCCCGAGCTGATCGGACTGGCAGCGTACCCCAATCCCATCGGCGCAGAAAAGTTACAAAGTGAGGTGTCGAGACTACCGTTTCTTGGCCAGAAGATTCTGTCGATGGTGAGTGTTGTTATATGACCCTGTTCCACTTCAAATAGCCTCACGACCCCTATAGATTGAAGAATACACCCAAAGTGGCGAAATTCCCGAAGCTCGTGAGCGCTACAACTTCGTATACTAATCGTTATTGAGATCGACGGGAGAAACCATACTGTCTTCTCCACGTTTCCAGTCATTGTCAGCGTTCACGACTATTTACGGAATAGGCCCCCACACCGCCAGAAAGCTTTATGCACTCGGCTTGCGAACGCTAGAAGAACTCGACCGATATTATGAAGTCATGCCAGGCGACGCTAGCACCGAGACCCTGTCACATTTTGTATCAGATAGGCACCACGACGAAGAGGCGACGACGGAAATTTCTATCAAGGTCGGCTTGGCTCTCAGACACGATTTTGGTCAACTGTGAGTCGTCCGGTCCGGAGGAGTTCGTCATGAACGACCAGCGGTTAGTCTTACCGGACTTTCGTTGGCAGCATCTCACGCGGAGAGGCGGAAGAAATTAATCGCGTTGTCATGCAAGTGCTGGCATCCATTCAAGAGGGTTGTAAGAGTTTGATCGTTGGCGGGTCAGTGCAGTCTTCACTCTGTCTTCCGAGATTACTCCTGTCCCTTCGTACAGTTACCGGAGGGGGAAACCACAAAGCAACGACGTTGACATAGTAATCACTCACTCTGACTCGAATTCGGGGTCTGAAAAGGTGAAGGGTCTTTCCAAGAAGCTTGTTCAGGCACTGCACGAGCAGAGTATGTCTCCCTTTAATTCACTGCTCCAGTACGGAGAGTTCAGTCACTGTTCCCCTTCTCTCAGACATTGTGACCCATGTAATGCGTACGTTTGCAGTCTAAGATTGCACCGTTCTTCTCATTCATTATGCAGACCTCTCTGGATTCCACCAACATAACGCACTTCGTACTCACCACTGGGATTCCCTTGAGAAAGCTCTTACGGTGTTCTGTCTCCCCTCAGGTCCTGGCGGGAGGCGCATTCATCGACGTGTAGATCTCATTTTCGCAGCCCCTGAAGTGTTTTGGACTGCTGTTGTGGGATGGTAAGTGAAGCTGTTAACACTTCTTCAGATGGCGTACCGGTCATTCCAGGACTGGTTCCACGATGTTTCAAAGAGATCTACGACTTTGGGCAAAACAGCAGAAGTACGCACGGACTCTCCTACTACACTATTTGCTCGTTAACATGCATCTAGGGCGATGAAGTTTGATTCCTCGGGAATGTGAGTATAGCATGGTCTTTGGTCTGTGCGGGCAATGACTCCCTCAATTGCAATGCAAGATCGCGCCGTCGCGACTCTAAACTGTACTTCCCTAAATCCGAGCGCGAGGTTTTCGAAATGCTCGGCTTGGCATATGTCCATCCTTCGCTCAGAAATGCGGATGCGTAACGTCCAAGTATCCACTACCCCAGCCATCCCCGCGGTCTCCGGTTCTCTTGCGGAGCCCCAAAACTCGTGTAATTTAGTGCTTTCTTATCATCTTCACAGTTTGTAAAACGTTATCAGTGTTCTCGCTAAAATTGAAATTGTAACTGATTTATGTAACGAGAAATCCAAACAAAAACCCCCAGCGTATCGGAAGTACTGGCAACGTCGAGAAAAGATGCATTGGGCGAGAAAGGCGAAAGAACTAAAAGGCCTGGGTCTGATAACGACGTACATACTACCGTTTTCCATAGAGGGGAAGTGCCTATTCGCGGAACTTGTAAAGGGATCTTCCCCCCTGCCCCTGATTCGGAAAACCATTGGGGGGGACTCCAGGTCCCGCCGATTGCAGTCGAGTGATCAACTTTTCAACTTGACTGGAAGTCAGACCCGACCACGCGATGTCAATGACACATATCAGCAACCACTTAATAGTTGGAGCCCGAATTTGACGGGAGGACGTAAAGACATGGGGTCCGGTTTCCAGGGGGTGGGGAAGTGTAGTCCACTTAGTGGCCAAACGCCGGAACATCGACCTCTGGGGATTGCTCCCCCCCGGGATATGATATGATGACCTTCCCCCCAGACAGGATATCGCGATTGATATCGATCAATTCACCATTCCAAGAGCCAACGCTATGGGTTAATCGTGTGAATTCCCAAAATGTCATAGAGTACAAGTCCCGAGTTCCACCCGAGGGCAACATATGGTGGTGAAGTCACACAAAAGACAAAACTAATTGGTGAAAGCCTGAATACCAGTCATCGCCTTGCCAAGGATAAGGCTGTGTATATCCTGGAAAGTAAGAAGTCACCATGAGCGTCTTGCGCCCGCGAAAATCAAAGCGTTGAGATACTGACATGAGTTCCTGTGGCGGATTAGCGAAAAGAGGTCTGTCAAACGAGAATTTACTCACCTTCATAAGTGTTCACGATCTGCAAGTTTGCAACGTGTCGACCAACATGATACCTTGATGCAGTTCATCCAGCAATAGATGATCCGGCCATAGACGGAATACTTACTCGTCGGAGGATGCATTACCTCCAAGGATGTCCATGACTACCCTTGAGTGCTGGAGAGCCTTGCCGCAATTATTGCGTTTCACCATACTAATCATTTCCGGTGTAACCCCGCCTGCTTCCTTTAACCTACCAACCTGTAAACTTGCCAACAGGCCCAGGGCGATTTCAGTCTGAGCATCAACAAGTTTCTTCTGCACGAGCTGGAAAGAAGCTAAGGGGCGCTCGAATTGTTTACGCTCAAGAGCATATTTAAGTGTTCTGTCGACACAGTCCTCTAGTGCACCCATAGCACCCCACGAGATACCATAGCTGATTCCGAGTCAGTGGGATTCTACCAGGACTCCTGCCCCGGGAATGCAACGTACCGAGCATTGTTCAGACAGGAAAATGGGGCACTGAGACCCTGTCCTTTGGGCAAAAGCGAGTCATGAGGAACCTCGACCGAGTCCATGAAAATAGACCCCGTGAGGGAGGCTCTCAAGCCAACCTTGTTCTTGATTACTGGGGCTTCCAGACCTTTCATACCCTGACCACACCAAATGGAGCACTGTAAGAACAGTGTTCAATAGTTACTGTAAAACATGCCTTCTCCAGGATGAATCCACGGATTCTTCCATCCCATTTGCAGCGCGCCCACACAACAAAAATGTCGCTAGAAGCCGGGTAGTCAACGAAAACAGCCCCTCGGCGGACATGTAGGTACACACGCGACGGGGGCATTTGTTATCCATGTTTTGATCCCATTTAATACAAAGCCTCCATTTGCCTCTCCGGCAGTGGTTTCCATGCCTGCGGGGTCGGAACCATGATTCGGCTCAGTTAATCCCTAGTAGTGGCTTAGCGAGGAGAAGGAGAAGTGTTTTTGCGTTATAAACCCACGAAACAGCCGATAATTTCTCCTTTTGCTGCGGTAATACTGTTTACCACAAAGACTGGCTTGGTGAGGACTGTCTGTACCACCTACCGAGACGAGGCAAATATCGTTCTTTCTGGGCCTCCGTACCAAATTCGTGGATGGGATGCATGACTAAGGAAGACTGTACAGAAGCCGTCGAGCGGTACCCTGAATCCACTCTACATCCCGTGTCAACGTGCCAACATTGATAGCATGTTTGATCCAGCTAACCTTTCAATTTCTCGAGCAATAAGCCCATACGCCACGTAGCTGACTCCGGCGCAACCGTAGCCTTGGATAGTAGGACCGAGAAGACCAAGTCCGCCCATTTCGGGCAGGATGTCATGATTGAACTCTGCAACAACGATCAAACCATGGATCGCGACAACATATTAAGAAGGGAACGTACTCTCGGTTCTCCATGCTTCCAGAACACGAGGCGAAAGGTTCTCCTGGAAGCACCCGAAATTAGTAGATCTAATTCTCGGGAGGATTCGTGTGGACTCGCCTGGCAGTACCCGCGAGCGGTGTCTCTGGGGCATGTAAAAACTTCAATCAGCAATGGAAAGTACCCAACAAGTTTCCGAATTATTCCGACCGTATGGCGATCTCATCTTCGGTGAGAAGGGAGTCCAGGTTCAGGGGGTCCTGTACTTGGCATCAGCAACGCCCACTCTTGAAGCCCCAGTCATAGCGGCACTCACTGCAGGACGATACTGTGCATAATTTCGAGCTGACCCGGGACGCGCGACAATGAACACGCTGCCAAGCATTTGCACTGAGCAATAACCTACCGCGAAGTGTTTGTATAGATGCAACGGTGGTGAGGTGTCCCTTTAACAGTGCCTGCCTCGCCGAAGCGAGCGAGCGACGTGGTAATAGCCAGTGCGAGACCAACATGACTCTCAATCCTGGAGCTGGATGTCGAGAAAATACACAATGGCGGAATACAATTACCTGTGCCGGCCGGAACGGAACCAAAGCTTGTGTCGCACGGCAGACTAGTCAAACAGAGCGCCTCAAGGGAGACAACAGAAGAACAACGATGCTCGTATTAATTGGAGAACACGAGATTTACGAGTAAGAAACGAGGTAGGGTAACGTTTCGGAATATCGAATCCACTCTCAAAGCCATTTCCAAAATCCCTTTTTCTTCGACTCCTCAGCACCATCCTCGTCCCGACTGGCTGGAGATGCATCCGTTTCGTTCAAAACGTCAGACCGCTTTGCTTGACCTTCTGAGGACTCTGAAACACTCTCCAGGTCCTCCTTCAGCCCATTGAAACTCGGGTGAATCCTTAATTCACTCTTCAGTTGAATCAGTCGGTTGCGGGCCTGTTCCTGAAATACGTGCCGTGCTCGCTCAAGTGTTCTCTCCCTATTTGGTGGCTTGCGAACTTCGGAGGCGTCGACGGATGTGGTTTTCAATAACTCTTGCTTAGATTTAACCCAGAAGTTTTTTACGGGTTCCCAGCCGTCTTTTGGTCGAGTGGACGTAGGCTTGACGATGTCGGTGACTGGCTTTTGGGGTGACTGACGAGTCCGTTCGGTTGAACTCGAAGTCATCCTCCGTGTGACTGCATCGATAAAGTCGCTGTTCGATGAGGGTTCCCTAACAGCCTCTTGCCTTTTCGCTTGCATTTCCGGGAACGATGGATCCGGGCGGTCGAGAATTTGACTCCATTTATTGAGGACAAGCCGCATATGATTCATTCCTGGTTCCTTGTGGTCTTGCATTGGATTCGTGAAAGGGGAGGTTTCGTAAAGTGGTTGCAAGGAAGCAAATCCTCCCCAATCTAAGAACGCATGACCTATCGCAGCTTTCATAGCCCGTGATCGTATTGGAGGTCTCGTGATATTCCGGTAGCGGATCTCAGTCTCTTTAAGTTATTGAGTCGACGGTTCCCGGTGTGAAGTTGGGACCGACCTGAGACCCGACGAACTTCGACGTCAATAGTGCGAACCGTCTCATCAGACTTTTCTCTACCAAGATCCCCCAAAAGTGTCGCGGAGGGGCGGTCCAGCCTGTCCCTTTCTCGTGGTTCAAGGAGACCAAGAATGTCGCTCAGACCTGGTCCACCCTCCTGGCTCTCTCGAACGGAGACTGGAACTTTCAGAGTGACTCCTGAAGAAGGGACAAGTTTTAAGGATTCCGGAGATTCAAATGCCACCCAGAATATTGCTTGATATTCTGAGGGGAGGTCGGCATCCTACTTGCGCGATAAGTCAGCAAATAGCAGACGTTCGACAATGACTCACTCGCAGTGGACGATAATCTCGAACACGACCAAATTTTCGTTCGACTTCACGTATGGCAGAGAGCGCGTCTACCATAGATTCCGGGACGTACGCAAACCGGAGCTGAACGACTCGCTTTGGCTGGTCGGGGTTCCGGCTAGCCCATACTTGATGTCCACGGTCGTCTATGGTGAAACGAGGTTGTGATTGAACGCCCTGACCACGCTTGCCATCGTCTGGTGCACCACTAGCTGGCCTATACGTTCGTCGCTGAGTGAAAACGCGCGCAGCTGGTCGACGGACGCTGGCTAGCATGGGTCGTCTTATGTAAGACGCGTGCCAGCCAGTTGAAAAGTTTTCCAAATGCCAACTCTTCGCCAGTCTTACCACAACGCTCTGAAGTCTCTCTCGGCGAGGACGGGCACGCCGTTGCCGTCTCTCGTTCTTTCTTTCGCTGTCCTGCATGAATTAACTGCAATAATTCCTCTGGCTGGCATTTTCTTTACCTCCAGGCAGTTGGGCCTTGGTGAACGCGTCGTTGGCCAGTTCATTCACAGCGACAAAGCTCGCAATGAACCGTCCTGGCTAAATGATCGAGTGGGTCTGTGGTTTGACGAAGGGGAACGATGGGCAGAGCGGGTGGGCCGCCGCTATGGCATTTTTGGCTTTCCTAGAGGCCAGCCACCTGTTTCTGCGGCCGACGACGACAACCACCCTCGTCGAGTTTCCACGCTCATAGCTGGAGACGCTGCTAATGCAATCTTTGCGTATGGGATGGTCAAGGTAAGTCGGTAGCTTCGTTTCCATAGTAGCTCGATGACTGAAGCCCGTCTCAAGGCATTGCTCCCCGTTCGTATTGGTTTCTCACTGTACTTGTCCCCCTCGTTCTCGAGGTGCGTGGTCGATCCTATCCGCTTGAGAGTTGCCAGGTTGTTTAGGAAGAATTGAACCTTGTAAGTGACCTCCCCACGTCGTTTTCAATGATGATTTCGCTTGCCGCCCCAGTCGTAGCCCACGGGCACTGACGAACGGCAGAGCATCCAGCCAATTTTGCACCTCTGACATTATCTGCTCTGTGTTTCGGACGTAGCAATTAAGCTGAAAACTTTCCAGGCTTCTGTTGCAAGGTGGACCGTCGTTACGTCTGCTTGGGCTTGGGTTCATATCCATGTCATCGTCAGACAGTACCATGCAGATTGTATCTAGCTGTATATACGGTTGTCTGCCTTGATCACTTATCCTCGACCTTGTGTTTAGCAATCAGCGACTTCACAACCTGAATTGCACTTTCTCGTGCGTGTATGAGCCGCCTCGCTTTTGACAGATCCAAAATATCTCGCAGAGTGCTGTAGTCGGGGGCTTTCTTCATCGGCGGTCTTCCGCTTGTATCAGTACACGTTTCCGAAGTACTGGGGCCCGACTTGAGAGCGTTGAGTTCTTCCCTGAGGGTAGCCAGGAGGTCATCTAGCGTGGACAATGTTTGGATGGATTCGTCCATCTCAACTACCTTGTTAAATTTGCGGCATACTTCGCCTGCACATGTCTCGACGTGTCTGAACCGTGTTGGTCCCAGTAACGTCCCTCCGAACCTACATCCAATCAGCAAAGTGACCCGGGCCTGAATTTGCGTTGACAAACCATCGACTGACAATGACGATGGCATCGATGACCCCCTCTGTCTGCATTATCTTGAGTATTTTGCTCCCAGCCCATTGCTCTCCACCATCATCAAACCCCGTTCGCAGCTCAAAATCGTCCGGTCCTGATAGACCAGTACGACCTGACTTGAGGACCATGCACCTCCATGCCGAAATCTCATAGACCTCCTTCCCTGCATGTACGACGTGCTTATGGTAGTGCAGCGCTGCTTTGGCCTCTTCTGGGTTGGTTGCGGGGTAGACGCTTCCGACGAAGATCGATCCACGGTCCCGAATTTCCTGCGACGTGGCGACGACCGCTGGTGCAGGTCGGGACGACCGGACGAACGTATCCAAGTTGGACATGGTCATTGGATATTTTACTGCGCAAGTACAACTGCTAGCGACGCCACACGACGAGGAACACATCGTGATTCTTGCAGCTAATTTACGGTATAGGCTAATCTGAACGACACACATGCACCATCTCTTTTCAGAGCGACGACAATGTGCAGATAGGCTTCCGGTGACCAGTCTCAACAGTAAAAATCGTGGATGCCGGTAACCGCACGTTAACCGATCGCAGAACCCCCCCTTCCCATAGTTTTTCCGTGACTTCCATCACGCGGACGAACCCACATGTATCTGACGGATGTCCGTCGACGCCACAAGGTCGCTCCTTGTTACCTTGGCACCATTGCCCCAACCAGAACACTCCACCGGCAGTTGTCGCGGAAACGCCTGCTGTGAAATTATCATGGAAAAGAGTGAATTAATAAATAATGCCACCGTTTGTCCACGGCGAAACTGAATATCGCTGCCCACCAGGGTAACTGACCGGTTTTTTTAGTTTGACTTCTGCCCAGGTTCTAAACGTTTTGGCCGACTCTCCAAGGGGCAGCCATTTTCGCCTTGCGGTGGCAGATTGGCCTTGCTCTCTTGTTGTCTTCTGTGATGCTATGGCGACGGAGAGTATGCTCAGCAGCGCTGAGCCGGTTAGAACTCATTTATCGTCTTGGGCGCACCGTTGGTTACCCCCCGGAACTCGGGACCCTAGACTCGGTGCAATCGAGTACATCGATAATCCGGGGCACATGGTCGATCTCAATCGTTGAGAACGTTCTCTGAGACCCCAACGGGCTGCAAAGTTGAGCGTATCAACCAAGTGCTTACAGTGACCAACAACAACCAACCCGAAATTTATTGTCCATCATGAATACACAGAATCGGAGGGCCTAAAGCGAATTGGGAAAATAGTACAAGGCTATGGCTGGAAACACTGGAACACCAC
This sequence comes from Pisolithus albus, assembly GCA_024613165.1. NCBI lineage: Eukaryota > Fungi > Basidiomycota > Agaricomycetes > Boletales > Pisolithaceae > Pisolithus > Pisolithus albus. The sequence goes on from JANFAB010000048.1 coordinate 533,104, forward strand.
CCAGCAGTACTTCTGGTTCCCGTCTACCTGCTGCAGCTATTCCGCCAATGGAGTATTGTTGTCAGCCCGTTCGTCGTAAACGCCAAGCTCAAACGAGTGTAGTGTATGGAAGTCCGCTCGCAGAAAATGCTATGTACCCGCTACAAGTGCAAAAAGAGTGAACGAGTATAATGACAATATGAGTTATAAGGAAAACGTATGGCTGCAAGGGCCCTCATAGCAAACGTCGTGTAGGTTCAATTAAGCGGGTTGCAGTGTTTAAACTGGATGACGTGCGCCGCGACCAGCTAAGTTATATTGGGGTGGGGTGGTCGCGTGATTCAATCCTTCTCGAGAAGGTGTGTAGGGACGGTGTAGAGGGGCTTCCCTGAAATCCTCTGCAGGTGACAAGTAGACACCACCCCCAGAGGCATACGGAGGGGACGGCGACGCGAAACGCGGTGGAAGAGTGGGTACTGGTGGTGGCGGTGTTTGCCGACCCATCGGGTAGTCGTACCCTCGGTCGTGTAGGAGGGGTAGATCATCGGCACTCTGCCCAAGTCGGGAAAGCTCGATTTCACTTTGCATGTTTGTACGGCTATAATTCAAAGGTGCTGGGGAAGAGCGACCACTGTCACCACCTGTCGAGTAAAAGGCTGCCTTCTGGTGGTAGACAGATGCACTCTCGCTGGGACGATGACCGAAAATTGCCGCGGAAGCCATCGAACGTGCGTCCCAGTCCAGTTCTCCGCGATCGCGTTTATACAATGCCGGGTCGTACTCCAAGTCTCGCTGTAAATCAGGTGTTTACCAAGTCGAAGACACACGAGAGCATCGCCACCTACCTGTTCGACACTCGCAAATTTGATTCCACAGTCGATAACTTGTGCACTTAGCTTCTTGCCGCCATACTCGCCCAACTTTGCTTTATCATTACCAATTGGACCCTTGTATACTTCCCCGAGGAGAGGCATCATGTTGGCATGAAGCATCGGGGTAAAGAGCTCCATGTGCAGGGCAGGGTGGCCGAAGCGCCTCTCAATGCGGTTTCCGGATGCATCAGCACGAGACGAGTGGACTTGCGCATGTTCAAGTTCTTCTCGGGAAGGAATGTAATACAGGAACTGGTGATAAAACGTTTTGTCTATCCAGACCTTGAAGGCGACGATGAACAAGATGGGTGGAACAGTGGTGAGCCACAAGAACGACTTGAACCCATATTGGAGACCGATCGCTGGAATAGATGTTGAGCGGCATATAGTTGTTCCTGCACCGATACGTACTGAGGGCCATGAGCAGCTGCATCAAGACGACAGAGACGAGTAGCCGGTTGACGATCATGTTCCAGAGGCGCTGTGGAATTCTCGGTTTTCACGAACAAATGTGAGACCCCAGACTACTTACACCGCCGCTTTCAACCTTCGTGACGAAGACAAACATCAGCTGGTACTTGTATACCCAAGAACTTGCCCAAAACACTACCGCGCCAGCCAATGCGACTAGTGGCGCTAGCGGTGCGAATACGAGTGCAACGGTACCCATGAACAGCTAAAAAAACAACAGATTAAGACTTGGGTCGCCGACGCCTAATATCACGCACTAAGATAGAGCTAGTGAAAGAGTCTTAACCACCGGAACCAACACAAGTCACGGAAATGCTTACTAGTAAATGGCATACTCAAACTCCGCTGGCTGTGTCCATTCCCGTATGTCACGAGGGGTTCGACCAAATATCCTAGAACCAACCTCAGTGCGCCGCGCCATTGGTTAAGAAATGAACGTACGACTTCTTGATGAAGATCCATACGAGATTCAGGATCTGGGCCAAGTCGAAAACAGTGAGAAACCCACGAAGGCTGAAAAGACGTCAACTATAATCCCCCGCCTAACTATGCAGGACTTAACGGGAAGAATGTAAGCCAATAGGAGGACTGGTTAATGTAAGTCGAGTTAATGGTTGCTGGTAAACCTATGGATTTCGTTAACTCGACGGATTGGAGCGTGTGGAATGGTTAATTACTATGCAAACTGTTGATAATGTCTGCGAAACTGACATGTTCGCCAATCTCGCTCACCACTTGCTCGGCGGCAACTGTCAATCCTGTTAGACTCGGCATCATATATGAGAACACGTCATGACGCACTAAACCCCACACCAATGAGAGTAAAGATAACCAATTGAGAGATAACCAGGAAAGCGTAATAACGTGCGACTACAGCTCGATCCAGCCTTCGGTAAGGATGAGCTGAACTCCATTAGTTCACAGATTGCACTGGTCTTACCGGCTGTGAGTGAGGGCGCCTTGGAAGCGACTCAAGTAACGCATTACGACTGGTAGAGCAACGCCGAAGAGTGCGGAAATGCCGGGTGGAAGAACACCAGATATGAATGCAAAAGAACCGGGAGAAGCAGTAGACCATGCACTAAGGAAACCAACATATGTGGATATCTGGCCTCGACTCAACGACGCGATCACATTCACGATCCTCTAAGCACTTACCGAGGACAGGTTGGCAAGAATGGAGATAATGAACAATGGGATAGTATTGAAGAAACACACCAGGACCAATAGCAAGAAACCGACGACTTTCTTTTGGAATAAATCGGCGGGCGATTTGTTCATATTCGCCCATATCTACGGGAAGTATGTCAATATCCTAGATATACCATAAACTCATGACAACTGACGATATCTTTGGGATTGGGCGCTAAGGTCACGTCGGTCCCTTTGGGGTGTTTGTTCCGAAGCATATTGGCCACTGTGTGGGCGTAAGGTACAGCGGCCATTGATGCAAAGCCATAATTCTCCGCTTGTCGAGTATCGATCTCTCGGCGGTAGTCCTCTATCGCCTTGTTTACACGTTGAAGTTTGGCGCTGTACAAGGAGTTTAAGTACATCCCAAAGCCACAGAACAGCGGGTTTTTCTTACGTGTAAAAATCAATGGCATCCCTTTTTATCCCGCCCATTCCTAGAAAACCACCGATGCGTACGGTAGGGCGCTCCTTTGCAATTTTGCCATCCTTGAGGTACGTAACAAGCACTTGCTCAAGCTGCCGTACGATGTCATTATGGTAATCAATAAGTTCCGGTAGGCGTCCGACTTTTCGACCAATATGGACCGATGTGGTTGGGTATGGAACTTGCACGCTGTCGAAGATGGCACGTATACCGGCGTCAGACTGGTACTTCTTGGGGACGTGCATAATAGCAAGAGTCCGGGCATAAAAGGATTCCATGTACTCTGGCGAACGAAACCACCGCTGGCGAAGATGCAACATAACTTTCCAATGTCTCCAAACAAAAAACATCACGAGAATGGATATCATATACGTGACGGCCACGTGAGCAAAGAGGTATGACCCCTCGACGTCGCGGATGGTGAGCATAGACAGTATGTCACGTCCCGAAGAAGGGACGTGCTTGAGGTTGTAGACGGCGTCGATGGGTAGGAGGATGGCGCAACATATGAATGCCACAGCAGAGAATATCGATCGCATCATACGAGTAAAACGAAGGAAAGTGACAGCATCGAGACCGAATTTCTCGAGGAGTTCGGGTTCCGTCGTTCGGTAGAGAGGCGGTAACCATCCAAGTAGTGAATCAGATATTGGCGGTGGCTTCTTGTCACCGACATGGTACTTGACTTTTGGCTCATAAATTGCCTGTCACAACCATGTGCTTATTTTGCGGACGCGATTGGAACGGAGTAGACGAGTAAGTACCTTGTTCTTGGGCCGAAGGACATTGAATGTTATCACTGCCGCGACCTGGGAGGCGTTCACGAATGAACTAGGATACGGTTGGCCGACCTACCGAAACCACCGACATGAGAGCTACCTGCGAGGCGACTGCGGCGGGCGCCAGCGTCCTTGAGGAATTTTCATCGATTATCTGCCCAATACTGGTCATGGTGTAAGGTATCTAAGAAGAGAGTCCAGCTACTCCCAGACGTCGAAAGAGAGAGAGTGAGATCAGCGAACGATGAGCTGTAAGGCGGAGAGGCGTCGGAGGGTATGTGGGAGTCGGGTCCCAAGGAGACGGCACCGTGGACGGCAAGTATTGTTCTAATTATTGTTGCTCTCCCCGATTCAATAAAACAATGGTCAAGTCGACCTTTGTTTTTTTACTTTTCCGTATCGGATCTCTTCTATCCAGTCTTGTCGTAGCTGGGGGAAGATTGACGGACACGAGAAACGGGGAGAAGGACATACGACACGCAGCTACGGCCTTTCTTCACCGTCCCTCGATCTTGGGCACACCCCGAAATCGCGGGGCTGTCAAGAACCTAATGCAATATGTACTTCACGCGTCTCTCCGCCAGGCACTCTTTAAGACGCGTTCGATGACGAATCCCACAAATCTACTGCGAGTAGGTCTGATGCATTCCGCATGTATTGTGCGTGCTTAGCCAGTACCACACTGGTCACTATTTTTTCAAGAAAAGGCGTCCGGGGCTCCCGGAACAACCATCTCATAATTTACGTAAGCATGTTTCCCCTGGCGCCACTTGGGCAAAAGTGCACTAACTAGTAACTCAGGTATTTCTACTCGATGGCTCGGGTAAAGCAGAACGCACAAGATGGTACAAAAGAGCAAACTAGTACGGAACATGGAAGCTGCCGAGATAAACGAGAAGAACAGGCACCGCGTGTCCAGTGACGGAGGTGACAACCAGGAATGAATTCTCGGAGATGCAAAACTTGGACTGCCAACTGCAGTGTGTAGGCGGAGGTAACTCGACCTACACTTTTGGAAAGCCGACCGCATGGACATGGGAGGACAGCACAATCGGAAGCTTGTTGCGTAGCCAGTTTGATGGTATCCGATACAAGTACACTTCCATAAAACGACCCACAAAACGTACCCCACGGTTATTCCTAACTCTGCGCACTTCGAGTGTAGATGGCTGACAAATGCGCAGGGAAAAGACTATTTAGTTTATGTCAGTGCATGTCGTAGTGACGGGCAACGGCTCGTGGGATCGTGAGGGTGGTTGGGAATCTACGTCAGCCTGGGACCCGTGGTGCAGGGAGTGGTTTCCCACTGGACGTATATCAAGGTGCTACTCCGAACCTGGAAGTCACGAACATCATCAGTATCCCAATTAAGCACTCAGTCAATGGACGTATCGCACGTATGGAGCCCCCAAGACGGGAAAATAGAGGTTCACAGATCGAACACACCGATGTGGATGGCAGGGAATTGGGAATTTCGAAGCGAAAAATCAAGGCGAAAGTTAAGACCCGATCAGCAATGGCATGGAGTCTAAATGAGTCTACGTGGAAGTCCAATATTTCAGATGTAGAGAAGACGGTTAGCATCCGGGGGTTTTAACGAACACATGCTTTCTTGGGTACCAGAGTTGGGATATTCCCCAGTTCGGCCCGTCCACCCTGGGCGTGCGGGTGCCAACAGAAAACAGAAAGTTCATCCCCTCCAGTTACGCCATAACCGGCACCTCCATGGCATAAACCACAGGGGAGAGGTGAACGCCACTGGGAGACAACGGATCGACATTACCACGATCGGCACCAGGTAATCATATTCTCCTGAATCCCAGGAAATAAACACCGTACCGGAGCTCGCCCGGGTGGGCCCCAACCGTGCAACTCCTC